>SWBG01000040.1:0-212828 GCA_023848605.1 Aureobasidium sp. EXF-10728
GTGGTCACCCACCGTAGTACTAATCTGCCGTTCAACTGCTTATGTATGGCAGAGCGGACGGGATGCCCAGTTTTCAGCTGACTGTGGCCGTACGTGAAGAGGCTACCAAAATCTGAGTATACAACCAACATTATCTGAGTCGAATTGCTATTCAGGCTTTGATTGCTGAAGGATTTGTCCAAAGTCGACCGGAAACATTACCAGCAGCCAATCTATCCAGACCGTCGCTCACTTCGTCGAATGAAATCTCTTCGGTGACAGGGACAATTTCTCCTGCCTCAATATGCGCCAGAATCCTTTTGTACTCCTCAAGGCTCGCCCCCATGGATCCCTTAAGGTGAATTGACTTCATAGTCAGAAGCGAAGTAGGCAAAGTCGCTTCATTCACTCCAAGACCGATCAGAACCACCACTCCGCAAACCTTGACACGCTTGATGGCAAGCGCAGTAGTCTTGCCGACACCCGCAAAGTCCACGACGGCATCAAAGAAGCCGTCTTCCACATCATCCAAGCTCTGGTGACAAGCGATGGCTCCACACGCTTTGGCAGCCTCGAATCGCTTCGTGTCAATGTCGAAGCCATAGACGTTGGCGCCTTGTAGCGAAGCAGAGACGACGCCATTAAGACCGAGACCTCCCAGACCGACGATGGCTATATTCTTCCCAGGTCCAGCTTCGGCCTCGGTGACCACAGCATGATAGGCGGTGCTGACTGCATCCGTAGCGACAGCTGCAATATGGAGCGGGACCTTTGCAGGGACGTGAACCAAATGACGAACGTGTGCAATGACATACTCTGCGAGGCCTCCATCGCAACCGAGGCCGACTGCGGTGTCCCAGGAGGTCTCCTCAACTGGATATCCGATCTGGGCTACTGAAACCCTATCTCCAATTTAAAATGCAGTGACCCCTGGACCCAGCTTGCTAATGATCCCTGCTACCTCGTGTCCTAACGTGAGAGGAGGACGGACACTGAACGCGCCGAGTCCTTCCAAACCACCGTGCAGAATGTGCAGGTCCGAATGACAAAGACCAGCAGCTTGTACAGTGATGAGAACCTGATCAGCAGAAGGTTCGGGTATAGACATCGTTCTTCGTTGGATGGTTCCAGAGGCTTTCTCGTAGCGATAGGCTTGCATGATGAGCTGTAGAAGGCAACGATCTTGGTTCTCGAAAAGAATGAATGATAAGAGCGGTATAAGAAGGGCCCTGCAGAGAAAGCTCGGAAGAATCATCATTTATACATTCGGAGCAGTCCTATTGTCGGCTGCACATAATATCCTACCCGCTTACCTCATGCCACTTCTCCACTGTTGATCTTCTCGGGAAGGGACTTCCGAAAATAGAGTTTTCGTTTAGCAAGCATACTTCTGCACGGATTACAATGCAAGCAAATGCATTCCAATGCGCAAATATTACCGCTTATAGCTTACGAGCCCATATGCTAGACTGTTCCATAAACATCGTGATAGCATTGGCTCAGATCAGGACAACTATTCAAGAACAAGGTCAGTCAATATATCTGTCAGAGTTTCAAACCAGACCGCCTGATACTCACTATACCGAGTCCTGACCAAAAATGATATGCCATATGTATTCAAACACACGCCCGCTTGTGGCATCATCGAGCGGTGTCTCATGCAGCCATCGCTCCTGTTCTACACCCGCTCTGTACAAAACAATTCGCCTCTTAGGATACATCTCGACTCCTGCGCCCTCATCCGCAGCTAATAACTATCACCAAGTTCATGCACAACCATCGGGTGTTTGTTCCTCTCTTTTGGGGTGAGATGTCCGCTCATTTCGTTGACTGGATTGCCCCAGAGTTCATGCGTGGAGTTGGTCTTTTCTGCAACACCGTAGTTGTAGAGTGGGATTGCCTTCTCGCCTGCATTGTGAGCACGAGAGCTGCTGCTGTTGGCACCAAGGATTTTGTTCTTGCGCGATCGCATCCACAAAAACACGCCAAGGCATATAAGCAGCACAACTCCTGCAACACCACCAACTACAGGGCCGACGATGTTGGATGTAGGGGTCTTCGATGCCGGCGAAGTTGGCGAAACTGAAGGAGCTGATCCTGAGGATCCCGATGGATTGACTGCTGTGGTGTCTGATGTCGTTGACGCGCAAGTCGAGTTGAAGATCTCGCCCTTCTCATCCACTGCCACTAGGTTTTCATCTGAGCTGTCGGTTGCCTGCCACAAAGTAAAGGTACCGGCGTCTTCGTTGACCATAAGATAAGCACCGCTAAAAAACTGACGCCCAAGCTGGACCATGTCATTGGCGTTCAGAGACTGGAGCGGGATGATGTTCACTTCGTTGAGTGTGCTGTTGTAGTTGATGGAGCCGTTCGAGAGGATGGTGGCGTCCGGTTGCACAACTTGCGAGTTTGCTATGGATATCGAGGGACCCGACTGGAAAGATACACTCATGCCAAAGTCAAGACTAGATCACATGGTCAGCTAATGTTCAAAAGCTGGGGGTCGTTATCATCTGACTCGTATTCGGACGCATAAACTTCACCGTAAAAGTTGAGGCCGAAAGAGTGTTCTTCAGGAACCTCCGAGATGCCCGCGGCGAACTGTAGAGTCTGGTAGTAGGGATCGCGAGGGAGTGTCATAAGAACAGGGTAATCCGGCATGATACAAGCTCTCAGAAGACTTGAGGCAGAGTCGAACAGATCAGCTTTGGTGCCGTTGGGGAAAGTAAGCGAGATATCAGTTATTGACACAACCATTCCAGATATGCAATGACTGTCATAGGTAAGTGGAAACGAGTAGTTCTTCCCCGTGATCTTAGTGTTGTCGTAGCCTCCAAAAACGAAGATTCCGTCATTCTGCGTTTCGGGCGCTCCAGAGTTGCCCCAATACATCGACCAGGAACGAGACGCGATAATTCCAGCCTCCTTGAGCGTACTCAGGAGCGTAGAGTTTGCTCCAAGACCAAGAACGTGCTGGGTGAGATAATCTCCAGCACTGGCACGGCGGATGCCGAACGCCACCTTGGAAGAGATGTTCGACGTCAGATGGAACATATCGGTAGACCAAATGTCTGAGGTGGCATTGACGAAGGTATCAGAGACAAAGGCTCCAGATGCGCCCATGCTTGTTGCTGCTTCGTAAGTCTTTGAATCACTCGATCCGAACAGACCGCCCCGGTAAGTTGAACAACCCGCCTGGGTGAAGCTCTTGCCGCATTGTCCTTGGTCATCATATACAAGCGTATTGTTCGATACGCTGTGACTTGTCAGCAAGCTATCGAGCGAGAACCCAGTCAAACGTACAATGATGGTACCATAGCCAAAACCTGCCCCGATGATCCGACTCCAATCTGAACACCTCGCATGTGTGTTCCATTGGCGAGAGCTACGTTCGTGACTGGCATTGAGAATGATTTTCCGCAATTCTCCGCGCTGACCGTCAGTGTCATGAAACAGAGCAAAGCGAAAGGCAGACAGGCTCCCTGCCAGGAAAACCATGGTAGCAATCTTGACTGGTTCATGTTGTCCGCTGACCTTTTTGCAGCGAGAATTCAGATGGTGAAGACGCGCAGGCAGGTACTTGCATTTTGTTCCATGGCGCGAAGCGCCTAGCTCTAGCCAGTCACCGAGCACTATCATTAAAGTGTGCCAACAAGAGTGGCTATCTGCAGGCTCGAATCTCTCGAAGTGCATAGATGGAAGATGCGATAATCCTTCGCGGCTACAGAGCGTCCCGACTGTTCGATGGTGCGACCTTTGACGCTGGTGCTTGTGCATGTGCGGCTGAAACAAGTCATGCTTGACGACCATAATCGTCAATCGTACTAGGGAGTGGTCTCCGCGAGTCTGTTAGTGGACAAATTTCTTTGCCTTCGCTCAAATCTGTGCCTCCCTCACAGTAAAAGGCTCACGAACGCTCCAAAGGAAAAAGCGATCGCATCAGCTTTCCAAGCAGGGTAGTCGAGAGTAATAAGCCCTGCGCCGACGAATCCATAGTAGGGGCCAAACGAACACCACTCACGAGATGTCAAAGTCAGAACTCGGGCCATATCAAGCACGAAGCAGTTTGCTCCATAGTCAATGCCGTGAGTTGCTGTCGTGAGCGCGGATAGGGCGATAAATCGAGTCATTTACCGACCGTATGGAACTTGTCAACGAAGAAGATGTGATAAGGGAGACTTCGTTAATCTATGACAGCGCTATCCTGGCCTCCAAGACGGGCTGACAGCGGCTATATGGGATTTTGGCACGACCATTCATATCTTTTCGGGTATGTGATCTCCTACACGCGCCAGAAAGCCGGGAAATCCTAGAGTAGTCAACATAGAATCAGCTTGGATTATGATAAGTCCCGCACACAGGACGTCCTACGAAAGTGGGTCAAACTGGATTTGAGCGCATCATGCAGCCACGAGGAGCGTCCTAACTAACAACCGAATCACGCCGGACCATAGCGTTGGAAGGAGCTATCCATCGTTGCAGGATCAACCAACTATCCGCTGGTGCAGAGCCGCTACGATCAAATCGAGAGCCATGAATTTGATCGTCTGAGCCACGGCAGCCTTTCAGAGTCTGATGTCAATTGAGTATGAAATACTGTTATTAGGAGCATCCTTCGTTTTTTTGAAGCGATGAATTGTCGTCGCAATCCAACAGAGGCGCGCAGAAGAATAGCCGCCGATGTGGGGCGGCATAGGTTCCCTGATTCAGGTTTAATATACCAGCACCAATGAAGATTAAGATTGTCTGCTGCACGCCGCAGCAGTGCAGCACGCCTCAAAGATGCGAAACTCATGGGTGATTCTCCGAGGCCGAGCTCTTCACGATTGACAGGTTGCCGGAAATATCGCCCTCAGAGGAGCAACCTGCGTTCCTGCCTTATCGTCCAGTGTACCGCCAGTATGAGAGCAGCGACTCGATTTCTTCCTGCCATCTTGATTATCACAGTCTTCTTCTTGGTCAGAACATACTTATACCGCTTGCCAATTGCGGAGGCCTTTCATGGCTCTGACTTCAAATCGCTCGTCGGTATCGGGGATGATGCGTCGACGGAAGCGTCAACAAAAGTCAATAAGATTGTAGGACTGGCTTCAACATCTGCACCGAACGACGGGGGTGCTCAGGCGACTGCTACTGCTCAAGACATGCCCTCGGCTACCAAGACTACAACAATGAGTAGCTCAAGCATTCCTGACCAGATTGTTGTGATGGGTAAAACCAACAGCGAGGATACATCTTGGGTCGAAAAGCTGCCAACGTCTGTTTTCCCCGCAGCTTGCTTTTCCCATGACGAGTGCTGACACAAAATGCAGATGGCGCAACGCTGTGTATTCAGTCGACAACGATACTTGGTCTCTACACACTTCAAGGAATAAAGGGCGCGAGGCGAACGTCTATCTTACTTACCTTGTGGAAAACTACCAAGAGCTTCCATCAACCATCGCATTTGTACATCCTCATGAAAACGGCTACCCACGAGCATGGCACACAGATGCAGACGATCATTCGAATGTCAAAAGCTTGTCGTCTCTCAGAACCGATTTCGTCCAAAGCAATGGCTATGCCAATCTTCGTTGCATCGCTATCCCTGGCTGCCCAGATGAAATTCAACCCTTTCGCGAGTCGCACGATGAGGAAGATCGCAGGGCAGAACATGCAATGGCGGACGCGTGGAAGCAAATATTCGGTAATGACGACGTGCCGAAGGTAATAGGCACTCCATGCTGTGCCCAATTCGCTGTCTCGCGAGATCAGGTTCGCAAACGGACCTTGGAGTTCTATGTCGGTGCTCTGAAGTGGCTGCACGAGACCCCACTCGACGATGCCACAAGTGGGCGTGTGTTCGAATATATGTGGCATATCATTTTTGGTCAAGATCCAATCTAGTAAGTGGTTCTGTAAAGCTTGAATGAATACATTAGCTAATCATGTTCTCTGATAGTTGTCCTGATCTTAGCCAATGTTATCGCGATGTTTATGGAAGAGCTTAGCATACAAGGTCTAGTACGATATATAAGCCCCCAAGGGCCGTACGTATGAATACTTTCAAACGAGTAGATGGTATACATATTACATAGGGGCCGCAATGGAAGTTCTGGCATAATCTGGCCCCTTCACAACTTTTCATCAAGCTCAAATAGTGCAAATACATATCTCGAGTGGTTATGCAAGTTTCTGTGAGTTATGCTACATTACATAATTTGATAGCTGTGCTTGGAGCTTGGACCTCTTCCCATCGAGAATAGGACATCTGTAAAGCCATCTTCCATCGTATCTGCAAAGATGGCAATCGAGAATGTGATGATCGAGACCGATCAAGTTGTGAATTTTGCTGTCTGTTGCACCACAAATATAACAGTCCAGGTACTAAATGTCTCGTAACTTGGAGGCGAACGCGACGTTAATCACCCAGTATTCACAAGGCCATCAACCATGTCCTTGCTCAAGTACAACAAAAAGAGTTCAAAGAGTCATCTGTCAATATTTTGACTCTGGTCCACAGTCTCGAATCACAGCTTTGGGGTCCAACAAAAGAACTCCAAGGAGATGACACGGTTTTGCAAAGCCCATTCACTGGTTGTACATTGCTCCGCATCCATCAACTGCTGCTAGATATGAAAAAAGCCACAGAGTCCAAACTGCACACCGGTTCGTTTCTGGTGCTAGATGGAAACTCTGAGCAGACTTCGACCGCTGTTATAGTCAACGTTGAAGATGGAGGCGTACGTTCAGCTCGCGTCGCTTATCCCGTGGCATCGAGATACTTGTCGGCAGCTAGTATTGCTCATCCATCACTCGATGAGATGATTGAGATTGCAGATTCGAAGCATGGTGGGGTAATTCAAGATTGAGGAGAGAGCTGTCAGGAAAGAGAAGGTCTGAATTGCCAATCTGTCATCGAGTAAATTGTTCCCGTCCTGTCAGAGAGAACAGTTCTCCGATGCTGCCTATAAGAGGGCCGAGTGTCAACAGCATGCTAGTAGCTTTTTCAACATATATAAGGCGGCAAGTGTGAGTATCTGAAGTGCTAAGCTCCAAGTAAATGTTGGGTCAATCCAGTACTTGCAGTGTTTAGTTGTTTTGTGGAACTTTATTTGAGGATCAAGCATCTGTGATGGAGCGTAACAAAGCAAGGTTGATACTGGTCAGGTATATCGTCGTCTTCTGCAAATATTTCCTATCTCCACATATGCTGCAAAGATAGCTATACAAATGCATGATAGTATTTAAAGACAAGGTATGCTCCACTGAGATGGCAAGGTCAATACTAGCCAGGTGAATGCGTCGTCTTTTCTGCAAAGATGTCTCCTACCTCCACATGGGCTGACAGATAGCTATAAAAATGCATGATAGTGTTTGAAGACACGGTGTGGTCCACGGAGAGGCAAGATATTATACGCTCTCCGTGGTCACATCTCTAGTCTGATAGCTTTTGTGCCTTTTTATAGTCTGAAAAGATGCTCTATGCCGTTGTGAGAGAACGAGGCAAGGTTACAGACCTTATTGAGGTTGGATTGTCGTCTTCTACAAGATATCTCCCACTTCTACATAGGCCAAGAGATAGCTATAAAAATGCAAGATAGTGTTTAAAATAAGGTGTGGTTCCACTGAGATGGCAAGAAATGTCACACTCTCTGTGGTCACGGTTGAATAGAGAAAATGAATGAGTTATGCAGCTACATGCTTACTTCTTCGTTTTTTGCCAATTTTACACTACCAAAACTGTCGAAAACTCCCTTCGCAGCATCAAATGCAAGAAAAAGGAGACCTAAACATAGACATCCCTCTCCACAACCCCATTTCCCTGCTGTTCTCCACTAGCCTTTGTAGTCACTGACCCATTGGTCGTGCTGGCAGTAC
Organism: Aureobasidium sp. EXF-10728; assembly: GCA_023848605.1. NCBI lineage: Eukaryota > Fungi > Ascomycota > Dothideomycetes > Dothideales > Saccotheciaceae > Aureobasidium > Aureobasidium sp. EXF-10728. The sequence continues at coordinate 7,840 of SWBG01000040.1, forward strand.
CCAACTCCATACCACGCAAACGCTGTGCAGAGGCAGCACCAGCAGCTCTGTGTTTTCTGGTGTGGGTATCCATGTACTTGCGATACAGCACGCGCAGAGAAGGGATGCAAGCGGTAGTGATCTGGACGGCGGGCTCAATGGTCGTCCAAATGGCAGGCGCGACGAGGTTCCAGGTCACATCGCTGCCTTTGTCGGTGAGTTGGACCATGACGGCCAGACGCACCACGCCAAAGACCAAGGAACTGTGGAACAATTAGTACATGTCAAGCAAGCAAAAGGAAAATCAGAAAACTGACATGATCCAAAGCAAACAAGTAACCGCCACACCGATCTTCTGCTTCTTCGGCAAATCCAAGCGCTGAATCTCGCGGAAAGGCAAGACCAAAATGCAGAAATCGGTAACCACGTTGGGGATCTGCATGCCATAGTAGAAAGGCACCAGACTGATGCACTTGCCATGAATCTCGGGGTTCCAAAGCTTGTCGATGGGTGTGCACATGAAGATGCCGGTGAACATGACTGCAATGCACCACATGACCATGATGGCAATCAAGAAAGAAGTCATGAGTTTGAAGTCGTGGTTGGGGAACAAGCGGCGGTATTGGTAGAGAATGGATAATTTGGTGAAGGTGACGCAGAGAGGGTATTGGATGGCGCCTGTGTACTGGATCTTGAGGAATTCTGTCATGTCGGCGACGCTAACTGTCTGGATGGGACGGCCCATGCCATGTTCGAGGACTGTAAGAAAAAGGGTCAGATTGTGTATGAGGAAAGGAGTCGGAAACCAAAACTTACGCAGGGAGCCGCTAACGTCGAGTCCGATCTTGAAAAACTGCAAGCTCTGAATTAGCAAGGTGTGGATAGGGATGAAAAGTCATTGGCTCACCCAAGCGATGATGATGAGCCAGTCGTCGAAGTAGAGACGGATGCGCAGAACGTGTCTGGCAAGCAGGCGCAGAGCGAGGAAGATGGTAGGAAGCACGATGGCAATGACGGTGGCAACGATCAGCTGATGAGCGCGGCTGCCGTGGTGGGCTGGACCATCAGCAGGAGCAGCGGCAGTCGACATGGTGTAAGATTGTGTCGAGTTTGGATGATGATGTAGATGCGAGTGCGCTGAGACGAAAGAATTAAATAGACGCCGAAGCTCGACGGAGAGTTTGAAAGCGCGTGCGCACTCGTGTCGAGTGAAGCTCTTGAATAACAAATTTCACTCGGGGCAGAGCTGGTGGAGGAGTGAAGAACTCGACTTTGTCAACATAACCTCCCTTTGCCTTTTGGAACCAGTGACGAAATGATAGCAAAGTGGTGTTCCCGAACGAACTTATCTTGCAGACTCAACCCACGCCTTGTCTGTGGGACCACCAACCATTTGAGCTTTCTTGTGTTGATTATATGTTCCGACTACCTTATGTCCAACGAAGAGGCTGCGACATACAGATCAGAAGAACCAGTCAGGCCAGTCAAGAAAAGTAGATTCGGTTAAGACCAGGTAGATGAGATCCTCCAGAAGCTATTTAATACTGGGATCAGAGGCATGGTCGCAAGTCCGTAGTGAGAAGATCTTTCCTGATCCAATGGCACTGTAGGATGAGGGACTTTGGGGAGAGTATGCCGATGACCGCATCAGGGCTCACATGAGTAGCCATTGAATCATTGCCGACGGGGGGTAGACCGTACAAGCTACTCGAAGCAGTCGACTGCGCATAGTGACCCAGGCTTGCGTTCTTACTGCACGTATGGCTGTCAGCTCCTGCAGGTCATTGCTCTAACTCTACGCTGTTCCCGGGGAACAGCAGCAAAGAAAGATCACACTATTAGCCAGGCTACCGGTGACGTGCTGAAAAAGGCATCCTGCATTGAGAAGATCCCTTATCACAGCTACAAACCTGGCTCAAGGTTGCAGCCTCGGGCATGCTTTGCAGTACAGGCGTCGTGCAGCAGAACGAAAGAAGAAGGAAAGTGGTCTGCAGGCTGACAGCGTTTGTCGATCACAGCCCTTCGGTTATACCTTCCTGTTTCTGCTCGCCTGGCTTGCTGCACAACATCTGTTTAGGATGCCTGTTTGCGACTTCTCTGCTTCTCGCGGTCTCGAAGGGCAGCCATAGCAGAATTGATAAGATGATAGTTTCTCGAGTGCCTACAAGTCTCACTTATCGTGCGCAGCATGCTTGATCGCATGCCTAGAGCGAGATGGTAGCAGTCGTAGTCAGTGCCAAGTTACCTAGAAGTTTCTTGCTCTAACTCTCGCCCATCCACCCTCAGAACTCTGAAGCTTCTTGGTCACCTTGGCTCGATATGCGAGCTCTTAGCAGACCACAAGCGAAGTTGACTCATAGAACCCAGGCTGATTTTCCTGCTCTCCCTCCAAACCAACTCGTCCCTCAAGTCTCTCGATCATCACAAATCACACACCTTTTATTCCAAGATGGTCAGACAGCAAGTAGATGGTATAATGAAGGACGGCATTTTCATCCAGCGTCCTGGTACGGCATATTTCCATGTCCTTTGGCGGGTTCTCGCGCCTGCTGTGAGTAATGGTCCGTCCAGATTCCAGGAGACTGCAGCTCCTCCATACGGGACTGATTCTCCACCCCCTTACACTCCAGTAGAGTTGAACGAACCGTGGCTTCACAAAGGCGACGGAGTCTGGCGCAGAACACTCGAGCACTGCGGCTCAACACAATGGGGCATCACCACTGTACAAAGTCAAGACAACGAGTGGTCCGGCCCGGATCTCAATCCGAATCTGACCTTTACATGCAAGCGAATGCTGAGGTTGCCAAACGACAAGTCCGAAAGCGCTCTCGATGCCGTTTGCAGCAAAACTGCTCAAGCATTAATGTCGCACCGTAAAAAGCACAAGTGCACATGCGACCTGCGCTTCCTGCGTCTGGGTCGCGTAGACGCTGCTTTCAACGACCCCAACGCCCACCGCTGCTCAGACAGAGATCTTCTTGTCGAGCACTGGCTGCCGGGGAAAACAGTCAAGGAATGGATACAGTTGCACAATAGGTTATGTTTCTGCTCTTGCTTTTCCTCGGGCGTCAATTGGCCCACTCGCCTCTCAAGACCTGGGCCCAATCATGATGACTATGGCGACAGTGGCAATCTTCGCACAGTCAAGCCTTTTGGGCCGAGCGCAGCGAATGTGAAAGTCAGGTTCAGTCCGATTCAAGGCTTGCAGTCTGTTCTGATTGCATTTGCCAGAGAGAGTGACTTCTTGGATGGGAGGTCCAAGAATGATTCCTTTTCTCGAGCGTCGAGCAAAGCGAGAATTGCTGGTTCCCTGGGTCGATAGAAGCGCAATGTTCAACTAATTCTCAGGGGCTGCAGAGACGTGCTCAAGATTGACTGAGAAGAGCAGGCATGTCTGGATAAGATGGTCAAAATGTGGACGTTGAAATGTAGACGTGTTGAAGAGACAAGAAGGAGGAGAGGAAAGCGCGATGCATGTGAACGCCAAGCCAGCCATCGTCATTGCCCATTTTGTGTCTGCCCGTCTGCTGGACTCGTATCTTGTAAATAATCCAGACATAACACCCGACATACAACAACATGAACGACCTTGTGGAATTCTTGCGTACACACGAGGAGGCTTTCCGTAGGTACATGCCCTTGTCGACTTTCTCCCGCCAACCAGAACACCTCTAACAAACATGGCAGTCGCAACCGCCTTCAATCTCTCTACTCGGATTTTCGTTTACAAAAGACATCAAACCCGGACGGATACCAAGCAAACTCTCGAGCATGGCTGCGTGGTCTGACTGCTGCCGCACGCGCCGGCCGCTTACCACCCGCTTCAACCACATCTGGACAAACGAGTCACGTCGTCTTTGGAAGTGGTGAGGACTTGTCGCGCGCCTTAAATTCTTCACGATGGGGCCGACCGCTGGCCCTGGGTGCTGTCATCCAAGACGCTGTCGACAAGCGCGAGTTTATCCCTCTGGACGACTTTTTGAGCGCGACAAAGAGTGTCTATGCAAAGAGCTGGATCCCCTCACCATGGCAGGTCGTCAGCTGGGGTCTGAAGCAGGTTGGAGTTGGCTCGCTGTTTGGTACATCCGACAAACTATCAGTCGGCAATCTTGTTGTCATGGCCAATGTCGAGGTACTGCCCTAGCACTCTCAACTCACAACATGCGCTGATTGAAGAACAAACAGGAAGCAGCGAGTGCTATCATCGCCAAAGCAAACCAGCTCGACCAGTCCACAACCTCGCTCATCTTCTCCCGCTCCCTCTTCGAATCAGAGTTCGCTCACGTCCTCGACCCAACTCATCTCCCCGACGCTGCCTTGAGCACCACAGACTTCGACATCCTCCTCCGCTACCTATCCCGCGACAAACCATACCTTTCCTTCAGCTCGACTACTGTCAAGCTCAAATCTGTTTCCGAATCCACGCCTCAACCCATCACACAACAAGACACCGACATTGCAAATCTACGCACCCTGATCAGCGCTCTGGAAACACAGGTATCGGCTCTCACAGACAGAATCAACACCCTCGACGTTTCTGCCCGCGAGGCTGTCGCCGCAAAACGCACTATCCAAGCCAAGTCAGCCCTGCGCAGCAAAAAGCTAGCAGAAACAACTCTACACACCCGCAGTGCTACGTTATCACAATTGGAAGAGACATTTACTGCCATTCAGACAGCCGCAGATCAAGTCGCCATAGTCTCCGCCATGTCTGCTTCTGCAAATGTTTTGAAGAGCCTGCATGCAGAGGTGGGCGGCACAGAAGGCGTTGAGGAAGTCGTGGACCGCTTGAGAGATGAGATGGAGAATGTAGACGAGATTGGCCGTGCCCTCAACGAAGCCAACACCTCCAAGGTCGACGAAGAAGATGTAGACGAAGAGTTTGCAGCCATGGAAAAGGCAGACAGAGCAAAGAGAGAACAAGAAGAAGCAGCCAAGACGGCAGCAAGACTGGCAGAATTGGAGGCTTTGGAAGCACAGAGGAAAGAGAAGGACACGGCACACACCGGGACGGAAGAGCAGAGAGACGCGCAACAGATGCAGGCGGAAATCGCATAGATTTTGTTCACTTGCTCACGAATTTATGACTTGACCCTCTCTCCCACGGAAATACACAATAATTCTACCGACAATAAAAATGCATAAATGTTTTTTATTAGATAATAATCTCCATTGAGAGTCGTGTTTTTATTTGACTCTCTTTGGTATATCAATCCCTATCCAACAACAACTGTGCATTTCTATAGCTTACTCTTGACAGACAAAGTGGAATGAGATGACATATGCAGCCTTGTTTTCTCTAGCCCAAGCGTTGGCATAACAATGCGTTGATCCGGCATGCTGAATCAGTTCTACACTTTTTGTCTTGATTCTTGAGAGTTTTGATTGGAGACATCTTTATGCGGTCTTTTGGGTCTGAGATGTAAGGCAGGGTGGTAGTAGCAGCAGCTCCGGAATGATCTAAGGGATATGTTGCAAAAACTATGATTGATCTCCATCAATTGGGCGTCTGGCGCAGTGGTAGCGCGTCTGCTTTGCATGCTGAAGGTCTAGGGTTCGATCCCCTAGTCGTCCAAATCTTTTTGTCTTTTATCTGTCTTTTTGCTCCATGTTTATCTAGTCTGCTGCGTTATTGTTGTTCGATTAGTGGTCTGTTATTCTTGTTTGCAAAGTGAAGAGTTGCATGGTTGTGAATGGACTTTTTCAGAACGCCCCTATTCCTGTATTCATACTCAAACAGCTATATACCCCTAATACAGATCCAAGTCTCCGGGAGTCCTTAGTAGAGTGAAGCAGGATTCACGTTACCACCGCCCAAAGTCAGTTCAAATGTGCGATTCTCGCTAGGTATCCACCGCTTGAGATGCATTTGGTCCATGGCCCACATGCCGCCCATCTTCTCGACAAACTCTGGTCTGGAATTACCGCCCAATCCATCTGAAGAACCCCAGAGTGGCTTCCAGCACCCGTTTGCAAGTATCCCATAGCTGACTTGGTGGCCCCATTCAATGTCCTGATTATAATATCCAACAAGAATCGAACGCTCGTGACGTGTGATCATGTGTGTGATAACCTTTTCGCTTCCAGTGTAAGTGTCGCAGATGGCGAATTCGAAGGCAGAGTACTTCTCAAGGTCAAGGAAGGCACGGAGAGCGTTTGGGTGCCAGTTCCAGAGGACGGTGGCAATGGCATGGGCGGCTGTGAGATCCTTCTTCTCGGTCTCTTCGACAAACTGACTTGCGTCTACGATGGCGACAGGAGAGCCATTGATGGAGAGATTCAACTCGGGGAAAGGCTCTGGGCGTAAAAAGGCAAGTGGTCTTCGAGGTTCGTAGAAGTCATTCCAGTCGTCATCATCATCGCCGTCCTTATCAGGCTGCTTGCCGGCGGTCTTGTTTTGAGCAGATGTGTTTGTCGTGTCTCGTTGCTGCTGGCAGAAGTGTTTATGCTGCTTCCAGTGTTCCTTTTGACAATCTCGCGAACAGTACAATGTCTGTCTACATCCAGCACAACGCTGGTGAGGCTTTCCAGCTGGCGCAGTAGATGCACAATTGGCACAAGAGTTGACTCGCGACTGTTCCATATTCGTTCAGTTGATGCTATACGGATATAGAGAGACCCAGATCAGCTGAACACGGCCACTCGAGCGTCTTTTTTCGATGTTCTTGTCAGATCCTCTTGAAATGTTGTCACACAAAATTCAGACATGTTGAGGATGGCCTCAGGCAGATTATATTGGGGGATAGCTAGGCAGCAGGAGACCCTTGGATAAGCAAGCGCGTCGAAGAACGCGCTCTTGTCCGAGGATCAACCGTAGATTGGTTCTACTCCGCACCTCTTCCGTTCTCTGCATCTATCCTTGTCTTTGACATTGTTGTCAGCAAAGCTATCGCATTCAGGTCAAGCTGGTTCCAGGGTCTGCCGAATGCCGAGAGACGGCTGTAAAGAATGTTCCCGACGTCGTATCAAGTGCGACAAAGGTACGCCTGAATGTGCAAAATGTCTGAAGAAAGGCATCAAATGTACTGGCATTGGCCGTCAAATCAGGTTTGTTGAAGGTCCAATCTCAAAGGGAAAGCGCAAAGGACAAAGAATCTCTGATGTTCGGAACCTTGCGACCAAGCTGGACCAGCACCTGGGTGAGGCTTCAGAAGCGCTGCAACATCCTGAGGCACGAACAGAAACTCTGGAGCGAATCGCCGATGTCAACTCACCAGTAGAGAATACCGGCAATGTTTTATTCGATAACACAGACGATGATGTCGAGGAGATTGGGCTGGTCCAAGTCCTCCGCCCGCGACAAATTCATCATCCGACATACACGTCAACGGACGACAGTACCACTATCTCGTTCTATTTGGACCCAGGTGCTGATTCGAGATTGGAGCTACTGAAGCCTGGTATACAGATGCTCTTTAGTCACTGTAAGCTGATGCGGTTGCTCCTTGACCTCGAGCGAGGAAATCTGACAGCGAACAGTTTCGCAGAACATCGCATCAATCATGGTCGTGTTTGATACTGGTTTCAACGGCTATCGTAACTTCTTGCTTCCACTGGCCTATCAAGACGACCTTGTCCAGCGTGCAGTGTCAGTTGTCGCTGCTTTTCATCTCTCAACAAAGCGACCCGATCTTCTCCCTCTCGCAGAAACTGGACGGACAGAAATCATCAAGAGACTACGTGCTGACGCTTTCACCAAGGACAGCAACAAAGTCTTCAGCATGTCTACATGGGCTACAATCATTCTTCTCTTGGTAGGAGAAACTGTCACTGGTTCCCGAGATTTTGTTCATTTGTATCCCATGCTCACCAATCTTTTGAGCCATAACAGACTTTTGGAAGTAGAGCCATCGTCCGAGCGAGGCTTCTTGCTCCAGCAGTCCCGAATGTGAGTGCACAAAGAGGATATTCTGTTAGTTTGTCTGATTGTCTCCAGGTTCCAACTGTTCACTCCACCTCTTCTCGACCTATCTCAAGGTTGCAAAACGTTCGAGAAAGATCTGGATTTCTACTTCGACTTTATATTCATGCAAAAATACTCAGACGACCCAAGCGTCCTGGAAAATACGATGATCTTTCGTCAATCAATCAAGCAAGCACGGAACATCTATATGCGCCAAGCATTAGATAACTACCATCCTGGACAGCTCCACGATGACATCGAACAATTGCGCCATCTGGTATCACCCATTCATTCTGACAGCCCTTGCATGCATACGCTACCATGGGTCTATTTCGTCGCCGGAGCTTCCAGCAAAGATCAAGGTCATAGGGACTTTTTTGCAGGCAGACTTGCTCAGGTCTATGAGAAAACGCGGATGAACAGTATCATTGTGGCACTGGAACGTCTTAAACAGATATGGCTACTACAGCCAAACGGCGAATGGGCTCGGAATCCCAGCTTGGTGGACCCAGTCCTGATCATATGAAGCAAGACTCCATACTCGTTCGTTTGCAACGTCTCTGGGTTAGAAATTCTCGGTTTTCTAGATTTACTTCAAAGATGTGCTGCCCGGGCTCTATCAAGGTCCCTTCTGACTGCCAGCGCGGCGCGAGTACCCTCCTCAATGGCACCGTCGATGAAACTTCTCCAACCCACTGCCCAATCCGAGTTGGCAAAATACATGTTGCCTTGGGGAGCACGGAGGTCTGCCAGATGTTCCGTCAAAAGACCTGGAGGGGAGAAGAACCAAGCGCCCTTGGAAAACTCATCATCTGCCCAGTTGTGGAACACCTAGTGATTATCAGCGAATGTCTTGCGCACTAGCCACAAATCGACTCACCACTCGTTCGATATCCATGGGGGTCAGTGTTTGGAGGGCATCCATGGTCTTCTTGATGTCCTTTTCTGGCTGGATGTGATTGTGCGAACCACCAAAGGCGACGATATGAGTGTTGCCGCTGGGAGTTGTGCCATCACCGATGGCATACATCAAGCTGTTGTTGGGATATGTGATGCCACTCCAGGACCTGAGATCTCTGTCACGGACCTCGGCATGGACCTTGACACACTTATTTACGTGTTCACGGTTCGAGGCATCGATCTTGCCAGGAATCAATGCCGGGCTGAAAGAAACATCCTTCAAGATGTTCATAGGTATGGCCGAGATTAGTCTGGCAGCTTTGTATGTCCTTCCATCTCTTGTGGTCACTTGGACATCACTTCCAGTATCCTTGATTGCAGCAACTGGTGTGTTGAAAGCATACGACAATCTTCCTGTCGCACAAGCTTCTTTGAAAAAGTTGATTGCAAAGCTCGACTGTCCGCCCTTGAACTTGTACTTGATGAGGTACTCGATGCAATACTCGTACGAGTAGTTACAGAGTGCCCACCAGTGGAGGTACTCGTAGAAGCTGGTCTTCTCCGGAGTGCTGCAGCTGCAGAGCAGTACAAATCCAAGTAAAGCGGTGTGTTCATCCGGCGAGAGATCGTCCTTGATCTGGGCAATGCGATCGGCGACAGACAACTTGTCGTACTTTGCGGCGTCCGGGTTGTGGCCTTCGCTGTGAGGGAAAGGCATAACTTTTCTTCCGAATTCGCCGTCGACGTTAGCAAACTTCTTCAGGGCGGACTCCATCAGTTTGTCCTGCAAAGATTCAGCATCATGTCACGTATAGGAACTTGCTGGAGACTACCTCGTCTTCGTGGCTCATATTGCGATTCCCGCTAGCGGAGTTGAGTGAGAAATGATTCACGCCTCGACTGTAGTCGTGCGAGATTTCTAGCTCGTCACGCATGTCATATCTCGAGATTTCCCTCCATACGTGAGGCTGACCCCAACTAACCCAGGTACCACCCATCTCGAATGGATAGCCTTCAATATTAGTGCTCCAGCTACGACCACCGATTCTGTCACGAGCCTCGAGCAATAACACTTTGAGCCCTACGCATCTCGATCAGCCGCCTAAGCGTATAAAGTCTGTTCATATTGCATACCTGACAAAGCAGCATCTCTAGCTGCTGTGAGTCCACAGTAACCCGCTCCGACAACAATCACATCGTAGACTGCCTGCTTGTCTCGGATGTTTGTTGGCGGTTGGATGACACCAATACTAGGTACGCCTTTGACGAGTCCTGAAGCTTCAGTCCATTGGTAGCCGTCTCTAGAAGTCATTGCAAAGGTCGTTGGGGCTCGGAGAGTCTCTGTCTGCTTGCATGCTGGAGCGTAGCGGTGGGTGCCGCCAAACTATTTATTGTGCAATCCTGCTTCCTACACCTCTCTCCAATTTCATGTTCATGATTCCATGACCAATGGTTATAGTCATTCCCACCTATCACCTCGAGTCCTAGGGCTATGTCGGATCCGCGTGAGCACATGCCCAGGGTGCGAAGCTTTTCTCACTTTTTCTTCCCGATTCGGCCTAGTTCTCCTTTTTCTTGCCTCATTGGGACTTCTCACTTCCATTGCCTGTTTGGGACTGCTCTGCAATATCGTCCTAGACGTCCGACACACACAAATCTGATATCTCTGTAAGATAAGACATGTCGTCTTTGTCACCGATAGGCGATTTGACATAGCAACTTCCACCGTCCTTGATTTGACCAAAAATGAGAGATACGATCACGGCCAAAACAGCAAGCCATGGCTCAAGACAACCGCTCTTGTTTCGTGCGGGGTAAAGTTACACTGGACCTCATGGCAAGAGTAGTCTTGTATCTGACGGAACCATTCCTTCTCCCTGTGTACGTCAAGCTTATCTCTGGCCTTCACAGTGGCCGAACATAAGTATCCCTAAGATCCTCCTCAAAGTTATACGAATACCGACTTAGCATCTCTGCTCCATTCATTATGACACTAACAGACGAGAAGAGCATGTCTTCCAGAGGTATGCTTCATCTTTTTCATGGTCTTATTCTAGATTGAATTACGGCTTACATGTCCTATACAGCTCGAGCAGACTCCACGACCGCCAAGTACACTACACATGACCCTGAAAGGCTCTCTGTATCGGTAGGGGACATTAGCGAGTTGGGTGTACGGCCAACGCGTCGACACTTTAGTATCTTCAACATTATTGCGTTAAGCTTCAACATCTGCAACAGCTGGGTAGCCATAGCCGCTAGTCTGGCTATTGCAATCTCAGCTGGAGGCACTGCTACATTGATCTATGGCATTCCTCTCGCAACACTTGCTTACGCGGCCACTGGGGCATCTCTTGCTGAATTGGCCTCCTGTTATCCCACTGCTGGTGGCCAGTGAGTCACTGTTGACTCTCTTCACCTGGTTAAGCTAAACCTCACCAGATACCATTTTGCTTCCATACTCGCACCCAAGCGACTATCTCGTGGACTCTCTTATGCTTGTGGCTCGATTGCCATGTTCTCTTGGATTGCTCTAGGCGCTGCCGCAACTATTCTTGCTTCGCAAATGCTTTTGGCGCTAGCAGCGTTCTATCACTCTGGTTATGTTCCTCAGGCCTGGCATTACTTCCTCGTTTATCAAGCCATCAACGTGGTCTTCCTTCTTTACAATCTCTTCGCTCTTGCCAAGACACCCTGGGTGCACAACGTCGGATGTAAGGTCATCGTCCTGCATGCTACCACGAGTCGAGCTGATTGTACTTTAGTGCTCCTCACTCTTGCTTCCATCGTCGTCATTACCATTACCTGCCTCATTCGCTCAGAGAAACAGACTGCAGAATACGTTTGGGCTACCATGGAAAGCAACACGGGATATCCTGCCGGCGTCACGTTCTTGACGGGCCTTGCGACTCCCACGTTCATGTTCGCCGGCCTCGACGCATCCCTGCATCTAGCAGAAGAATGCACAGAGCCTGGAAAAACGGTTCCAAAAGCTCTTTGCACAACGGTGATTATTGGCTTCGTCACTGGGTTCGTCTTTACGGTTGCCATGTGCTACGGCATCAAAGACCTTGACGCTTTGATTGCGACTACGTAGGTTTTCATCCATCATCTCCATGATTTGGCTTGTTGACTGAGCTAAATTGACTATAGCATGCCCATCTACGAGCTCTGGCGACAGGCGACCGACAGCGACGCTGCAGCAACCGCTTTCCTAGTCGCTCTTCTCGCTATTAACCTCTTTGTCATCAACGCCGTCCAACAAACCTCTTCTCACCTCATCTGGGCATTTGGCCGCGACAATGGCCTCGTGTTCTCGAAACACCTGGCCAAGATGCACACTGCGCTCGAAGTCCCTGTGTGGTCACTGCTCGCAAATGCAGCAGTAATATTTATTGCTGGATGCATTTATCTCGCATCGACGGCCGCGTTCAATGCATTGATCAACACAACCATCATTCTGCAGATGATCTCTTTCGCTATTCCTGCTTTGCTGCTTATGTGCAGAGGCAGAAGTGAACGGTTTCTGGCCAAGGATCGATGGTTCCGACTACCGAACTGGTTGGGTTGGATGTGCAATGCTACTGTTGTCGTTTTCGCCGTCATCGAACTCGTCTTCTTCGATCTACCGACTTCCCTCCCGACTACTGGATCAAGTATGAGTAAGTGCCCCGACCTTTGTCTCGAGATGCTAAGCGATTACTGACGTTGATGACAGATTATACTTGTGCCGTATTGGCCACGATGGCGCTGTTTAGCGGTATCAATTGGATCGTGTATGCAAGGAAACACTATAAAGGCCCACGAATCGATCTGGCAGAGGTTGGGGGTGAGTAGTAGTTTCAAGTAATTATATTGCTATAGACTTCTTCTTGTCTAGTGATTGTTTCTAAGTGCCAGACAAGAGTGTGCTCATCATTCAAGAGTCGTAATCCTTATCCATGTCAAAGTAGCAGATGGCGGTGAGCTTCGATGAGAAGGGCACAAAGCCATTAGTGTGTCCGCCTGTGTTGCTCGTTGATTAGCATGTAGCTCAAACGATGAATGGCAGAAAGATGACTTACAGTAAGATTGCCCATCGAGAGCGTCAAAGTCATGGCCGTTGTAGTTAAAAGTCATGCCGCAGCCACTAGTGCCAGCAGGCCTATAACCCAGGATCAGTCGCTGAGGCATCTCGAGCTCAAGCAGTAACTTACGGGTTCCAGCAGACAGTGACATTGGTGGCAGAGCTGAGTTGGTCGTATTCGATAAGGCAGTTGTTACAGAACGAATCGAGTTCGGTGCATGCGGTGGGCTTGATCTCAGGACCATCTTCTCCCTCGGGCCAGAAAGACAGGTCATCGGTAAAGATGCCGTAGCCGCCGCCACCGACGGGGTCGGGAAGAGTGACGCCAGTGCATTTGAAAGTCATCTGAGACTTACCACTCTTGTCAGAGGGGTCTGCAAAGGCGAGAGAAGCCAGGGCTACAGGAACGAGTAAGGAGAAGAGCATGTTGTATATTTGTGGATAACAAGGATGGATTGATAGTATCCGAATGGGATGGAGCGGGATGATTGTTACAGCTGGTCTGGTAACCTGGCTTTATACCCACGATACTCAACTTTTGGTCACCTCGTTGACCACTATCAACCCGAGTCAAGGCCGAGACGGCGGTCGAAGGAAGAGGAGACAGGAGTCACAAGACAGAGGAAGTAGGCACGAAGGATGAACTACTGCTATAAGTGGAGTGTGGGTGCAGTCGATCATTGTTATACGTGGAGACGTGCTTGTCTTGAGCGTTCGTGTTGTTTGACATGTCTGGTGTAAGTTGGTCTTGGCGGCAAGCCTGACATTTGTGGAGACGACTTGACTCAGTATTTCTTAGAAGGGCTGCAAGCCGCGAGCTTCTGTTTTGTTCATGACGAGTATATCTATGTTGTCATTTGCAAGCGGTACCATAGTATATTCCCTGCGTCTTTAGCCCTTTAGTGGCATGTAGTATGCTTCTATATGTGACGTAGTTGTCGCTATATCGATAAAGAGGTAGTCCTTCGAAGGCGTGACCACGAATCGTGTCAAACTGATGGAGTAAACGCCGGAAACACAAACATGCGCCAGCGACATTTATATTCGCACTGAGCTTGCCCAAACTCGGTGGATTCATACATCAGCTAGTTCTGTCCCATCTGGCTTGCTCAGGAACGGTACTTTAGACGGTGTCGATGAGCTAACGTAGTTGATGAGCCAGAACAGGGTGACACAAGCATCAATCAATATGCACAAAGTTGTGAAAGTTTGCATTACTGATTACTGCATAAAGAACAACAGCCAAAAGCGAAAACCATCCTGTATAATCAAAAACATTACAGACGCCTCTACAGTCTCATCTCCTTGGCAACGATCACAGCATGCTCGTCATTGCCATTGTTGTATCGATCCCACAAAACTGCATTAATGTGGTTCTTGACCCGCTTCCTCTCATCTCTGAACTCAATGGCCAGAGCCAAATCCTTCTTCACGACGGGCAATTTCTCCTTAAAGAATGCAAGACCATATGTAGGATCCTCGAGTACTTTCTCACTGTGCGAGTTGAGATCGTTGTGTGTGTCCAGCAAGCTGATAATGCCGTGCTCGGTGAGGTTCTTGATGTCTTCAAAGCCAGCGCTTGCGTCGCGGACTTGATGGAGCGTCACACGCAAACGGTGGAGTCGCAAGCTCTCCTCACGTTCCTTTTGAGTGCGCTCTCTATACCAGTAAGCTTCGCCACGGCCCCAGAGCAAAGGGTTCCAACGGATGGCAGGAAAATTGATAACTGGAAGATTGGGGTAAGGCCCTAAAGGTCTGAACCAAGGAAGAGGCACAGGGATATAGAGGGGTCCTCTCTTTCTAAAGTTCTTTTGATAGGAGAGATCAATGACCCTCTCGACTTCCTCGATCAATACTTGGCGTGTTTGGAGAGCACTGATTGACTTCTTATGCATATTAACCAGATGCCTTTGGCATAGAGCAGGCGGGTTGCTGAGAGCATTGAACGCGTCACTGGCTGACGCGATAGTCCAGCCCGACCACACCGAAAAGCTGCTCCACGACTCAGTCCAATTGTATGAAATCTTCTTAGACAGTTCGTGGACAGCGATTTCGGGTCTTCTGATCATGCAGATCGAAAATTGGTCAATGTCCTTTTGAAGGTCCCATGACGTTTGCAATAGTTTGTTGAGCTGGCGTTTTGTATTAAGTCGTGTGGGCCTTGAGGGAACTGTCATTCTTCTGTAACATCTTGAGTTCGGCTTTGGCGTTTGCTAGGGCATATTTGAGCTCGAGGTCCTTGATTTTGTTAACCGTCTCAATGCTATCGGACAAGGTCGACTGTGTTGAAACCCACTCGAACACCGTCGAATTTATAGTGTAGCCGCCACTGCTAGAACTCGAAGAAAAGGGCAAGTAGGCAGAACTAGCAGAAGACAGCTTAGATGTTGCATAGCTGTTTGCTTGACTCGCCAACGACGAGCCAACGCTATTGGCGATGGCTTCGGCACGGCCTTGCGTGGAGACGGCGGGTGTGTGAGCATGCTCGCGTGCTGGTGCGTGGGTGCCTTCTGCGATCCCCTTGTACCCAGTAGTCTCAATCGTCTTGACAAGCCTGGGTGCCTTAGACGATTTCCAGCTTCCGAAATCCCAACTGGCAGTGCTGAAGGAGGTTGAAAACGCAGTACTGAAAGTCTTGCGGAGCTTCCAAGCTGGTTTTTT
The DNA here is from genome assembly GCA_023848605.1 of Aureobasidium sp. EXF-10728. Taxonomy (NCBI): domain Eukaryota; kingdom Fungi; phylum Ascomycota; class Dothideomycetes; order Dothideales; family Saccotheciaceae; genus Aureobasidium; species Aureobasidium sp. EXF-10728. Next base: position 23,349 of record SWBG01000040.1, read on the forward strand.
CGCGCAGTCGGACCAGATCTCCGCTCCTGGAAGAGCACAGAGAGATTTCTTTAATTTGGCGGATGTTTTCTTAGACACGCCTTCGACAATGTTTCCGAGCTTGTCTGTGCCTTGGTTGATTGAGCTTTGACACGAGTGCATCAGGTCCTCGACGTTTGCCTTTGCATCTAGCATCTGGAATTTGTCGTAAATCTTGTCGGTAGCACTTTGGCAATGGCTTATAACATTATCGATGGTGAAGTTGAAATTTCCGTTGCAGTTCCACTCAGCAGGGTTTCCAAACCGATTGCATACTTCTTTATATGCAACCTGAACTGAATTTGTGGTGGGTGGAGAAGACAATCCCAAAAAAATGCCGAGGAATATCAATACCAGCCAGATGAAACCAGATCGCGGTACAAAGCCCTCAGGCGAGTTCCGGCGGGTTCTCTCCGATGGAAAGTCAAAAATACTGGCTCGAGTAGAGGAAGGCGTATCGGGTCTTGTCTTCCTCCATGTTGGAGATGATCGTGAGCGCATGCGCTCTCCTTGATCCTCGTCATAGCGTCGGGATGAGATCTCGACTCGCTTTGGGCGTGATGAAGATCTCTTGCCGAAGGTTGGAGAGGCCATGGCCTTGGCTCGGGAGGAATTAGATCTGCTGATGCGATCCTGGAAATCTCCCTTTGGTGAATGACTAGCAGGAGCACAAAAGCTGCTCATATAGTAACGGCCACCATCTGGTTTGACCAAGGATACTGAAGGTGTACCCTTCCAATCTGGATTCGTGTCACCTGAAGCAGGATTGGCAGAGTTGCGCACCAGAGGTTGTTTAGTGGTTGCCTTGGAAAACAGGATCTTCTCCTTGTTTCCGCCAAACACGCCCCATGATGGCGAGGGAGTGGAGGCAGTTTTTGGTTCTGGTGTAGATTGATCGTAATCTGGATCCGAAAACTGAGCCGTGGGTCGAATGCGCGATAGAGGTCTTGCAGGCTGCGAGTACTTGCCGGCGGGTCGACCTCGACTTCTGCTGCGTGTTTGTCGGGTGGACATAGTCAAATTCTGTGGTGAAGAGTTTTGTAAGCGAGAGCAGGAAACTGGCATCAATGGCTACTGGCGGAATCGAATAATTCATCTTCCTCGGACCACTGTCTTTCACAACTTCCGAAAACAGAATATACACCAGTATAGCTGGTTGCGGCTGATTGAAAGAGTCGTTCACGGCTGGCTGAGCCATTTCCGGCCATATTGACACAAAGCATTGTTGTCTGCTAACAACGCCGCGCTATAGGTTGAATACAACGACCTTGTATACTCGTACCATGGACTTCTTTGAGTCAGCTCATCCAAGAAGGATGGCTATTCCGAATTGCCAGTCAGTCAGTATGACCTATCCCGTGAGGGCCATATGGAAGCGCAGTGCCACGTCGTATGCATGGCGCGGTCGTTTGGAATCCTTGCATGAATTCATGAGCTCTGGAATGTGAGTTGATCCACCCTCGTGTGGATATGCATTCCTCAGTCCCTCACTCACTCACTACCGCATTCGGACTGCAGACACTCAGGCAGGATAATCGGCCCTACGTACTTGGCAGGCGAGAAACTTGAGAGCTGAAGTTGAACTCGCCGACAAAACGCGTCACAAACTGGATCCGTAACTTTCTTCGCCTCACTTTCTCCGCAAGGGTCTGCATCATACAACAGAGATAAGAGACGGGTAGTCGGGAGAGGCGTTGAAAGCATATCTTTCACCCGTGCCTTCCGTGTCCGGAGGTCTCGAACTGGCTGAACGTGGTGAGATGGAGTGGAGTGAAAAAGGAAGAGAGAAGTGGATGCTGACGCATGTTTTCCGGAGCAGTATCCGACGGAAATCGCTGACGTAGCGCAACAGCCTCCACCAGCAAGCGTCACACGTTTCTATATCCGGCTATTGTATTGCTATACCAGTTCTCATGATTTGTTTTTGCTGCATAGGCTGCGGAGGCTGGAGAAGACAGTCAGCCGTTGTGAAGGAGGATTTGCAAGCTGACGTTGCCTGAACACGTTTACGTGTGTGTTGATCTTTCCGTAGAAAGATGATTTGCAATCGTGAGGGGCGTTGATCCAGGGTCTCGTTGCGTGCTTGATTGATTTTCAATTCTCCTTCGGCAGGAGTTTATCAGATCTTCGCCCGACACGTATAAGCACTAGGACAATTGATCCTATGCCATTCGAGACGAATTTGCCACCTGTGACGTAGACTGTGAGAGATGTCTGCTGTGGCCCTAGACGAGTGGCTGACCATTCTCCTTCGGATCTTTTGTACATTTTTGACTTAGCCGAAAATCCTCCATCCACAGGTTGTATAGTGTAATGGTTAGCACATCGGATTCTGATTCCGGTAATCCCAGTTCGATCCCGGGTACGACCTCTCGTTTTGCTTCGTTGTGGATCTCAAAATCTCTACACTTACGCGGCATGGCTCGTACTTCTCGCCCACATGGCTTTTTGTTTTACTTCCTCAATTGGGGTAGAAAAATGGTCTCTGAAGAACATGGTAATTAGAGGAAACGGCTCGGGGAATTCGGGACATCTCCGCATTGACTCCCGCAATGTTTGAACAATCCCCTAATCTACGCCCGCTGTTTGCTCCGTCGTTCTAGCTGCCAACATGGCTGCTTGTTGAGGTTGGCTTGCCGTGCAGGCTTGCTTGCTCCTTAAGTTCCACCTCACGTCGCACCTGGTCCTGTGGCCCTGTACACGGATAATCCTTCACACTCTCCTTGCCCAACATGATGTGCCTCACCCGCCGAAGCAGTGTAACGCCGCGCCTTGTCATTATCGTCGCCCTCACGATTCTCATCCTCTACGCCTTCTCCACATATGTCCACTTAGAAGACGGCAGTGTTGTCGTCCATCTGGGAGAGCATCCAAGCTTCAACTCACCATCAGAATCGGCGGATCAGAAACCGGCAGAAGAGGAACCGCCAGTGGAGGTGCCGCCAGTGTACAAGTTCAATGTGAAGAATGATCTTATGATCAAGAGCCGGAGTAACCCATCGGGCGACGCGAATCGTATAGACAGCATGGGCCTTACTGAGAGACTCTTCAATCCAGCAATTCTGGAACTGCCGACAGGTAGTCAACACGACTTCCTAATTATCGCTCGCATGGCCCACATGCCAGATACGATAAATGGGAAAGAGTACAGTCGTGGCAGAGAGCTCACCTTCTTTGCCAACCTGGAGCACGATGCTGAAGGTGCACCCGTCATACGGCGAAGTGGAGAATGGAATAGAACGATACTGGAAGGGGAAGGGTACTTGGGTCCAGAGCACCATTGTGAGAGCGAGAATACCATGGACAAGTACATCGGGCCTGAAGATGCAAAGCTCTACTGGACGCATTCCGGCGCCCCAATCCTCATGTTCACCCATCAGGTGCCGTACAAGGAAGAGTGCCAGGGCATGTTCATGATTGACGCGCGCGCCGCAGTGCCGGAGCTCATCGCTGCTTTTGGCTCTCACGCGAGCTCGCTGCCCAAGATCGAACTGACAAAGCCTCGGCAGGTGCGCAGACGGCGACACGAGGTCGAGGAGGGAAGCTGGAGCTACCGCTTCGAGCGCGAAAAGAATTGGGTCCCGTTCCAGCACCCGCCGCTCGCCGACGACCCCGACACCTCGAACCCGAACGACCTCTTCTTCCACGTTCAGGCGGAGTCGCCACGCATATACCAGTTCGTACCGGCTGAGAAGTACGTCGCCGGCGTCGCAGAGCCACCAACGCCGCAGACCTGTCTAAAAGATAATGTCGCCGGAGGGCTGCACCAGGGCACGCCGCTACTGTCGCTAACGCTATGCAAGCGCGGCGAGTGCGCGCCCGACAAGCACAACACGATCCTGCTTGGTCTTATGCAGAGAAGACACACATCCCCGTACACGTGGTATGACAGCCGCGTCGTGACGTGGAATGCTACCGCGCCGTTCGCGTTCCGCTCTGTCAGCAAGCGTGTCATTTACCAGGGCACCCAGGAGCAGCAGTACAACTGGAACTGCGGCCTCATCTACCACTGGAACAGCACGGCGGTGCCGCAAAACAGGAGCCACGGGTACCTCGACGACGAGATATGGGTTACGTACGGCGTCACTGACCGCGAGGCCGGTTGGGTTGATGTGATGCCCGAGGACTTACTAAAGGACCACACAATGTGTGATTAAGAGTGTATGACCGCATGTGGGCATTGGTGTATCAATTTGCTCTCCTTTCAAGTGCCAAACTCTTCTAGGTAAGATTGTATTCCGGAATAAAGTGTTGAGCGTAGTAAAGTAGGTATAAGTAGTAGTATCCACTGGAAGTTGAATGGCAGAGCTCTCCGAAGTGTCAGAGCAGCTAAACCAGCGAACGCCCACTCCACAAGATGGACTGCTTGGCTTTTCACGATAGAGATTTTCCAATAGTTCAAATAGAGCAAGTGCGACAGCTTCGGTCAAACGGAGTCGAATTCCTATTCGTGCAGATTCTTCCTCCACTCGATGCATAGCACGTATTTTGATTGGGATAGAAGTGCACCAGCATCGCAGAGACAGATTGACGTCGTCCCGCACGGAAAATGTAGATGAAATGGGGTGGAGACAAGCGAAAGTGTTGTCGATCATCAAGCGACCTTTCGTTGAACAGTGCGTCATGCACGAAGGGAGAAAAAAATTCGAGAAAAATATATTAAACATTTATATTATACATGAAATGATATTTTGCGCTTCTTGAGCACGGCAAGTGATATTGCAGCCTGAGTGAAGTAAAGCACAAAGTATGAAGAAGATGAATAATTGTTTTCCTGACTCGCATACACAAGCAGTGTCGAGCGTTGAAGGGAAAAAAACAGCAAACAGCTTTCCCAGCGGGAACAACCGTCGGAGATGTTGAAGAAAAAGAGTGAAAAAAGATCCACTGTGGAGGGCTCTTCGGACAAATTTTGAAAGAAGGCTTTCTGTTTCCGGTCGACCATAAACGAATTGGACTTGAGTCGTTAGGCGCTGTATGGACACATGTCGCGGCCTTGACTCGGTTCAGTCGGGGTGGCGGCGGACGAGCCGGTATGGGAGAAACCGTCTAGTTGCTAGACCCTGACTCATAGTCCGGGGGGCCCACCTGATTCTGTTTGACCAGTCGAAAAATTGAAGGAAAGTTTCAATGGTTGCTCTGCTGATCTGGATGATCAGAATATGGCGGTATCAAGCCTGTCTGTCGTTGAGAGCCTGTAGGCTTTCTGGTGTGTGTTGATAGGATTTGTTGATCCAGGTTCCCCGGTGTAGGCGAAAAGTGTGTAGTTGAGCGACGAAGGAATGTGTTGTTATGTCTTGGATCCTCAAACGGCGTTCAAGGGGCGTTTCTTCTTCTGGTGGAGAAAGCTCTCATCAATCCTGAGATAGGCGAGGTAGGTGTGGTAGGAGGACTGTGGGTCGAGGACGCAAACTTGACAGACTCGATTGAGCCCTTCGAGCTGCTGCTCGACGAAGGAGATCTCTGGCGGTGCTCGAGGCAGTCTTCGAGTGTGACATTGGCTGAAGGAAGAGATGGTGGCGCGCAGTCGTCAAGCAACTCGGTGAACTTCGAAGTAACCATGTTTGTTGTGAGTTGAGTGATGTTGATCGATGAATGGCTCGAGGATGGAGAGTTGAGAGTGATGTTTTGGCGGTGTGAAAATGGCGAGATGGTATGGAGTATGCAAAGGAGAATCAGAGCAACAAGAAGAGGGATCATCAAGTCATTTGTACCATTCCACCTGTACCACGAGGCACGCTACAGGGTCCAGCCATCCCTGCAGGCACAACGGTCATGGTGGACCATTGGAAAGCCTAAAGTTCGGCTCACGTTACCCTTAGCTCCAAAAACTCGGGCCCACACACACAGGTCGCTTCGCGGAGAGGCGCGCAAGCAGATCTACGAAATGATGTCGTGGTTGATCAACAGGGCGCTCGTCTGCCGGGAGGTTTACGTACCCAGGCACCGCAGGCATGTCGTCTCATTTCCTTCCAGTGTAAGCCTGTGTTTCAAAGTATGCGTCATGCAAAGATTGTGCGAGGTCGAAAGCCACCATGTAGACGTTGGCAAAGAACATCAGCCACGTTGGACACGCAAAAGATGTGAGATGCGAGATTCTTGCTGTTATGAGCGGTCGTGCAGTCGGCTATCGAGTCTACCACTTCAAGCAAATCTTCTTGCTGATCATTCAATAGACACTCACCTACTTTTTACAGTTCGAGGTCCAGCTAGAAAAGTACTCTACTTTCTGCATGTGCATCGCAGAAAACAAAATATACACAAGGTGGGGGAGAGAGTTCCCCTGTTCCATTGCATCAGAAAAGCGCCATGCCCATGCCGCTTCCGTGAAAGACGTATCTTCCTTTCCTCTACAGAACTCTGCTTGGTCATGCGACACCGTACACGCACAGGGTGAGTAATAGGGGAGGCATAACGGCATTGAGACCCGAACGTGTTCACATTCGCCACCCCCGGGCGCAAGGCGATTTACCTTTGCGACAACGGAGAGACAATAGTCAGATGTTTCCGACCTCCGAACGTGAGGCGAGTCTCTTGAGGCAGCGACTTTGCGACAAATACTCGAAAACGTGTACTCGAGTACAGTACGAGTACCGCCCGTCAGAGTTGGAGGCTACCTCGCTGGCCTCAGGCCGTCCCACAGGATACACCAATATACTATGGAGCCGACTGTCTATCAATATTGATGCCACGGAAAGTTCCCATCTCTGTAGGCGATAGGCTCAGAATGCCTTTACGAGTCTGTTGCTTCAAGGAGCCGGAAGTCTCGTGGTCAAGGGCCTTGACTGTTGACAACCGTGCTATTTCGAGATAAGAATCTACTGATCGACCGTTGCTAACGGTGGCCTCGGTTGTTCACATGGGACGCGCGCCTGCAGACAAGTCACCTGTCAGCCTTGCACAACTATCGATTCAATATCACATTCGTGTTGTAGGCAGACACTGAAACAGGATCTTGGTGTGTAAGTTCGTGGACAGCTCTGACTCACGATGATCGATGGAGGTCAACCTGGACGACCGAACTCAAAACAAACAGAAGATCCAAGCGCACTCCAGCACATGACCAAGACGTTGCGCGATCAACTGATTCGCAACCAAAGTATCAATGCTCCTTTTTCTTCCCCTTCGAATCCGGAGAAAATGCTCAAGCAGCGATTCGGAGAATAGGAACTTGTCAACTCCTTCTAGAAAGCGCATCATGCAATTTCCGCAACGCCGTATTGTGGTCTAGGAGAATGGAAGGCCTGTTCCGAGGTCCGAGCGAGCCTCTTTAGGCGGCAGCAACTGGCGTCAAGAACACTCAGACGACCACTCGAACTTGACTTTGATGTTGATTTTGTGGTGCGAGCTTCGTGACAACATCACGCCAAACCATTCTGACATGTCTCTCGAGACTGGTACACTCAAGCGGGAGTGTGCGTGATGGCAGAATCTCATTTCTTTTCGAGTCAACTGGTCATCAGGAAGTCTGTAGTCGGGGTACGTATCTTGGCCATCGACTACGTCCTTCGGTTCGGCTTCTCGGTCCTCGAGTTTCTTGTCGCTTCCGACTGACATGTCAGCCTCCTGAAGATCGAGCGAGATTTCAACTGCACGACCTGTGTGTTGCTACAGCATAACTGATCAATAAACAAAGCCTTCCCCAGTGCGGACACGCATTCAGCCGGAACGTCGCACCTCACCGACATTCTAACATTCCCCTCACAGACCATGAACGTCGCATTCGGAAACACGACATGCTACTCTACCATTAGGAGATCTGTGCCTGGTACTAGTTCTCAACAGGTGCAGTAGCGACTCTACAGCTCAGATCTGGTTGTGCTGGCTCCCCACAAACGTACAGCAGCCTAGATCGGTTGTTCCATCGACAATCATACAAGGCCAACAGCCGATGTATCGACACAGACTGTCGCATGACTCTGTTTCAAGCTGGGGCACAGTATCAGCTGGGACCTCATCGAAGATTCGAAGAGTTCCACGACGACGATCGAGTCCGATGATCAAACAAACTTAATGGTTCAACACAAAGAATCCATCGAATACTCTCCTATCGTTCTTCGCCCCCGGGCTGAAGCGGCGACTATCCAAAATTTGATGGGTACCCGCGCTGTCAGGTCGACGACTCCCAAGAAACACGTTGTTGAACTGGGCCTGGCGGTCTCTTCGGCACGTCTGTCCAACAAGACCTCTGCAACTCCTCATCCTCGTACTCTGCATCCTCGTCTTCATCTTCCACCACATCTTGTAGTTCAGTATCTGCTGTTGAACTCACCAACTTTTGTTGTTGCTGCAGGGTGCTGTTGTTCGCAGACTGCGTTTCGTTGCTGGCAGTGACCAGCGATGATCTCGAGACTACAGAGCCAGAGTTCACTGTCCTCAGGGTCTCGAATCTGATAGGAGTGCGCCCCTCGAACCGTGCCCGATGTTGTGGCAGAGTTCTCTGTGGTCTTGCTTGGGGATTTTCTTCTTGTACCCTCCGCATGGCTTCCTGGACCGCTGGCTGTCCTACTTTCGGTTGACCATTCCGTCTGGCCCCAAACTTTCCAACAAGTGTTTCTGCAGTTGGATCTTTGCATGAGTTGCTCATTTCGATGCCAGTCATGTAAGTGTAGTTGCCACATGCCGGCGAACAGCCTTGTTGGCAATACGGATCTGTGCCACCGCAATGCCCCATCCACGCATTGATGTCTCGAAGATCTGGCATGACTGGGACTGTCCGTTGGCTAAAGGGACTCCTTTCTGGATTCGCTGCACAGCGAAAATGCAAAGATAACATGGGTTTGCTGCAGTTCTCCTTTATCAGAACATGATGGTGATCTGAAACGCGTGCGACTGTGGTGTAATACAGGTTACTTCGGGGTAGGACAGGCGTTCGCATGGCAAACAAGGTTTACTGCTGTTCGACAGGTTCCGGATGTTTTAGTGTTCGAGGTGAGTGTTACGCTTACTGTGGTACAGAGACGCCTTGGGACCTGGACACAAGCATCGTCATGGAGCGCCCCGGCCAGGATATGCGTAGGTCCACCACCACAGTCTTTTGTTGACAATGCACTCTTCTCTTCGTTGATGTCTTGTCTACCTTTTCTAGCTTGTTATATTGGTTGTGGCGAGTTCTTGTCGTTCAGCTTCTTCCTGCTGGTGTAAACGACGGAATGTGTTTCTTGATTATATCATCAATAGCATTCTATCGACCTCGGCTTTGAAGCGATAGCTGTCTTGATAAATGACCAGTCTGGTCCGCTTGCATTCGTAACATGGGTCGACTACCTTTACCACTATACAACCATACTCAGCTTTACGTCCATCAATATATCTATGCTATAGACTATACGATAATGGCAAACCTATGATCGATACGCAAGATATGGTAGATGCCGGCGAGTGATGCACTATAAGCAGACCAACTCTTTCCTCCCTACTCTTACTACTAATGTCAATCAAGGCTTAAAACGAGCTTTTCTGAGCTCGACATTGCCGGCGCAGCATCTGACGATAGTTGTGTTTGGCATGAGTTCAAGGTGGTGCCTGATTGTGTCGAGCAGGACGGTGGTCGGCACAAACGTTTCCCCGATGCTCGCGTCACCTTCCCCTCAACATTGCTTCCTTCTTCTCATAGCGCCGCTGCAAGCTTACAATATCCGAGTATATCTCCTATGTCCATCGTACTTACAGGAAATAGTCTTTGATCATGGTCCGATATTCCACTTGTTGGCCTACCTTGTGTCTGCCTACGGAGTAGCTTGACGATACAGGTTGATCGTGATGTCACCCTTTGCTCGAAGGATTAAGCTTATTCGCAACATCGGGGTATAAATGCCCTTGGGACGGTAGGTTAGAAGGCAGCTCCTTCCAGACAGAGTTCCTCAACCTTTGTGTGCTTCACAATCATTATTGTATCGCATCCGTTCTTCGCGTGGCCGCATCATTCCTACAACGAACACAGCTCAATACCCTAACCTACAGACATGGTACCTCCGTTGATTTCGCTGGAAGAGCATTATCTCTCTCAAAACGTCCGCAAGCATCTCGCCGATACAGGCCGCCAGGATCCATATGCCCAATTTCCATCTCACTTGATAGACAAGCTCACCTCTCTTGGTCCCGATCGTCTGGCAGCTCTCGATTCTGGAAAAGTGTCCATACAAATTCTCTCGCACAGCCCATTGAACGCTTCTCCTCAAGAGTGCCGTACGACAAACGATGATCTAGCTTCTGAAATCAAGAATCAGTCCCGATATGCAGCTTTCGCACTCTTGCCTATGGCATCGCCCTCAGACGCAGCCAAAGAACTTGAACGATGCGTAAAAGAGCACAAGTTCCTTGGAGCGCTGATCAACAACCACTGTGACGGCACATTCTACGACGGTAATTCATATCGCCCTGTTTTTGCCAAAGCCGAGGAGCTGGATGTGCCCATCTACATCCATCCTACTTTTGCAGCCGATGAATGGATGCCTCACTATCGCGGAAACTTTGGCGAGAGAGCTGCACAAATGATGAGTATAGCAGCCTGGGGCTGGCACTCCGAAACGGGCCTTCACGTCCTTCGTCTCTGGGCCTCTGGACTCTTTGACGAGTACCCGAAACTGAAAATCATCATCGGACACATGGGAGAGATGCTTCCCTATCAACTTGATCGCATCATCTCGACATCTTCCGCTTGGGCTCCAGACAACAAGCGCGGTCTCGAGCAAGTCTGGAAAGAAAACTTCTGGATCACCACTTCTGGCATGTTCAGTTTGGCTCCGCTGAGCTGTCTCTTGAGGATGTGTGCCAAAGACAGGATCTTGTATTCTGTGGATTATCCGTTTAGTGGTAACGAGAAGGGCCTGAAGTTTATTGAAGAGATCGAGGCGAGCGGGATGGTGAGCAAAGATGAGCTTGACATGATTTGTTACAAGAACGCCGAAAAGCTGCTCGGAGTAAAGGCGGAAGGCGCTGTCAGTAGTAAGTAGTGAGCACAGGCTCTTTTCTATGTGCTTGAGCTGTGATCAATAGCTCTCTTCTCAATGATTGTAATATATGACTTTCCTCGCATTCACCTTGCAAAGCAAAATGCGCCCAAAGACAGGATTGTCCTCAAAGGCTGTTGGGTTGACCCTCGAGCTACGGGATAGACGGAATGTTCACAAGCTATAGACCACCAAGCACACACTCTCTGACACACGGAGGGAAAGCGCTCTCTTGCTTCCACAGTGAGAAGTTCGCCTTCTTCCAGGGGCTTTGAAGTCCTTCAGATACATGCATCACAACCTTAGCACAGCGGGAAAGAAGATGCTGCTTTTCACTCTTCGTCAATCATCCCCAGTCGTCACTTCTCGTCGGCGCCGTACCATGACACGTCTTTGTCTATCTGTGTTCGAAAGATCAACGGTACTACAGTGATGACAAAAACACAAAACACCCAACTGACCACAAGGATGACTTCTGAAATAATGCTATATTCAGGAATCGGAACCGCGTCGAAAAACATCATCATGATGCTGGTGCTTTTGCTACGTCTTATAGAGAAAGCTATCACAAATGCCAAATGCCGATCTACAATATCCAAGATCCGATGTGCTAAACATACAAACTCTCCCTCTTGCATTACAACGACGAAATGGCACTAGCCCACCTCTGCTCATCCTTCCTGAATAACTTGTCAGCATACGGATACTCATCCGAAACAAAAAAAAAGTGGTCAGACTTACTTGTCAAAGTGCAGCAACATGCCCAGCACAGGAACCAACTGCAACTGATGCTTTCTATCCTTTTGCTCCAAAAACTGCAACAGCACGTTTTTCAAATACACGTAGTCGATGGCTTGGTCTTTGGCATCGGGTCCGCCGGTGGTGGCCACGCTGCCATTGCGACTTCCCATTGGGCTGCCGATGTGCGAGCTTTCCAGCGATGACCGCGCGGACGGCTTGTCGGATCTGGTTTTGAGCGTCTTGATCTCGTCGGCCAGTGCCTTTGACGATTTCTGCAGTGTGGCGAGGCGGGTCTCGGTATCGGTGAGAGACTTGCGGAGGTCTGTTTTTTCCTTCTCCAACGCGTTGGAGGAGCGTTCGTGCTCGTCGAGGGCGTCGCGCAGTTGTCCCATGGCACTCCTCACTTCTGTCAGTTCCTCCGTGGCAGCTGCAGACTTGTTCTCGAGTTCCGTCTTTTGTTTGCGCCATTGCGACTCCCTCTTCTCAAAGTCTTCCTTTTCGTCGTTGATGGAGGAGAGGGAGGTTTCGGCGTCTCGGAGTTTGTGCTTGAGGTCTTCAAGCTCGCGAGCGCGACGGCGACCGACGGTGACGGCTTCCTCTTCCGCACGATCGCGTTCTTCGATCGCCACGTCCATTCGCTCGCGCATCTCTTTGACGCGCGATTCCGCGCGGCCTTCGACGTCGGCGAGCAGACGGCGCATGGTTTCCGCTTCCCGGCTGCGTTCGCTGAGGAGACGGTGGGCGTCTGCGAGCTCTTCCTCGAGACTCTCACATCGTCCCTTGACTTCCTTCATCTGGGTGGCCAGTTCGCGAGTTTGATCTTGCATGCTGTCCATGAGTGATTGAGCTGATGCTTGTTGTGCAGCCTTGAGTTGAAGCTCCTCCTTCAAGCGAGACGACTCTTGAGTCAATGCCGTGACCTGCTTTTCGAGGCTCTGCAACTTTTCGCGCTGTTTTGAAGATTCGTCTTGAGCTTTGGACAGGTCTTTCTGAAGCTTGTCTTTCGTTTCAGTGGCTTCTTTTTGTAATCTCTCCGCTCGTTGAAGGTCTTTTTGTGACTTGTTGCTTTGCTCTTCGAGCATTGCTGTGCGTTCTGCATTCTGCTTGACTTTGTCGTTAAGAGACTTGATCTCGGCATCCTTATCCTTTGACTGAGTCTTGTAGGTAGAGATTTCGGACTGCAAGTCCTTCTCCTTGGCTTCCAGTCTACGAAGAGTACCATTGGCTGTGCTCAGATCGTCCTTGGTCTTCTTGAGTTCGGCGGCTTCTTGACGAAGACTCGTTAGCTCTGGCTGAATCTTGTTGAGGTGCTCCCTCAGTGCGGTCAGATCCTTGTATCTCGTTTGAGCTAATTCATTAGCGGCAGACAAATCAGTCTGCAGAGACGAGGTTTTGGATTTGAGCTCGTCAAAGTCAGCAGTCAGTGTCTTGTGTTTTTCGCTCGACTCTCCATGACTAGACTTTAGTGACTCGGTCTCGTTCTCAAGCTTCTTGTTGGCGGCTTCGAGAGTGTCTTTCTCTTTCTGTATGTTGGCAAGCTTGTCCTTGAGCTCTTTGCTCGAAGTACCGGAAGATTGCTTGAGCTCATCCAATTCTTTCTGCACCTTTGCATGCTCCTCTGTCTTTGACTTGATTTCAGACTGAAGGTCATCGCATTGCTTCTGCAGAGACTTGCACCTATCTTCAAGCTGCTTCATCTCTTCGGCGCGTTCGTCTGACTCGGAATCCTTCTGTGTCTTCAGACTCTTGATCTGATCCCTTGCACCACACAAGTCATTGCCAATATCCTTGAGCTGTTCTCGAAGGTCGTCAATCTCCTCCTTAAGGTCATCTTCACCCTTGAGCTTAGCGTCAAGTCTGTTGATGGCAGCTTCTTTCTTCTCGATCTGGGAAGTGAGATCCTCGATCTCGGCATCCTTTTGTTCGATGACGGTGTGCAGCTCTTTAATCTTCTGGTCGTTCTCTTCCGAAGGAGCAGTTCTCGGGGCCAATTGGCTGAGAGAATTGGTGATATGTGCTCTTGCGGCAGCCAACTGCTCGGATGATAGAATCGACTCTTGTGGAGCGATTGGAGTTTGCTCCTCGGGCTTGGGAGAAGGCACAGACGAAGGCGGAGCACTCTTTGGCGCCTCTGCAGCGGGCGTGTTTGCAGCAGCACCGCCCTTCTTCTTTTTCTTGTTCTTATTCTTCTTCTTGGCCGCTCCACCGTCTCCGGTCTGTGTGGGAGCTGCCGTCTCAGGTGTAGCAACAGGCTCAGGCTCGGCAGCGGCAGGCTCCTCTGGCTCAGAAGTCTTGCAATGGCCACAAGCCAGAATCATCTGATAAGCATCATCGCGTTCCCTCTCGGCAGTCTTTAATTGGCCTCGTAGCTCTGTCAATGATGTGTCCTGAGTAGAGACGACAGAAGCGGCCTCATTAGCAGCCTTCAAGCCAGCCTCGCTCTTCTTCAAATCATCACGCATGCCATCCATGTCCTTCTGCAATGACTTCTTACCTGACTCGGCTTCAGTGAGTTGCGATTTGAGTGTCTTGACTAGGTTATCCAGGGTCCCCAGACGTTTCTTGTCAGCATCGCTTGCCTTCTTGTTGGTGCTATCTTGATTAGCTCTGTCCTTGTTCTCTTTCTCGAGCTTGGTAAGAGCGTCCTGAGCAGAGGCAGCCTTTGTCTTGAACTCCTCAATCTGATTGTTGGCACTGTCAAGATCCGATGTTGCTTTGTTGAGCTTGTCGCTAAGCGACTTGATGCGCGATTCCAGTGGTTCCTTTTCAGATGCTGAGATATGGTCGATCTGGTTCAGCTGTGTTTTGACGTTCTCAATCGCATCCTCGGATTCTTTGAATTTTCTTTCCAGATCAGACTTTTGTTTCTCCAGCTCCGAAACCTTTTGCTCAGACTCGGACTTTTGCGTTTCAAGTTCAGACTTTTGCTTTTCCAGATCAGACTTTTGCTTTTCCAAGTCGGCAACCGTCTTCTCAGAGTCGAACGTTGATTGGTCTTGAGATTCCTTTGCGCTAGATCGATCCTTGGTCGCCTTGTCGAGTTCCTCGCGGGCCTTCCTGTCAGAATCTTGAGCAGTCTTCAAGTCGTCCTCCAATGAGGTGATCTTCTCGTTCAACTCGTCAACTTGGCGGGTCTTTTGATCCAACTCTTGCTGCAAACGGGGAGCTTCTTCCTCATAGGAAAAGAAATCCTCACTCTTTCTTGTAGACTTTGCATCCTTGTCGTCGACTGAGAGAGTGGTCGCACCCAAAGGATCCGTTTCGGGGGTAGACTTGTTCTTTTCGTCCCTCTCTTTCCTCAGACCGGCAGCCTCATCATGCGCCTCTTTAGCCCTCTTCTCGGCGTCGTCCAGTTTGCGCTTGATGTCGTCCTTTTCTCCAGTGACCTTTTTGTACTCTTCCATGACCATGTCGCCTTTGAGATTGAGTTGCATCAGATACTCGACCAGAGCAGAGGGGTCAGCAATCGAAGTCAGAGGGGTGTTTTCGCGGAGAGCGGCCTCGAAAGGCTCGATTGCAGTGACCCTTGCATGAGCGATGCGATAAGAACGGAGAAGCTCGGTATAGCGAGACTCTAGCTTTTCGAGTTTGCGCAACTTGAGGCGGACATCCTGAGGCAGATCTTCGGGCTGCTTTGCTCCATCTTGTTGTTTCTCAGAGATAGGGGCTTCGGATTGGGCGGGCTCTTTCTCGTTGGTCGAGGCGGCTGGTTGGTCTGAGGAGGAAGTCGAGGCTTCGGTCACAGCGGGATTGGGAGTGGCGGTGCGTGTAGGGGTTTCGTCGTCGTCAATGACAAACTCGCTCGGGTCAGGGCCTTTTGGGGGGATGCCACGATTCGAGTCGGCGCGGGATCGGTTGGCTGGACGGTTCGGCGACTCTGTTCTCGACACGCCTCTTCTAGCGGCGGATGAAGGAGTTCGCTTTACGGGAGATGAGGTGCCGGGCTGGCCTCGTTGGCGAGCTTGTTCCTCTGCGATCTTGGAGTCCAAGAACGAATCAAGGTTGCCTTTGAGGCGCTGGGTATAAGAGTCAGGAGGATGATGAAGTGGTAATTGGGCAAGGGGCTCACTTGAAACATGATGGCGTGTCTACGATATGACTGGGCGCATGGCGACAGAGTAGAAGAATATCAAGACGTTGATGGGCCGGATGTCGGAAGCTCGGCCTTGTCAGGGCCTCGTTCGGCTTGTCTTGTCATAAGCGGAGGCTCTGCTGGAAACTGCGACGCGTGTGGAGCAGCCCAACGTCATGGGTACCTGCTCGACACGTTCGTTCTTCTTCGTGCTGCAACTGCCTTTCTGCCTCACGCGCATGCATCTCTCGTAGCAGACATGGTTTCCTTTTGGCCCTTCAAGGTACGCTCCCTCTGGTATATCCGTTCCTCTCTGTACTCCACTAACACGCTGCCACCAGGGTCACGACTCCACCTCGGCCGCCTCTTTCGAAAAGCTGCTGTCTTCCCTCTCGTCCAAAATCAACAAAGAAAGCGCCCGCAATGATCGCCTACACCAGAGACAGCGTCGTTACAAAGTACTATGGACCTTGTACACCACCTTCGCTTATCTCCTCGCCGCCACTATCCTCATCCTGGTCACTGGCCTGTCCAACTGCACCGCTGTAGAATACACCGGTCTGGCCGCATCGCCCCTTCTCATCTACGGAGTCAGAACTGGCCTTGACGCTTACTTCAACTACCGTCTCGCTTCATCCCAGGCCTACCTCAATGCCCTGAACAAGCAACGCGACGATGCAATCTCAAAGCTCAAGGAAGCTACAAAGTACAACTCCACCCAGCAGTTGCTGGACAAGTACGGCGGCACTCCGACAAAGTCGCCCCAACAAAAGACAAGACAGCAACAAGAAACCCCTACCAAAAAGCAGCAATCTGCACAAGTCAAACGCACCGGTCTGCCTCCTCCACCCACCGCAAATATCCCAGGCCGCCAGCTGCCTCCATCCTTCCAACCAATGACCCCTCCCCAACAACCTGCTCAATTCCAATCTCTCCCGCCACAACCCCAGAACCCTCGCCCCGAACCACAAGCCGAGTTCGCGCCAAACGCCTTTACAGCACCCACCCCACGCGACACAAACCCCTACGCTTCTTCTGGTCCCCGTTGGTACGACAGAATCCTCGACATCGTCCTCGGCGACGACGAAACCCTACCCAAAAACCGCATCGTGCTGTTGTGTCGCAAGTGTCGCTTGGTGAACGGACAAGCCCCACCTGGAACACGATCTTTGGAAGACTTGGGCACATGGAGATGCAAGGAATGCCATGCTCTCAATGGCCAAGAATCAGAAGCCAAAGCGATGATTAGGGAGATTGCTGAGGAATCGACAGTCAGGGATGGAGCAAAGGAAATGCAGGAAGTCCATGGAGCCGAGAATGTGACCGTAGACCATGACGAAAACGAAGACGAAGAACAGCCAGAAGAAGACGAAGACGAGGTCATTTCTGCACCTGCCACGTCCACTAGAAGTAAGGTCAGACAACGCAAGAAGTAGATCCTCGCAAACGAAAACACAAATAGCATAGTCGAGCAAAATCAGAAAAACCTACACATGGTATCAGAGACTGATTAGATCATGTCTTGCTTTGTGGTCAGCCAAAGGTTGATAGAGTACGCAGCAGGCCCTGTCGGAGACTTCTTCCGACTCCCGAAGATGTTCCATGGTATCTGCAACCTACCTGTTCATCACTCTTTCCATACAGTGGACACCTTCCACCTTCAAGAATCCCTCTCCTTTGCGAATTCCGTTCTTCAACATGATGTCAGCACAAACAACACACCCAGGCGAAGTTTCGCTCTCCAAGCTCCTGGCCACGCTGACAGCCACACTACACCCTTCAATTTACGTCTTTGCCGTGGTTGCAGACGAGTCCAAGCTTCCACCATTCTCAAAGGTCGAAATGCTCTTCCGTGAAGCCAAAGCTGAGGGCATTACTGTGATAACCACTCAAGAGTATGCCGAGAGTCATGGGCTTGAGTATGCATTCCCATGCCGCAAGATTACTCTGGATGTCACGTCGAGTTTAGATGCACTTGGGTTTATTGCAGTTGTCGCGACAAGACTTGCTGCTGCCGGAATGGGCGTGAATCCAATCAGTGGCTTCTATCATGACCATCTGTTTGTACCATTAGGAAGGGAAGAGGACGCGCTCAAAGTCATTACTGAATTGGCCGAAGAGAAGAAAAGGGAAGCTCAAATCTGAAGGAGCAGTGGAGAGTTCAAGGCTGGAGGAATCGTGGAGAGATCGGCATGTCGGGGGTTTGATGCGGAGGGGAACAGCGGCCCGAACAGCCTTTGAGATTAACCGGTTTAGCTCGTCTTCCTCCTTCACTTCTTCTCTGGCACTTGTCAAGTCAGCACCAAGTCACATCTCACGTAACATTGTGGCAAGCCTGTCGCATGGCATGCATTTCATACCTTCTGTAAATGAGCAGGATCGCTACCCCACTCGTAATAGTCCTTGGCTGGCAGTATGATGATGCGATATGGCCTCCACAGAGCATCCCCAGCCTCCGCCCAGACGGGTAATCACTTTCTTGGGTGTCGAGTGGATTGATCAACACGAGCAAGGTCCAAGTATTCATATGTCTCTCTTTGCTCGCATCAAGTGTTTCTTGCCGTTCCTCGTGCCACTGTTCTCATCATGCAATTGACCACATTCACCCTTGCTCTTGCTGTTGGCGGATCGCTAGCACAAGGCAACGAGAATCAAGCTCCAGTACGATGTTACTTGCTCGGAGACTTAAACACTTCTGACAATGTTTAGTTTCCAAATGTTACGTATCCTGATGGCATCTCGCCAAATCCAAATGCCGTCCTTGGAGCCCAAACCAACCAGACCTCTCCACCAAGATATCTCAGTCCTTGGGGCAGTGGAGCTGGAGAATGGGCAGAGGCATACAAGAAAGCAATCGCAATTGTCGAGCAATTGACTCTGGAGGAGAAGGTGAATTTGACGACAGGTACAATGTCATTGTATATTCAAATCTTGGAAATGCGACTGACGACATGATCCAGGCTCTGGTTGGCAGCAAGAACAATGCGTTGGTCAAACTGGTGGCGTACCTCGCCTTGGCATTCGTGGTCAATGTCTCCAAGACTCCCCTGTCGGCATAAGATATACGGAGTCAGTGCATAGGAATCAACGAACGACGTGCACCGGTCCTGACAAAAATGCAGCTTCGTGAGTCTGTTTCCCGCAGGTATCAATGTGGGTGCGACCTGGGACAAGCGTCTCGCGTACGAAAGAGGCAGAGCAATGGGATTCGAAAACCGTGACAAAGGTGTCACTGTCCTGCTTGGTCCTGTTGCCGGAACATTGGGAAGAGTAAGTCCTGCCGTGCTATCGTTCGACCGCGAAGCTAACAATGAATCATCAGTCTCCTACGAGTGGACGTGCTTGGGAAGGCTTCAGTCCAGATCCCTACCTCACTGGAAAACTTTTCGCCGACTCTATTCGAGGCATACAAAGTACTGGTGTTCAGGCATGCGCCAAGCACTACGTTGCACAGGAACAAGAGCACTTTCGCCAAACCCCCGAGTCACTAGACTACGGATTCAACATTACTCAGCCTGGATCTTCCAATATCGATGATCAGACACTTCACGAGTTGTACGTCTGGCCTTTTGCTGATGCGGTCAAGGCTGGAGTAGCTTCGGTAATGTGCAGTTATAGTAAGGATTGTCGCAATTCATCACTAGAGGCGTCTCGCTAATGCATTGCAGACTTGGTCAACAACAGCCAAGCGTGTCAAAACAGCTATTTGCTCAACCATGTGCTCAAGTCTGAACTCGGGTTCCAAGGCTATGTCATGAGTGATTGGCAAGCAACTGCAAGTGGTGTACCTGCTATCCTGGCTGGACTTGATATGACCATGGCCGGCGACATTCGTTTCGGCGATGGCTTGAGCTACTTCGGTCCGAATCTCACAATCGCCGTGTTGAATGGTACAGTACCACAATGGCGTCTTGACGATATGGTTACTCGCATTCTGGCCGGATGGTATCTCGTTGGTGGAGACACCGAGGTAGCTCATCCACCAAACTTTCAATCTTGGACTGCCGATACGTTTGGCGCTGTACATGCTCACGTCGGCTCTAGCTGGGGTACAGGTCTTATCAACCAACACGTTGATGTGCGTCGCGAGCACGGAAGATTGATCCGTGAGATTGGTGCTGCGTCCACTGTGCTCCTCAAAAACACACATGGTACCCTGCCTTTGAACGATACGGCAAGACTGACTGCAGTATTTGGTGAAGATGCAGGCTCTAATCCCAATGGTCCCAATGGCTGTAGGAACCATGCTTGTGACACTGGAACACTTGTCGTTGGCTGGGGCAGTGGTCAAGCCAGTTCTCCATACCTTATCAGTCCGGATGCGGCAATTCAGCACGAAGTTGTCTCTCGCTTTGGTTCTTACGAGTCCATCACGAACAACTCTGCCTTTACTCAGATCAACGCTTTGGCCCGTCGTGTCAACGATGTCGCTGGAGTATGCATTGGTAAGTTTTGTATTATAATAAGCACACTCCAAGACTTTACTGACATGTTCCGTTAGTGTTCAGCAATGCAGACTCAGGTGAAGGCTTTGCCAATGTCGACGGCAACTACGGTGACCGTAACAATCTGACGCTCTGGCAAGGTGCTGATGCTGTCATTGCGAACGTGTCTGCTACGTGCAACAACACCATTCTCGTCATTCACTCAGTCGGCACCGTCGAGATTGACCAATACAAGGAGAATCCTAACATCACCGCCATCCTCTGGGCAGGACTTCCCGGTGAGTAAGCTTGAACATTCAATTTTTACTTCAGCTGACACCTTCGAAGGCGAACAATCAGGATACGCGATCGCAGACGTCTTATACGGCCGCGTCAATCCAGGCGCTAAGCTTCCCTTTACCATGGGACGCAACCGATCAGACTATGGCACTGATGTCCTCTTCAAGCCCAATCAAGAAGTGCCGCAGTACAACTTCCAAGAAGGCGTCTTCGTCGACTACCGCGGTTTTGACCATCGCAACATCACGCCAGTCTATGAATTTGGCTTCGGATTGAGCTACACTACATTCGAATACTCCAATCTCACGGTGGAGAAACTCGATGTCGCTGACTATGCACCAACCACTGGTGCCTCTGGACCTGCACCCACTTATGGTGTCATTGACAATGATACTTCTGCCCACGTATTCCCGGAGATCATCACGAGAGTTCCCTTGTTTGTATATCCGTGGCTCAACAGTACCAATCTCAGTACCTCGTACGGCGCAGCAAACTATGGCGACAATTCGTTCATTCCCACAGACGCTCTCAACGGCTCTAGCTTCACACACCCACCATCTTCAGGACCTAATGGAGGCAACCAAGGTCTCTGGGATATCCGTTACCACGTGCGGGTCAACGTGACCAACACCGGCTCGATGGTTGGTGACGAAGTACCGCAACTATACGTTTCTCTGGGTGGACCTTATGACCCCAAGATCGTGCTCAGAGGGTTTGAGCGTGTGAGGGTTGATGCTGGAAAGACTTTGGAGATTACATTCCCATTGGCGAGAAGAGATCTGGCGAATTGGGATACAGGGGTGCAGGACTGGGTTGTTAGTGAGCATGTCAAGACGGTGTATGTGGGTTCTTCGTCGAGGGATTTGCCGTTGAAGGTGGTGCTTGAGTAGTGTGCAGTATTTCTTTGCGACGAGTACTCCTAGTATGTAGTACAAATCATCAGAGTCAGACATTTGAGCTCTGTCAGGACGGTCTTGTCTCCAGCAGATGTTTTGAACGTGCACGACAACAAGGTGGAGGTTGCCATGACGTCGGCGCCAAGGTCAGGGTCCGTCGACGCGTCGCGTAATCTTGCTCTCGGCCGTGTCGACGAGCTCTTGTCGCATCACATAACCATCATCACTCATCGCCTTGTCGCATCGCTGAAGGCCATCAGAATCCATCAAACTCTTTGCAGTCATGACGGCAGACGCATACTGCGAACATCTCGCCTCGCCAAATGGCTGGGTGCTCGCGCTTTCGGTGTAATTGTGTCGGCTTGGATACTGCCCATCAAGGTGCTGACATGTGTTTGTGATGCAGTCAACTCGTGCTTGGTATCCTCATCTCGTACATTCCTCAGCATGTCAAGATCATCCGCCATGGCACATCTGCTGGTCTCTCGCCCTGGTGGGTCTTGCTGGGCACCATATCGTCCATCGCCGCGCTGGCCAACATTCTGGTCTTGCCGACTAGTCAGCATGACATGGCTTGCTGTCGCGAGATTTCGGGCGCCGCTTGCGGTGCTGCGCTGCTGGGTGTTGTGCAGATTGGCGTGCAGTGGGCTTGCTTCATGATCATGTGAGTTCGGTCTCTACTCTTTCTTCCACCCGCTGACGCTCAAAATACAGTATGGTGCTCTTCCTCGTCTTCTTCCCCAGAGATGCCTTTGCCAACCCACCACCCGAGCATCTTCCTCCAGACACACCTCGTAAACGCGACGCCGTCATTGTTGGCGTAATATCGCTGCTCTCGCTCCTCATTGTCGGTCTCATCTCAACACTCTTCCTCTTCCGGCTGCCCTCGCACCTTCTCAGCTGGGCAAACTTCCTCGGCATCCTCGCCGCCATTCTCTCGTCCATCCAATACATCCCGCAACTCTACACTACCTGGAAAGCCAAGCAAGTGCTGTCGCTTAGTATCGCGAGCATGCTCATTCAAGTGCCTGGAGCTTTTGTGTTTGCTTTTAGTCTGTGGCTGAGAGTTGGTTGGGAAGGATGGAGTACTTGGTTTGTGTATTGTGTCACTGGTGTTTTGCAGGGCGCGCTGCTGGTCATGGCCATCATGTTTTATCAGAAAGAGAAGAAGGGTGAGAGTGAGAGCCAAGAGCCGACCGAGACGGATCCATTGTTGGAGGCTTCGCGTGGGAGTACTTGATCTGATTGCAACCATAGACTAGTTATGAATGTCAAACGATCCATCGAGGTACCAGAAGGCTCATATATCTGCAACCGTCCCCGAAAACAGCAACGCCAGAACCATGCAGAAACCAAAAAATCAAGAAATCCGAGAAAAGAACAGCGATGGCTCAAAGCCAAAGGCAAGATCAAGCATCCTCCACAATACTCAGACGTCCACTCATATCCTTTACAACCCGCTCTCCGAAAGCCACACCCCTCAAAAGATCACTGGGCTGCGTATCCCCCACAGCAAAACTCGTCCTCTCGCTCGGACCCATGCCATCCACCCACACATATACCGGCATAAACAGTCAAATCCCCGTCTTCTGGAGCCCCCAGGCAGCTACAAACGGCCAACCCAGCACAGTACTGTTTTTCGCTTTTTGTCAGTCTGGATGATGGTGATGGTGGTGGTGAGAAGTGAATAGGGCCAACTTACGCGAGAAAAGGGACAAAAGTGATTCCAGTACGCAGGGTGCGGCGCACGAGCAATGAGTTGTCGTGGGAATGCGGGAGAAGGGTAGATGTGTTGCGGGCAAAGGGGTGTTCCTCGCGGAGAAGATTCCTCAATGTGCGGAAGAAGGTGCGGGATTGGGTTGGTCTGAATGCCATTGTTTTTGATGTTTCTCGGAGGTCGAAAAGTTGGTGATGAAGCTCTTCGTGAGGGGTAGAGAGTTGTTGAAGAGTGGAGAATTGTTGTATAGAGTATACAAAGAGAGGAGATGTGAGATGTTACTGTTGATGATGGAAGGGAAAAGGGTTACACAAGATACAGAGATAGTCATACTTATAGAAAGGTTATCTACACCAGACTTGTCAAAAAGGCACATGGGCATTGGGAAGCACAACAGCATCTTCACGCACAACACCCGGTTTCCCGCGTTTGCTTTGCAGCACAATCACCAGATCAGCAGATGACAGGCGATGCATCCTCCCTTACCATGCCAAGTGCCTTGCCGCACTTGACAGCTGCAAAAAGATCTGGGGAATCTCGGGAGACTGCGGCGTGGAAACCGCGGAGTGTGATTGCGGCATGCAAAGATTAGGGATGGAATTCGGAAGGATTGAAGACAACGTGATGAGTGAGGTGACAGGACCCTGAAAAGCTGGTGATGGACGGCGTGATTTGTGCTCCGTGCGCGTGCGTTGTGGTGTGATGTGCCAAGCCGCAAACCGCCGACGACCTACCTGTCTCTTTCCAGCGAGTTGCGAACTGCGAGTAATCAGCGACACCTTGCCTGTATATCCATTTGTCGAATTCTGAGAACCGCGACGGCAGATGCCAAAGGCAGTTATGATGTGTTGGAACCCTCAGACGGTGTTGCCGCGATCAGATCTGGAAGACGATTGTTGTCGAAATTGGCTGCCATCGCTGTGCCGCAGCAAGAAGCTCAATATCTGATACAACGACACAACAATCGAACGCCGGAGAAAGCTATGCCTACCATCACGAAGAACACCATTTTCTTCAACTTGAGTCACCAAGCATAACAGTATCTACACTATAAGCAGATTGACACTCCATCAAACGGCAACTTGCCAATGTGTTATCGCATGCATCTACCTAGACTCTTGTAAGGAAGTCACCAATACGCCATACAAGATGTAGGATTCGATGGGCAAGGTATCTATATCAGTCTACCTGGTCCTTGAATCTCTACATATACGTTCCTCCTCTTCATCGTACTGCTGTCAGCGACCTGTCATAGCTATGCCAACAGATACGACCTTTTCCTGAGTTTACATTTCTGTTGTGCGCCACATACCTATTAAAGCCCCCCTCGACTTGAACTTCACGGATCACTCAGAACTGTCTACGGTCACGGAGTGTCTCTTGTTCTCGAAGACGCGATGGCAAAAAAAAAAAACTCTTCGGTCAAGGTTATTCAGGTATATATGCTAGTGATCTTGTAATGGAAATTGAATTTGCAAAATGTTTCCAGCATGCTTGATACAGTTATATCTCATTACAGAAACCAATTCCTGTCTGCCCTCATTAAAAACCAGCTGGCACAGAAGGGGAAAAAGAGTAGCAGAAACACCCTCATCATAATTCCCTTACAGACTCAGCAAGTCTTGTACCCAAACAGCCGTTTCCAAACCCCCTGCTTTGGTTTTGTTTTTGTGTTTGATTCCGTCGCACTGGTTGAAAAACTCGAGATATCGCCTTGTGGTGTCAAAACCAGTGCTTGGATGCTTTTGTTGTGAAGTTGTTTTTTCGGCGTTTTTGTTGTGCAGTTGGCGAAGATTGCGTTGATGGTTTGGGAGGAAAGGCGTGGTTGTGGTTGAGATTGTGGTGATGATTGTGCTGGCGGCGGCGGCGGTGATGGTGATGAAATCGCAGATCCAGCGACTTGATGGTCGAATCGTGGTGATCGGGTGCTTTCTTCATATGTAGGTGGCAGAACCCCCACACCCATACCACCAAACAGCAGTCCCTCTAACCGTGCACTCGGCGATGGCTCTTCTGCTCCCCTCCCCTCTGCAGCAGAGTATTCGGGTACCACTTCATCATCATCATTAATGTCCTCATATGCTGGTGGAGGAGCTTCTTGTTCTGCAGTATTGTCGTGGGTCGCGGGTTGTTGACGTTGACAGCGTATGTATGCAAAGTATGCTCTTTGTACTTCTTGGGCGCTGGCGCCGGAGCCGGGGATGGCGTATTCGGCTCTTTGGGCGACTTGTCTCCTGACTGTGCGGCGGAAGGTTGTGGCTGTGGTGTCGTTGAAGAAGATGTGTGGTGTGGTTGAGGGCATGATGGGCGATCGTTGGAGTTTGGTAGAAGAACTGTTGTCGAAAGGATGGCTTATGTTGTCTGGGCAGCTGTCTGTTTGTGGAGTGGTGACAGTGCGGATGGGATGAAGAGGAAAGAGAAAAGAAGATGTGGGAAGGGGAGGGCTTTCTTGTACTTGCATGTCGAAACGGGGAAAGGTTTATTGGAGTAAACTCCCTCATGTCTGGCGGTGGTATGCGAAACAGCGGAAAATAACGTACCAGACGGCTGAGATGTATTGGTTGCGACGACTTACATGTCTAGCCACGTGGATGGCTGCCTGGAGCACTATTAGAGAAGAATTCACTGTAGTCATGGTCGGTTTTTCTTTAGTGGCCGCGACACAATACTGCCACAGTCGTTATTTCTCTCAATTGTGTTTCTGTTGATGGGCTCGTTTCGTCGGAGTACCAGTTGCATCTACATAACGTCAGAAAGGTTGTCTGCCAACGGAGGCAGAGGTCAGCATACATAGACATGCATGCGCGTACGCATCCCAGCACAAATTGATGGCTCCTCCATGGCTTGGTTTTGTAGTTCTCTTATTTTCCCTCCTTTTTCTATCCCAGTCATGATGTAGCCAAAAGCTTCTTCTACAGCCTCTCATCTATCGTTCAGACTCATCTTGTCAAACTTCTTCGTACATCTCTCCACATCATAATCTCTCACCAAATCGTACTCTTCCTCATCATGCTGCCCGAGGTGAAATGGCACTGGGCATGAATTCTGTCTCTGAGGTGTCGGCGGTCGCGCTCGTGGAGGTGAGATGACGGTCATCGCGGACACCAGTTGTGGATTATTGAGATAGTTCTGATTCGTCTCGCGAAGACGTTTTAGCGACATAAGAAAGCTGCGGTTGGCTTCAAGTATTTTTGCATCTGATCGTTGGTTGTAGAGGTTGTGCAGGCCTTGGAGGTAATGCTCAGGTTGTTCGGACAAGATCCTTCCAAGATGTTTGGCCGTGTCGGATTGCAGAACCATGTTCCATAGGACGGTGAACATCCTGAGTAAGTCGTTGATCAAGTGGCGATGTCTCGGCGTCGGCGAGGTGGAGGATAGATCGAGGTTTGGATAACACATTTTGGAGGCGATGTATAACAACAAAATGATCAATGACAGCTCAACAAATATTATATCGAAGATGAGATAGACCCTCTTACGCTCTTCAGACGATGTTTCGCTCCATTATAAGATTGATAGAGCACGATGTGCTCACACGCGGCCACTGTGATTCATCGGGGTCCACGTGTGTCGGACGAAGTCGTGTTTCCATTCACATAGGGCACCCGTAGAACCATGGATTCATTCTCAATAGTACTCAATTTTCCAGCAGCCTTCTCTTGGATTATGTCGAAGAATGCCAGGGCTGGTGACACAGAGTTTTCGAAGAGCAGAGCCCACCTTGCGTGAAAGGTCGGGCACCTCCGCGGAGTCGTAATGATCAAGGCAATCAAGATCCAGTCCTAGTTTTACTCTCGGTACGTTGAAGATGCTATCCTTGTCAAGACGCGATATTGCTCGTCGCAAGTCCAGCAGTTGCTCCAGTCACCACCAGTGGGTCGAAGGGAGCTTGGCGCGGTCGCCGCCGCGGCGTGACCACCCACGAGCATAGCGAATGGCCCTTGATGAGTGAGAGAATGTAAAAGGTGGTCGTGACGGTGTTTAAAGAGCAGACCCAGTGTTGCGCTTGTCGTTGTCGTGTCGCAAAGGATGAAAGCTTGACGAGCTTCTGACAGAGTGAGAGAATGCCAAGGGAAACTTCGAAGGCTCGTGAATAAAGGCAGGAACGACAAAGTAGCGGTTAACAATTCCATCTCTTTGCACTTCACTTGTGCTTCAGAGCACTCCAAGCCCGCTCTGAAGTATACCCAAATGGAATCGTTCTGTCAAATCTTGGGCAAGAAAGTCAACGGTCAACCCAGTCCACCTGGAGGACGACCCTGTCATGAACTTTGACGCAGCATCACCCTGCTCAACTGGCAATATTAAACCCCTTTGCTCAGGATCCATCAACTTTCTCATGTTGGCATGTTATAAGTGTCAGGTCGACTTGCCCGTAGCCCATTGCATTTAGTGTGAAGAAAAGGCAGACGAAAAGCTCTATATCTGTATTACCCATGGAAGTCAAACCAACGACAAATCAAAAACTCCTGCTAAATTCAGAACCCCAAATGGTATCTCCAAAATCCCATAACACCGATATGCCTGTGAAAAACGCCTGTCGGCACACCGAGACACACATCATCCAATCATACAACAGAAGCTTTGCCATCCTTCACAACAGACTTTCTGCCAGTCCTGCCTTGCTGCACTCTCTTGACCAGGCCCTCCATCTGAGGCACCAGTTCCGGGATTCTGAAGGGTTTTGTCACAACGCTGTCCATACCATGATCTATGGCAACGGCAATCTGTTCGCTCCTTGCATTCGCCGTTACTGCAATGACAGGGACGTGTCCGATGATACTGCCTGAACTCTGTAGGCTTCTTATCCGTTTTACCGTTTCTAGACCACCGAGGACGGGCATCTCCAGATCCATTAGGACGACGGAGAGAGGGACAGTGTTTGAATGTGGCATTGTCTTCGGACTTGGTGCTTCTTCATGTTTCTGTGCCGATGTCGGGTGAGACGCCCAGAAAGAGGTCTTGCGAAGGAAGTCGAGGGCTTCGAGACCATGGTTTGCGAGGTGTACCGTACATCCTAATCGGCGGAGTTGTTGCGACATGACCTGCGAAACAATGATTAGCAAAAGTATGACACACGACGATTGGCAGAACTTACACGTTGGTTAATGATGTTGTCCTCTACCACCAGTACATGAAGGTGTGGTTTCTCCTCGGTAAGGTCGCTAGCCACGGCGGACATTTTGCGGATAACACTCTGTGTTTTGTCGTGTGTCTGCAAATCGATGTTGGCCTGTAATGTGTCGGAAGAAGCAGGATCGCGGGTATATGTGACAGGCGTGTTGAGTGTCGGAGTGATCAGTGTTCCTTCCCCGACGGTTTCGTCATCGTCGACCGCTCTTCTAGCTTTGATATAGAAGCTGAATGTGCTGCCTTTGTCAGGCTCGCTATGCACGCCGATTTGACCATCTTGAAGATCTGTGAGTTCTCTGGAAATGAACAGACCAAGTCCGCTGCCTCCGTATTGCTTGTAAGTCTTGGGGCTCGCCTGTGAAAAGCGATTGAAAAGCAGCTTAAGCTCTTCATCGTTCATGCCCTTTCCGCTGTCTTGGACCGACAATGACAAGAAGAGTTCATCCCCAGTTCCCCATTCTGCGGTAAAGTGGTGTTCAGGCCTGTTCACACGGAAAGGAACATAGGGAGCTCCATACATTCCTTCCTTTGGTCGTGACAGGGAGGCGTCCAGATGAACTGTGATTTGCCTGCGGCTAGCAAACTGTGTAAATTTGATGGCGTTGGTGAGGAGATTGATAATGACCTGCAGCAAGCGACTAGAGTCAAGCATGACTTTACCAACAGCCAGATTGCGGAAGCCCTCATGAATGCGAAGGCTGATGCTAATCTGGGCTCTGACGAGTTCTGCTTCGTGCATCTTGAAGCATTTCTCCATCAAGCCTGGCATGTCCACTGTGTCTGGTGATACCACAAGCAGGTTCGAGTCAAGCTTGCTCAAGGTCAAAATATCGTCTACAATACGACCTTGGTGCTGAGCGCAGAGGATGATGGTCTGAGCTGAGTCCAGCACAGTTTCTAGAACATCGCCGCTGACAGTTGTTGATCCAGTTGATATGCCCAAGCGATTGTTATTCTCGAGTGTCGTCAAGATACCGTCGGCAGACTGCAGAATAGCTGACAGCGGGTTGCGCATTTCGTGACTCGTCATGTCAATGAATCGATCTGCTTGACTCTTGTGTGCCAGAGCATCTTCCAGTCTCTCGCTAAGTAGACGTTCTGAAGCTTTCTTCATCGATATTTCTGTGACGAAACCTTGGATCGCGACAACTGAACCATCAATGCCAATCTCGGCTATGGCTGTGCCTTGTAACCAAGTTTCACCTGTCATCTCGAGGCCACTAGCTTCGTCCATGTAATTCCAGTCTTTCTTGATGCGATATTCTAGATTTAGTGGGATGCCTTGCTGAGCCAGGGCTAGCCATGCCTCACCCACTTTGGCTTGATCGTCGTCATGGATCCTGTCACCCCAGCCTAATCCACGTCGCTGAGCATCCTCAAACTCTTCTCTGGTGAAGCCAAGTATCCTGAAGTATGCTTCGTTGAGATACAACGGCTCGCCATTGGGCTTCAAGAGATACATGCCCAGAGGTGCATCTGCAGCCAAGCGGGCGAATCTGGTTTCTGACTCTTCGATTTCTATTTGCTCGATGCGGGACTTTTCATGGTACTTGCGGTCACTGACATCGAGTAACCAGCCTTGGATGTGGATGATATTACCATCTTCATCGAGTTCTGGTGCTGCAGTGGCCAAGACCCAAGTATCACCGTGCAAAGTTTCTCCCGAAATTGGATCAGTAAAGGACCACGGGCGGGTCACACGGTATTCGACGGTGAAGGTCTGTTTCTCCTCGAGACACTGAATCCAAGCGTTCATGACCCTTTCACGATCGTCAAGGTGTAGGTACTCCAGAGGGTCAGTCTGTGCTTCGATGGATTGTTCGGTGATGCCAGTAATGTCCAGATAGGCTTGATTATAGAATGTTGTACGAGAGTCTGGAGTTATGGCGTACATTCCTATGGGAGCAAGTTGGGCCATTCGTGCAAACCGGCTCTCCAGACGCTCAGTCTCGAGCGCGGTAAGACGTAATTGCTGAGCCAAAGAGGCTTCGACTTGTTCAAACTTTTGACGCGCGCGACGTTGCTCGTCAGGGAGGCAGATGGCCGAAGCAGACTTGACCAAGATGTCACGCAAATAATAAGCGAACATGGCAGCCTCTGTATCGTAGGGTCGACGGGGAGTCATTGCCAGAGTCAAGAAAGCCATTGTTTGGCCACCGGACATGTCAGGCAGGGGAATCACACAGACAGTGTTTGCCTTGTCGCCCGCAGCTCGGCCAGGGACACCTTGATGAAGGACTTCAGGCAGACTGCCGTCTCTGAGCTGCAGGACAACAACATCTTCAGTCTTCCAGGCCTTGTAACAGGCACGAGCAAGCGGATTTTGATCATGGGCACAGTCGACAAGATCGAATGTCAAAGGTACGGCAGGATGACCTGCAGCAAGGCCAATGGAACCCTCGAGGGCGTAGCGCTGCGGACTTGAGCCAGAAGAGGCCGAGACACTATCGGGCATGGAAGAGTTATTGGTAGCAGAGTGATTTGTGTGAAGCAGAGCGTATGGAATATCGTCCTTGCAAGACTCGATACCCTCGAGGAACTCGAACCAGAGCTCTTTGATGCTGTTGACTTTGGCAACGGCCTTGTTAATCTTGACAATGGCATCTCTGCGACGGTCGCTGACGACGTGTTCGGTGACCTCGGAGAACTCATCGATAATGCCGATGGTGGTACCGTTCGCACCGACAACTGGAATCAGGTTAAAGGACCAGAAGGTCTCTTCAGGATAGCCGTTACGCTCCATGACGAGGGGCAGCTTGTTCAGACGAGTGCCCCTTCCTTCGACCTGAACGTATTTGATCAAGTGGTACATGTCACCCCAGATGTCGGACCAAGTGTCTTCGGCTTTGGAACCCAGGGCACGGGGGTGTCGCTCGCCAAACATGGAGATGCAGGCCTCGTTGTAGATCATGATGTGGTCGTCGCCCCAGAGCAGCAGGCGAGGGTCCGGGTTGGCCATGGCAGAGAGGACACTCTGTCGGAGGGCGTCGGGCCAGGAATGTATGCTGCCGATGGCCGTGTCGTGCCAGGGAAAGTTGCGCACCAGGTGCATGTGAGCCGACATGGCGGGCGACGGGGTGCGGGTCCAGTCGAGGTAGCGCTGGCCACCTTCGTCCGAGACGGTGCGCCATGACGAAGATGCGACAGACTGGCGTCTTGAGTCGGACGATGATGTGCCTGCGTTGGAGCTGTTCTGCGATGTGGTGCGTGGTATTGGCGCGCTGCGTATGGTGACACTAGGGATGGCAGCGACGGGCGGATCTTCTCGGGTACTGGCAACGAGCCATCGGTGGTCTTGTAGTATGCAGTTCCATGGTCTTCCTCCAAAGCTGGCGGCCTGCGGGTGTGGGCTCAGGGTCGTGGCCCAGTCGCGAAAGTGCTGTAGGTTCCACGCGCTGGCGAGCAGTCGTTCAAGGGCGGGATTGCGGTATGCGATGTAGCCGGCCGCCGTGTCGACGATGCATGTCGGGCGCGGGTCGTGTTGGAGAAAGTCTACGAGGCCCAGGTGGTCGAGGGCGCTGTCCTTGGAGGTGCGGATGGGCATGTTCGCCGTCGTGAGCAACTGGTCGTCGCTGCCATTGGAAGAGAGAGCCTCTGGCCGCGCCCTCTTCTTCGAACTCCTGTCGGCCGCCATGACTACGAGTACCTTTTGCTACGACTACTCAGCATGCCCAAGACGTCCATACATTCAGTGCGACCTCTCGGACGACCTACCACTTTAGCCTTTCAACTGCACCAACGCGCGCGGGCCTAGACCACTCGATCAATTTTACATCGCGATTGCTCCAACGAACTGCTCCTTTGGGCCAATATATTCCAAATTCGACGTCTTCCTTCGACTGCACAATTGTTTGCTTCGACGTTCAAGATATCGAAGCTTCATCTGCGTCTATTATTGACAAACTTTATGGTTGCCCTGGGAAGGAGCCCTCGAGCGGACTCACCTCCTGCTCCAGCCATCTGCTCGTGTCTTGGCAGGGTCGGCCTTTATGTTCACAGCACATGCTCTTCAACAGACATTCAAAGAGCGTCCAATTATCCATCGTCCTCAGACTAGTCTTACTGCTCTGTGGCTCTTTCCACCATCGCTCTATTGAGCGGCCTCTCCGTCGCGGGTTTGTCATGCGCTGCGAAAATAGCCGTAGCCTTGCGCATCCGGTGTGCAGAGAAGAGCGCACGCACCAATGTGTGCTTATCTTTATTTTCCTTTATCTTGATCTGATTAGATGTCCGTCTCGCCCCGACTGCTTGTGGCTTTTTTTTTTATCCTTTTTTCTTTTTTTTTTCTCTTCGGAAGTCCTGAAAATGCTTCTTGGCGACATTCGGCAACACGAACAACATGCCGGTTATGAAGCAAGTGGCGTCCAAAACTCAGTATCAATAGGTATTGGAACCGCTGCCCGAGGACCTCCGACGTCACACCCACCCAGATACCACACGATCTCTCAAACTCTCACCATCTGAGAAATCAATGTAAATGCGTTGCATGCACGTGGCTGGTTAAACACCATCCTTAGCTGGTGATCCGGGTACGCTGTATACCATTATTCCCACTCATCTTTCCGTCTTTAAGCGCTCGGAATTACTGCATTTGTGCAACCAATCATGGACTCAACGGACGCTATCCCGTAGTCGATGAGTTCCTGCTGATCACCACGAATTGCCCCGTGTTGCAACCCCATGGTTCATCCACCTCCGCAACCACTAACCCCGCATCCCACGGCATGATGCAGATCCTGTACTCGTGTATCACACCCATACGTAGATGGCGAGCCCGATTGCCTGATTCATGTATTGCCATACTTTCTGGACATCTATCGATACCATTAAACTCACGGCCAATCACATAGTCGTCGTCATATCATCTGTCGGAGAGTTGTGCGGCAGCATGATATCTATATGTAGGTCGAATGCCGCGTACGATCTGCGGCCTTGATTCAGATTCCACCTCCCTTCTTTCCATCATACCACGTGTGGTAGTAGACACACTCACATACCACATCATGCCTCGTCTCAATATGTTTGGGCGCGGCAGGCCGCTGCAAATAGCTATCATGATTACTTGTCAAGTAAGCGCAATAAAGAATTACTACCCATGCCTATTCTGACAAACAATAGCTTGCTTTCATCTTGTTCGGCTGTGTGTAGACCATTAGTCGTAGATGTGTCCTTGGAACCTAACAACAAGCAGATGATCAGGGAGTCTTCTCCGGCATCGTTGGAAATGCAGATTGGCTAGAGACTTTTGGCCATCCCGGCAGTGGCCTCGAAGGCATTATCGTATCGATATACAACCTCGTACTGCTATCTTTTCTCTTCCAATGACCTTCACCAAAACTGACTGAGAACAGGGAGCCTTCAGTGGATGTATATTGGCTTTCTTGGGCGGAGAGAAAGCTGGACGACGGCTATCGATGTGGATCGCCATGGTTTTCATTGTACGTTTGACACTGAACCAAAATGTCGTATTTTTATTGATTCGCTCAGATTATCGGCGCAATTCTGCAAACAACCTCCTACGGCGTTCCTCAAATCCTGGTCGCTCGCTACATCACCGGTATTGGAACTGGTATCGAAACTAGTACCGTCCCCATGTACCAGAGCGAACTAGTCGAAGCACACAAGCGTGGTCGCGTTGTCAGCTCCGAGCCTCTCTTCGTCGGTGTCGGCATCGTCATTGCCTACTTCTTCGACTACGGTATTGCCTATGCTAGAGGACCGATCGCATGGCGCCTACCAATCGCTTGCCAGATTCTGTTTGCAATCGTATGTGTCAAGCTTGAGTCGAGATCTTGCCACACCCACTAAGACAAACAGGTTGTCGTAATCATGGTCCTCGGCGTTCCCGAATCACCAAGATACCTCTACAAGGAAGGTCGCAACGAAGAGGCGTTACAAGTTCTGTGTGATGTGTACGACGGCACACCCGACGACCCAAAGATTGCGAAAGAGCAGAAGGGCATTCTCGACGCGCTGAGACTGGAACGCGAGCATGGCGAATACAAGTACGAGCTCTACTTTATTCCAATTCTAGAGTGAAAGACACTGACAAATATTTTCACAGGTGGAGCCAGATCTTCAAGCAAGATGAGGTGCAAACTGGCAGACGTGTTCTCCTGGCCTATGGAATGCAGTTTATGAACCAGATCGGAGGTATCAATTTGGTCGTGTAAGTCGAAACCATCTCCTCTATTTTGATCGATTTCGCTGACGCAGAAACAGTTATTTCGTGCCTACCGCCCTTGAGCGCAATGTCCATCTCTCACACAACTTGTCGCTCCTCATAGGTATGTGCCAATGGAATTTCCCAGCGGCTGGACGAATATGATCTAACATCTGCTTCCAAGGCGGTTTCGTGCAAACAATGTTCTTCTTCGGCTCTTTGGTCCCTACGTTCTTGCTCGACAGAATGGGCAGAAGACGCGTGAGTAATTCGTACACTTGACAACACCGGACCCATTTCTAAAATCTCATCCTAGCCCATGATGTGGGGATCTTTCGGTCTCGCCATCTCCATGATGCTCATTTCAGTCCTGTTGAGTTTCACGCCGGAACGCGGATACTCTCAAAAGCTGAATACCGCAACCGCGAGTGGAAGTGTTGCTTTCTTCTTTACCTATGTAAGTTGACCCGGTAAACAAGTGTCATCAAAAACGATACTGATCATCGTGCAGATGTTTATATTTGGAGCATCGGCAAACTGTATCCCATGGTAAGATATTATACTCGATCGTGGTTGCTTGCAAACCGTTAACACATTGCAGGGTCTACGTACCCGAGATCCTACCTCTGCATGCAAGAGCAAAGGGCACCGCCATCGGAATCTCCTCAAACTGGCTCTGGGTAAGCTTCAAACTTTCCAAACACCATACCGTAATCATTTCTGACTCCAGCCCTCAGAACTTTGTGGTCGTCATGATCACACCCACCCTCATCAACAACCTGCAATGGAAAGCCTACCTCATCTTCATGTGCACGAACCTCGCTTTTGTGCCCTTGGTCTATTTCTGCTATGTATGTTTTCCCATCCTTATCTTCTTTCTCCAACCACCACTGACACATTCACACAGCCCGAGACTTCCAACTTGACGCTTGAAGAGGTCGATTATCTCTTCATCAAGGGCGGTAGAGAAGGTATCCACAAGTTTACTGGCAAGAGCCAGCCTGTGAGGATTAGTCTGAGTGGGGATGTGGAGCATGGTGCTGAGAAGATGAGTGAAGAGAAGAGAGGCAGTGAAGGCGGTGCTGCGTTTGTGGAGGATGTTAATACGGTTCAGAAGTAGGGTGTACTGCGATTCGACAATCATCGAAGCACAATGAACGTCACATATGAGCATTAGATTCTAATGTTACTGCGTGTGCAAGAAGCATATGGGTGCTGCTAAGACTTTACTTGTGCATTGTTTAAGCTCAAACTTGCGATTCATCATTTCTGTCGGATTACAGAACCTGTGAGCGAGCAAAACGTTCCTTTGAGTCTCCTTCGCATGCCTCATGTCGATGCAAAGAATGCTGTTTCCCCCAGCTCTAGGGTTCACACAGCAGACCTGCCAGTGGATGTGAGTTAGAGTGCAAGCCATACTGCACAACTATGCACAACACAAAAGCACATCCTCGCATAAAAACCAAGCCACACCCAGAGTAGACAGACAACCCAAAGTCCAAACAACAGCAACCCACAACCCAAAGTCCAAGGTTCCGCTTCCACAAAAATCCCATCAACAACACCAATTCCATCATCTTTGGTTCCTTCTGGAGATTCCCCAAAGCAGGCATCCTTACATCTCTCCTACAATCAACCACAACAATGCCACAAACACCCTATAACGAACCCGCCATCATCGCCCTTATAACCAAACACTATCACCTCCTATTCTCACTAAACTACTTTTTTCCCGACGAACTCGACTTCCCTCCCCCCGGCGGTCGAGACATCGACACCACCCTCTGCGATGATTTAAATCTTGCTCCCGCAGTCGTGTCACTAATGCGCCACTTGCCATGTCCCTGCTCCGAAGGCATAATGCTAGACCACGAACTCCTATTACCACGCAGCCACGCCACCAGTTTCGTGGACGCAAATCTCATTAAGTTGTCACGAGACCCCGAGCAAGGCGAAAATCTCTGGTGCTTGGGTGCCGCGGATATTGCGTTATCCATAATGGGAGATGAAGGGAGGTATTTAGTCTTGGATACTGGGAAAAGTATTTCACCCCTATTCACTTTACTCCCAGGTTTTTCTGCGTTTCGTGGAAGAGATACTGACAGAGGGTTGAGTAGATACGATAAGGGTTTGCGAATGGGAACCCCCGTGTCCCCCAGAAGAAAACGAGGAGAAAGATGCAAAGTATGAGTTTGAGGTTTCATCGCCAGAAGACCACTATACTCGTTTCCCTATCCACGACCCTGTCGAATTTCTCCAGTCTGTCATTGACAAGTTGCGGGATCTGGAGTGGTTGCCTAGACGATTGTACGGTGCAGGCACCATTTCCACCGACGGGCCCGGGGTAAGTTCTGTTTTTTCCCTTTCTGAAATGTCCGGAGGTTCTATTTGAAGAGAAGCCACTGAATTCTGACCCTTTGTTGTGATTTAGTACGAAAAGACAAAACGGATTTTGATTGATGAGTATGGGTGGCCCGATGAGTTTAAACAGGAGGAGTGGAAACGCGATTGCGAGAGGGTGGTACACGAGAATGTCTAGCATCATTGGCATTTCTTCTGGCAAGGGGGTAATAGCAGATTTACGCTCTAGATCTAGGAATTGGATGGTTTAGATGCTTTGGATTCTTAATGGGAAGTCGGGGGCTGACTAGTATGAGACTTAGTTGCTAGCGGCTCTGATGGATGATCGATCGTCCAAGTGTCACAAGATATGGTGATACTAGCTACTTTCTCACTCTGACTCGTGAAAGACCGGTACTTCAACAACGCAAGTGCAACTCCCAAACCAATGCATTGAGCTGTTCTTACATAGCCCAAAACTACATCTCTGATTCCTCTTCCCGAATCACCCTTACCACCCTCCCCTGAACCCACCATTCCCAATGCCCTACCTAATCATTTGCTCAACACCTTACTGCAAAGCCTTGAGCGCAAACCCAAACAACCCATCCATACTAACCCACCCCCACCCACTCCTCTCAAGATAACTCCCCACCACATTCCCCAAAACCCCAAACCTTTGCCTC
This sequence comes from Aureobasidium sp. EXF-10728, assembly GCA_023848605.1. Classification (NCBI taxonomy): domain Eukaryota; kingdom Fungi; phylum Ascomycota; class Dothideomycetes; order Dothideales; family Saccotheciaceae; genus Aureobasidium; species Aureobasidium sp. EXF-10728. Next base: position 60,791 of record SWBG01000040.1, read on the forward strand.
AACATCTCAGCCAAAACACCCACCCTCTCACTCTCTTCACTCTTCCTCTTCGCCATAACCTCCAAAGTCTTTTCCACGTCAAAGCAGCGCTGGAGAAACAGCAATTGGTTGTAGAGTTGTTTTTCAGAGTACTCGAGGGACATGCGGCCGGTGCAGCCGAACGCGAGGCCGCGGGGGCCGAGGCAGCGTGTGCCGTAGACGCTCATTTGGCGTGTGCGGTGGTTGCAGGTGGCTTCGTCGCAGATGAGGGTGGCGGCGTAGTATTGTGAGCAGTGTGCGCGGATCTGTGATTCGAGTTGAGCGGTCATGGTCAATTGGGAGATTAGTTTGCCGCAAGAGTCGGCGGGACAGTGCAGGCCATCGGTGTCGACGACGGCGAGTCTGGTCTCGGCGTCTGGAGATGCAGTCACACCTAGTCCGCGGAACTGGAATGGTGTGCGGCAGGCAAGACACATGAGACCCAGTGGAGCACAGTCCTTGAAGCGAATCTCGTCTGGGACCTGCGATTCCAAGGGATGGATCTCCGTCTCGGCGTTGTAGGAGTTTCCGCCGCTGGCACTGCTGACGCGGTATTTGCTGGTATCGAGCCCCAAGCATTCAGCAAGCAACGTGACGTTAGTGCCCTCGATGGGAGCGCAAAGACGTTCGACCGGCGGCAAGATTTGCTTGTGCAGGTAGTAATCGATATCGGGTATGAGTTCGTTCTCAGCACGCAAGACTTCATCAACGGGGAAAGCATTCTTTGCTGCTTTTTCCGCACTGCCAGACGAGTCGTTGCAGATGATATAGGACATGACGTCCTTGGCCTTGACGTGCTTGCCCTTGGCCATCAGTTTCAGCGCAACCTGCACAGAGGGCATGCTGTTTCCATTGGGATACTCCTTTGGGTTCTTTCCCAACTGGGTGTAGATGGTGTACTTGCGGAGCGGAATGGTGTTGGCACGCATCTGCGAAGCGACTTCTCTGAGATGATCGTGAATCTGAGAGACGACAGTTTCAAAATCTTCACCCGATAGCAGGAAGTTCAAAAGCTCGGTCGAGGTATCCTTGCTCAGTGCGCAGTATTCTCTTCTGCGCATGTCGAGACCCTTGACTTCGAGTTTATCAATCCACTTGCCATCCTTTTCGATCATGTTGACAGCAGCATACTTCTTCTTCGCGTGCAGGAGCAGACGGCGGAAGATGTTGTCAATATCAATCTCGAGAAGTTCATATCGTTCGTTGACGCTCTTCTTGAATTCGTTTCCAATTTTCATGGCATCCATAATGTTGTCGACATTGGTGTTGACCATGACTGAATCGGTATCACCATAGATGACTCTCAGCCCGTGAGCGGACTCTGCCAAATCCTTGGTTGATTGCAGAATCTCACGACCTTTGTACGTGGTGAGCATGGCAAGAGGGCGAGCGTAGAAACGAGACTTGGTGTAACCCAAACATCCGTACATGGAGTTGGCAGTCAGTTTCAAAGCCATCTGCTTGATTTCCCATGTTGCGAGTTGGTCAAAAGTGGCGGTCTTGTCTTTCATGAGCTTCTTGACTTCACGACGGCGGTGGACAAGTGTTCTAATCAGCCGGGGAAGGATACCCTTGTTATTGGTATCCGACGGGACCTCGGGAACCTTTTCCTCATCCTCGTTCTGATCATTTGTCAGCTGTATCGTTCAAACATGGGTAATCATAACTTACGAGTTCCGATCTTTCGACCGTGGTGAAGCAAATATTGTACTCCTGGATGATACTGGGGTACAGCGAGTTGAAGTCCATGACGAGAATAAATTTGTCGTACAAACCCTTTTCGGGCTCGAAGACCAGACCACCCTTGAACTTGTCCTTCTTCTTCGCATCTGCCCCCTCGTCTCCTTCAGGGTTGTCCTCATCAGACTTGGCTTTGCCCTTCCCCCAAATCTTGTCAGGGCAAATGTACTTGTTCTTGTGGAACTCGTGAAGCAAAATGTACTCGTTACGCTCAGCACGAGTACCGCTGAGTGTTCTGGCCCATGAGTTTCCAGCCAGGTTAGTGAGGACTTTGGTGAGTGGAAGCATCTGTACTTTCAGAGCAATGGCAGCAATGAAGAATGTGTCTGCTTCGGTCAGCTTGATGTATTGCATCAGGCCGGCTCTGTTGGTAGCCATCTTGAGCAACACATCATTGTCGATATCACGACGCTTGTTCTCACCACCAAGAACAAGATCGCACATCTCATCCAGACTCCAGGACTGACACTTGGTCATCAGCGACTTGCCCATATCGTTGCCCAAATCGCAGAGCAATCTTCCAGCGGCCAGCTGTCTCTCGACAAAGAAACTGCCACCACCTTTGCCAATGTTCTTGGGCCAGTCATGACGCTTCAGTCTTCCAATTCGGTGCCATCCAGGTGTTTTACACTCTCTCATTCTGTTGAGCAAGAGTGTGTAGTCGACGTCGTCAAGTCTGTGGCCGATCAAGACATCCGGATCGTTTCGATCTAGTAAGGCCAGGAACTTGCTGAGAAGTGCACCCTCACTCCTCTCGCATTGGATGTTGCCTCGGTACTTCTCGGCGTCTGTCTTGAATCCGACAGGGTAATCCGGACCATTTGGACGCAGGACCGTGAATGTCTTGCAAGGAAGTTTCTCTGGGGCTGTCGTGTCTGACAAAGACATGCTGTCGTAGATACGAGCACTGGCCAGTAAGATCTCCTGCTTGTTGTCTTTCTCATTCAATCTCGTCCTGAGTGCAATACTCATCAATGTCAATGGCGGAGCGTCGAGGTTGTCTGTTTCACCAAGAGTCGACATGCCTTGGGGTTTGTCGACAAGCATCTCCAACTTGCACCAAGAAGCATTCTTGACAGCGTTGAAGTTGATACTGCTCGCATCGATCTTGAGCCAACAAGGTCCCATGATATTCTTCCAGAGAACGAACTGCTCGAAAAGCGCAGTATTGGTACCAAAGACGTGCGAGAAAGTCTCTCCTTGTATGTCCATGGGCAAAGGGTTCTTGTCGTATGGATAGAGCAGCTTCAGGTAGTCAGCCTCTTTCGGTATGTCTGGCAACTCGAATGCATATTTCCTCGAACATGGCTTGATCTTGTGCATGTTGACGTTGAACTTTGACATGAGACCGTCCACCTCTTGATAGACATCGCCCATCTCAACCTCTTCATCAGTCTCACGACCTTGCTTCCTACGATATTCGCGGGGAAGGAAGAAGAGTTTGCGCATGATGTTGTCGACTTTGACAAAGGCACTGACGAAGCGACCGGTAGACTTGTCCTTGACCTTGCCGAAAAGACAGAGACTGCCATTGATCTCAGTGTAGTCGAACCAGAAAAAGCGCACACTGCCATCCTCTTCTTGAGCATGCTGAGGGTCCAGTTTGCCGAAAGTGACAGTCTCTACACCAGAGCTGCTCAAGACATTCAATTTGTCGGTGACATTTGTCAAGGCCGATGTGTCAATAGCTTCAGGGACCTGCCGTGAAGGAGAAGAGCTTGCAGGCGTTGGATAGTCTGTCTTTGTAATCTTTGGGATCGGTCTATTTCCTCGCATGTTGATGGCGGCGGTGCTTCGAGAGGACTGGTTTGTGACTTGAGCAACTTCGAGCATGTCTTCGTCGTCGTCTTCTTCGACCTTGATATTCGACTCTTTTCGTTGCGCGGCTTTTGCGACGGGAGATGAAGGAAGAGGATCACTCATCGGCACGTCGTTGTCTTCAGGCGGCGGGAATAGACCTTCGTCCATGGGGAAATACGTGTCGTCGTCGACAGGCGCCGGTGGCGAGTTGAGTTTGCGAGATCGTGGTTCGTATGTGGGGACATGGCTCATCTGTTGAACGGGCGGTGACAGAACTCTGGTCTTGCGGCGCGTCTCGGACTTGACGGGGTTCATGGCGGATCTAGGCTTGTACGAGGGTATATTGGCATTGACCTCACCGAGAAGGTCAGCCATGAAAGCGGCATCTTCGGCGGTCGAAGCCTGCTTGGGTTTTGGTGCAGCCACAGTAGGGTTTGCGTTGAAGTATTTGCTGATGCCCTTGTTGATCTTGTCCTTTTTCTGCGCGTCTTCCTCGCGCTTGCGTTTTGCTGCCAGTGTCAGTATCTCGCAGTATGCAGGGGAAGTGAGGATGAGTAAGTACCAGCGTTGCTTCTCGCGGGCAGGTCGTCGTCACTCTCGTCGTCATAATCTTGTCGTTGCTCGTTTTGCCAGTCTTCACGGCCGTCGTCCGCATAGCCTGCACCGTTGTCGTCGACGACAAAGTCATCCTGATCGAGTCTCTTTCTGACAATCTTCTTGTAGCTGTCCTCGTCGACGGTTTCGTAAAGTTGCTCCTCGTCCTGGACCTCGTAGGACGAGAAGTTTGTTTTGCCGGCCTTTCTGGCAGCACGGAGTTCGGCCAGTGCATTCGCCCTGCTTGGAGGCATGATTGTGGTAAGATATCTGGGTGGAGTTGAGTATATGGATGTTGCAATAAACAAGATGGTCAAGGAGATGGACGCATCTGATTATCTGGCACGCGTCGTGTCGCGTACGCGAAAGTCAATCAATCTAACCCAAAACAGCAATCCACCCAGCAACACTTTCCAGCAACCGCGTCATCGTCTGGTATCTTTTCTACTCCATCGTCTGCTATTTTTTTCAATCGCCTCTGCACGCAATTGCATGTTTCGCTCTCTCACTCTTCGCATCACCTCAATCTTCCTTCAGCCTTCTCGTCCCTACCTCTCAATCCCTCTCCATCGTTTCTTCACAGCCACACCAATCATGCCCGAGTCCCGCTCCAAACACCCCTTGGTCTGGATCGACTGCGAAATGACCGGCCTCGACACCTCAAAAGACACCATCATGTCCCTCTGCTGCTTCGTCACCGACGCAAACCTAAACCTCCTCGACCCCACCGGCTACGAAGCCACAATCCAGCACTCTGCACAACAACTAGATGCAATGGGCGAATGGTGCACAGCCCAACACGCAAAGACTGGATTAACCGCTGCTTGTCTGGCGTCAACAACGACTGCAGAACAGGCGGCTGAAGAGTTGCTAAAGTATGTGCAAAAGTACTGTCCAGAGCGCAAAAAGGCATTGCTGGCGGGTAATACCGTGCATGCCGATCGAGCATTCTTGGTGCTGCAGCCGTATACGCCGGTGATCAAATGGCTGCATCATCGTATCCTCGATGTCTCGGCGATTAAGGAAGCGGCAAAGAGATGGGCGCCGCTGCCTGTGCTCAAGCACTCGCCCCCAAAGGCCGGCAAACACGAGGCTAGAGCGGATATCCTCGAGAGCATCGAGGAAGCGAGGTATTACCAAAGGGTCTTTTTCCAGAATGGTGCTGAGCCGGAGGAAAAGACTGCCAAGGAGGTGGAAGAGGTGGATGGTGATGCTCAGGGTGCGATCGTTGGCGACAAGGACGTCAAGCCCAAGCAGATTACAAGAGAGGTTGGCGCCCAAGAGGCCCAGACAACAGTGCAGGCTCTCGAGGCAGAAGGCTTTGGAGCTACATCTGGCAAACAGAATCTTGACAGCAACGGTGGCAATCGTGACCTGGCTTCGTAGACACGGACAAACAAAGTCAACTTACCTGGTAAGTATCACGGTAACTTCAGTCCCGCATCTTGCAGACTCGTCTCAATATCACACAAAAGCCGCATCATACTTGACATAAAGTTTGAACTGTTCTTCTTTTCGTGTCTTATGTACCCTCTGTTTCTGTACATGCAAAGTCGTTATATTAAAATGCTACATCTCAGTCTACGCCACCCATTTAGGTCTTGACATCGGGCTCGGTGCGGCCAATGAACTCCTGCAGCTTGAGAAGGTCGGTGGCGAGCTTGACATTGTCCTTGAGGTAGTCTTGTGCGTCCATCTCGTAGGTCTTGTCGTCAGCATCGTGCTTCTCGACGTAGAGACGGATGGTGGCGCCGCTGGAGCCAGTGCCCGACAGGCGGACAACGATTCTGCTGCCGTCATCGAACTTGACGTAGATGCCCTGGTTCTTGCTGACGCTGCCGTCAAGGTCGGTGTAGCTAAAGTCGTCGGCCTCGATGACCTTGCGGCCCGAGATGGTAGAGCCAACGAATTCGCTCTTCTTGGTGGTGATGAGCTCCTTCATGTGGGCAGTCATCTTCTCGGCACCCTCGGACTCACAACCCTCGTAGTCGTAACGGGTGAAGAAGGTGCGGCCGTAGATCTTCCAGAAGTCCTGCTGGATGGACTTGATGCTGGGGGTCTCGCCCTTTTGCTGACCAACACCAGCGATGATGTTGAGCCATGCAACGACGGCCCAGAGACCATCCTTCTCACGGACGTGGTTGGAGCCAGTACCGAAAGACTCCTCACCGCAGATGTTCATCTTGTTGGCGTCGAACAGACCGCAGAAGAACTTCCAGCCAGTGGGGACCTCGTATGACTCGAGACCCTTCTTCTTGGCGACGAGGTCGATGGCGCCCGAGGTGGGCATGGAACGAGCCAGACCGTAGACACCCTGCTTCTTGAAGTAGGGGATGAGCTCGGCGTGGTGAGCAATGATGGCGAGCGAGTCACCGGGAGAGACGAAAGCGCCCTTTCCGTAGATCATGTTGCGATCACCGTCGCCGTCAGAGGCGGCACCGAAGTGGATGTTGTTCTTCTCGACGGCGTCGACCAAGCTGGCGGCGTAGACGAGGTTGGGGTCGGGGTGGTGGCCGCCAAAGTCGGGCTTGGGAATGCAGTTCTGGGTGGAACCCTTCTGGCCGAGCTCCTTCTCGAAGACGTCGATACCGTAGTTGCCGGTGACACCGCTCAGGCCGTCAAAGAGGATCTTGAAGTCGGGGTGCTCCTTGAGGAAGGCCTTGATCAGGTCAAAGTCGAAAATGTCCTTGAGCATCTTGACGTAGTCCTCGGTCGAGTGGATAATCTCAACCTCGAGGTCGCCGTAGGTCTTGGAGCCGATCGAGGCGAGGTCGACATCGGGAATGTCGGAGATCTTGTACTCGGTAAGGGTCTTTGAGGTCTCGAAGATCTTGTTGGTGACGCTCTCGGGAGCGGGGGCACCGTTGGCGAGGTTGTACTTGATACCAAAGTCCTCGTCGGGACCTGCAAAGGACAATTAGATGACGTGTCTTGTTGGATTCATAGGTTGCAGCAACTCACCACCAGGGTTGTGCGAGGCGGTCAGCAAAATACCACCAGTGGCCTTGCGGATGCGAATGACATGGGAAGCGGCGGGAGTGCTCAGGATGCCGTTCTGGCCAATGATGAGCTTCTTGACGCCGTAAGCAGCACCAATCTTTGCAATGGTCTGGGTGACCTCGGGGTTCCAGTAGCGACCATCACCACCAATGACGAGGGTGGAGTCCTTAACACCCTCGGGGATGGAGAGAAGGATGCTGGTGACAAAGGACTCTGAGTAGTGCTCCTTCTGGAAGACCTTGACCTTCTTGCGAAGACCGGAGCTGGGTAGGAAAGTCAGCAATTGAGGAGCTATGTCGCAGAGAGGAGACGAAGCAACTCACGTTCCGGGCTTCTGGTCCTGGAAAGGCTTGAGGGAAACAGTCTTGACGCTCATAATGTGTGTGTTTGTGTAGTCAGGAAGGAAAGATTGGGAGTTGACCCTTATTAAGGTTGCTACACGCTACCTCAGCTTTACGTAGCGGGGTCTGACCGACCGACCCAAGGCGGTGACGCTGCGAAGCGTTGAGACCTGAGCCGCCCAAGCTTCCACGTCCAGAATAAAATCGCCATTCTCGCCGTCCAACAAACGCCACAATGTAACCAGAAACCTGTAGTTCAATTCTAGACGGAGCTTGATCGTCTTTTGCACCTGCGACCACCCCAACAGCTATACCGCCGTCCGCTTTGAGAGCTGGCTTTCAATGCTTGGACTCGTCATTCCCGTTTTGGCATGTCTCATCTTCCCAATTTCGAAGCTCGGACGCCGTGTTTCCCAGCTCGTGCTATATTGCTATTCTTGCTCTCCAAGAGCTACTGTTGCTAAAGTTTGCTTGCTCAACGTTGCAAAAAGTCGACTTGATGCTGTCAACTTGATATGACATCTGCAAAAGTCATGGTTTATCCAACGCAACAGCATACACTGTCATCTGAAACATGTATTGATTTTGTCTTGCTCATGCCTGGATATCAAAACTGGATCCACATCCACAACTGCTCGTCGCTCCTGGAATGCCCGTCACTTTGAACTGACTGCCGATCAACTCCATCGTGTAGTCAATCTTGCTGCCGCTGAGAAGCTCGAGACTGGGCTCATCTATAACCACTTTGGCTCCCTTGCCATCTTCCGACTCAAACACCGTGTCTTCCTCTTTTGATATTTCGTCTAGCGTTGTTGTCGACATGAGGTATTGAAAGCCGTGACAGCCGCCTGATTCTACTGCTACACGTAGGCAGAGGGACGGGTTATTTTCTTTGACAGAAATAGCATGCAGACGCTATGAATACGAATCAGTATACTGCACTTCTGGCACTACGAGTGTGTATAATTACGTTGACGGCGCGAGGCAAGATGTCGATCATCATGTCTTCTCCATTTTCATTCTTCCGTGGGTTGATGATAGCCTTGACTGCTTGCCGGCTCGACGCGCTGAAAGCTCGGCTATTTTGTGACGGCAAGATGTCTTTTGCAAAGGGCGCGAAACGTGGGACTGGTGCGGATCGTGGCGACAATCGTGACGGGCGAGCAGAGAGTGAGTGCTGACGGCGGGGGTAGAATATGCGCGCATCTCGGGAGGCTTGTGTGAATGCGCTACGGCAGCATCGTAGTAGAGAATCTCTTCCTGAAAGCGCCATATCTGATTGTGTCGAGTCTTAGGTATGCGGATGTCAAAGTGCTGCCATGATGCATGCAGAGGCGGCGGCGAGAGTTTATGTCAGCAAAACGCCGACAATCTCCGCATCGATGCAACCCACCATCTTATCTGATCAGATACGTGGTGAACGGAACATCGGCACTGCTAGATAACAACCACATGCCCTGCCTTCTCCTGTTCATCTCGTGTTCACCTTGTGGTTTTTGGCCATGTCAGAAGTTCAGACTCCATTCCCAGCACTTCCGCGAGTTCTGATCATAGGTGCAGGCTCCCGCGGTACGGCTTACGCTCGAGCTGTGTCGGAATCTGGACAGGGTATTGTAGCTGCTGTGGCAGAGCCAATAGCTTTCAAGCGCAACCTTCTAGGGTTCAAGTACATCTGGGATCCGAAAAAGGGGCCTGCAGAAGGACAAGAGTTCAATGACTGGAAACACTTTTTGCAATGGGAGACAACCCGTCGAAGTGACGCTGCTGCTGGCCGCCAAGTCCCCCCTGCTATTGACGCCATTTTCATCTGTATACTTGACGAACAGCATGCCGAAGTCATCACAGCTTTGGGTCATCTTTCGATCCACACACTCTGTGAGAAGCCATTGGCCACGACACTAAAAGATTGTATGGCCATCTCGGCAGCCATGTCTTCTCGACAAGGAGGACAGTCTGCTATTTTTGGCATTGGACATGTACTTCGCTACAGTCCACACAACATGTTGTTGCGTAAACTGGTGCTCGAAGATCAGGTAATCGGGCCGGTACTATCCATGGAGCATACCGAGCCCGTCGGTAACTGGCATTTTACTCACAGCTATGTCAGGTGAGTTGCATACTCTTCACACGAAACGTTTCCATTATTGATCTAGGCATCAGGGGCAATTGGAGAAAGGAGTCCACAACAGCCCCGTCGTTACTAACAAAATCATGTCATGACATCGACTTCTTGTTGTGGATGTTATGTTCGCCAGCTCCAGGATCCAATCATCCACCGCATGTCCCGGCATCAGTGGCTTCGTTTGGATCTCTGAAACAATTCCAAAAAGCCCGAAAACCTGCAAGTGCAGGCACTGCCACAAATTGCCTGCAATGTCCAATCGAGAAATCTTGTACCTATAGCGCTCCGAGGATTTACTACGACAACCAGCTTGCCAAGGGAAACACTGACTGGCCAGTCAACATTGTCAATCCAGAGATTGAAGCATGCTACAACGACCATGGTCAGGATGCGGCAAAGGACATGTTATTCAAGACACTTAGAGTCGACTACGATGCTGACACGCCGCTCGAGGAGATCCACAAACGTCCTTGGTTTGGACGATGTGTTTGGGAGTCTGAGAATGATGTGTGCGATGATCAGTTTGTCATTCTTTCCTGGAACGACGACCCTCTGACTGGAGCATCGGAAATCACCATGTCTAGCCCTAAGGTTAACGAAACACCGGCTAGAATGGCCAAGACTGCATCTTTCCACATGATCGCTCAGACCGAGAAACAATGCGAGCGGCGAGGCCGGATCTATGGCGAAAAGGGAGAGATCTCCTACGATGGAACCCTAATCACAGTCTATGACTTTTCGACCGGGCAATTCTCAAACCACCGTCCACATAGACCTGGTGGAGGTCACGGTGGCGGTGACTACGGACTGGCAACACAATTTCTCAAGGCTGTCAATGCTGTAAAGTCCAAGGAATTGTCGATTGAGCAAGCTCAGATTCAACACCTTGGATGTACTTTGGAAGAAGTCATCAGGAGCCATGCTCTGGTCTTTGCAGCGGAAGAGGCTCGGCTTGAAAACAAAGTCATCAACTGGCAGCAATGGTGGGACTCATGCTGTGAACGTTTCAGCTCTTGATGATTCCGCCCAGCCCTGATGCATTCATGATATCTACGAGCCCTAAGCACATGGCACTCTGTCAGCTACGCCCCCACCTACTTTCTGCATGTCTGTTGCATCCAGACTATCCGCATATTCGTTTGTCTTGGCGAACATGCCTTGGCACGTTTCAGAGATTGAGGCTGTGTTGACTCCACTCTAATGATTAACTCTATGGTTCGGGATACACCATCGTCGTTGAGTGGTTGTTTGAACAGGGATCGGCATGTCAAGACTCTATTCAGACATAGCATGGCGGTTATGGAAACAAACAACAGAGCAAAACGATATCGCGCTCACTGCTAGCTCTACCATACCGTGATACAAGACTCGCAGCACAATGCCTCTCGCTACCTTGTCATCTTAGCTACAGAGTGCTTCTGGATAGCGACGGAGTGATTGGATTGGGTCACATCAGATGACCTTGCGATTCTACCCTTGCGTGTCGCGAAGCCCAGCCTCATGTTCATTAGCACCTCTGGGACCTGTTAGCAATCGCCTTCCAAGGCTGCTCGCTACCGAAGCCCCGATATTGGCCTGACTCGCACGCATCGACATGTCACTTGCCTCATGCGTGATATGCTTCTGCCAAAGCGTTTGCACCACATTGTCACTCCAACTTGCGGTCTTTACAGACGAGATCAAGCGGGCCAACGCATTGTAAGTCTGTCGTCGTTTCAACTATACAATGCAATATCGAAACAGCTAGTCTCGATGCGCATTGCCAACATCAAGCACCAAGCAAGTATATATATCACCACCTTTTCGCTGTCTCTACTCTTTCCTTTCCTCCAGAGCCGTGCTCCAGAAACAACACAAGCAAACCACATTCTCTCACTTCGAAACTCACTCATTCAAAACTTCCTCCTCTTCTCTTCCAACCAAAACAACAACCATGCACTTCAACACCTCCTTCATCCTCGCCGGCCTCCTCTCCGTCGCCGCCGCCGAACGCTCCTCCCCTCTACGCACCCGCGCCTCCTCCAGCTTCCCCATCCCCGCCAGCAAAGGCTCCGTAACCTACAAGACCGCAAAGACCATCTCGGGCACCTTCGACGGCGGCTACAAGACCTACGGGCGCGGCGTGTCCTGCGGCGGCCAAGCCGAAGGCGGAAACTCTGATGCCGTGTTCCTTCTCGAAGACGGTGCTACACTCAAGAACGCCATCATCGGTAAAGATCAGAATGAGGGTGTGCATTGTTTGGGGGCTTGCACGATTCAGAATGTTTGGTGGGATGCGGTTTGTGAGGATGCATTGACCTTCAAGGGCGATGGTAATGGTAAGGTCATTGGTGGTGGTGCACGCGGTGCTGAGGACAAGGTTATCCAGCATAATGGCGCTGGTTCCATTTCCATTGACGGGTTCACTGTCGAGGACTTTGGAAAGCTGTACCGCAGCTGTGGAAACTGCAAGCAAAATGGGTATGTGTATTTTGCTAGCTCCCCTTCACCCCCCCCTCACCCTTGTTTTTCTCTTCCCCTTTCCCTTCTCCATTATCCCACACTCCCTGCAAACACAAGACTTACACAAACAAACAGCAAAGCAAGAAAAGTCACCATCACCAACGTTAAAGCCACAAACGGCAAGTACCTCGTCGGCATCAACAGCAACTACGGCGACACGGCCACCATTACCAACACCTGCGCTTCCTCTGTCAAGCACATCTGTCAGGAATACAAGGGCACCAACAACAATGATGAAGAGCCTTCGACGCTCAGCGAGGGTCCTTCCAAGGCTTGTATTTACAAGGATGCTGATGTTAAGCATTGTTAGATTTGCTTGAATTTGTTGAAGGTGGGGAAAGTCTGTGAGAGGGGAGTGTGAGAGGGGGGTGAGAAGAGAGGGGAGAGCTTTTTGTTGTTGCGTATTCTTGGGCTGGTTCCTGAGATATTATGGCCAGACTGGAGTCTGTACTTTCTTGACGATGACTTTGTTGTGAAAAGACAAAGATTTTGGGAATCACTGTTTGCAATGGAAGATACTTTGTGTGGAGACATTTCAACTGCATTCATTACATATTCTTATTAACCTTGTGACTGTGAACCTAAAGATTCATTTATACGATTCTTTGTGGTGTATCGATCATGAATTAGTCTTCCAAGTCTGCTTCAGTCTCTTCAGTCTCTTCAATTGCAAAGTAGTGGTTGCAAGTCTTTTCATGTCGGTGATTTCCTTCCTCGAATATGAGACCATACTTGGCCAAGCAGATCCAACAGAACTCGTGGCGGCATCTTGAGCCTGATTAATGTGTCAGCACCAGATAAATTATGACAGGATAAGTCACTAACAAGTCATGTGGTCGCAGCCCTGGTTTTTCTGGATGGGAACACGGCATTCTGGGCATGGCTTGGAGATCTTGTCGACTTCTCTTTGAGATTGCTCGTTCTCGGCGTTGCGCTGACGTTCGGCCTCACGTGCAGCCTGAAACTCCTCACAAGTCTGGTCTTCGTGCCAATTAGCCTCGCAGGCAACGCAATGCTTATGGCCGCATTCTTGACAGCGGAAGATGGGCTCATCTGCACCGCCAGGATGAAGCTGACCAGACTCGCAGGCCGTAGAGAGACAATGTCTAAAGTCTGGGTCTGCTGCGAGAGTTGCTCTGATGCACGCTTGCTCATATCTAGGTCAATCTGGTCAGTATCGTCAGCAGTATGAAGGCGAATTGACTTGCTTGGCAAAGTTCTCCGCGGTTGTCGTATCCTTGACTTCTTTGTAGGTCAATACAGTCGGACACTCTGGGCAGGCAACCTCGTCCCAGTTCTTGGAATTTATCTCGGTCTCAAGGTGGCTGAGGTAGCAAGGGCGGCAAACATTCTGATCGTGTTCATGCGAAGAGACTCTTTTCTGGCTTGGGAACTGATTGATGCCTTTCTCGACGTCGCACACGAGGCATGTTCTTCTTTGCAGCCGTTTCTTCTTTGGTGGCTCCTTCTCTGTTGCTCTGACTTCGTCTTCGGAGGAGCTCGAGTCTTCTTCGGAGGAGCTCACTAGATCTACGAAATCCCTTTTCGACGCCATATCGTTTCTTGTTGGATGTGTGATGTTGCGGTGCCGATTGATGTGCAGAAGAAGAGAACTGCAGGCAGGGCGCAGGAATATATAGTCGTTGGAAGTGTGGTAGTGAGTCTCAATCGGGATTGAGCGAGGGTTGTATACCTATAAGAAGGAACGTGTGAAGCTCTTGGGCTCCGCAGAGGTAGTGAGAATAGATGTGAATGACCAATGCGCATCCAAGGCCAGAGCAGAGGTTCCAGAGAAGAGCTGTTCTGACAGAGGATGTGCAGGAGAGGAGCTCGATGTGAGTACAGACAAGTTCAGGTCCCGGTCTTGACCTCAGAAGAATGTTGAATCTCGGACGCAAATGGTTATCATATTTGATTATGGACATACTTCTCCATCGTGAGAGGTGTTGTGAGCCATCACTTTTTGATGGGCTCTAGTGGAGAACATCATTGTACGACGGATCTCACGCTGTAATCAAGCCTTGTCGAGAATCTCTCTCACATCCCAAATTCGATGTCTGATATGATGATACGATGAAAGATATGTGTTGGCAATGGCAGAGTAACCGAAGCAAGAAGGCGCGATCAGGAGTTTTGTCCAGCTGACCAAGACTTTTGGCCGGTCGTTCTTTCTGCACAACTTCTTGCCATGACACGACCTGTGTTGTTGCATTTTTCTTCTTCATGGGTACAACCTATTTGAGGATTGGAGGGAAAGCTCATCACTGACCATAATGGCTGTATCGATTTTCGACACGCTTCCTGTTCGTCACGCAAAGGGCGTGCTTCTCCAGCTCTCAAGCTCGGGATCGACCTTTCCTCTTTGAGCAGGTCGGAACACAACGTGGTCAATCGAACGACGACATCGCAAGCATCTTAAAAGAAGGTTGTTACTTTTCCTTGCATTTTTTGTAATTGACATCCCCATCAAGCACGGCTCATTAATCGTTCGTCGTCAAACAATATGGAAGCCCACGATCTTGTCCTGAATTGGCGCGGTGATGTGCTCGAAAACAGTCACATCGTCCACGCCGCCATTGTCGACAGCGACAACAATCTTCTTTATTTCCTCGGTGATCCATCTCGCCTTACACTCGCTCGGTCAGCAGCGAAGCCCTTCCAAGCACTCGCCATCCTTGAGACTGGAGCGGCTGAGAATTTTGGATTTGATGAAGCCGATGTGGCACTGATATCTGGCTCGCACAACTGCGAAGACAAACATGTCTCTCGGGTCTCTGCCATGTTACAGAAAGCAGGTGTGACGGAGCAAAACTTGAGATGCGGTGGTCATCCTGCTCTCTCTAAAGTCATCAACACCACATGGCTGAAAGCAGATTTCGTGCCTACGCCGATCTATAGTAATTGTTCTGCCAAACACGTGGGTATGTTGGCTGCTGCAAAGGCACTTGGTGTCACGACCGAAAATTACCATGATCCTTCACATGCGGTTCAGTTGAAGATCAAGCAAGTGCACGAGGAACTCGCCAACCTGGAGCCCGAGGAGATTCGCTGGGTCATCGATGGTTGCAATGCTCCTTCACCAGCATTACCCTTACGGAATCTGGCCTTGATGTTTGCAGGATTAGCCCACGCCGCCGATCAAGACGACATGTCCGCTGGGCCATCAAGAAAAAATCAGGCACGCATCTATCGCGCAATGGCAGCACACCCCGACATGATTGCCGGCGACTCTCGCTTCTGTACCGACTTTATGCGGTTATTCTCGGGCTCCCTAGTCGGAAAACTCGGTGCAGAAGGCTGCTACGGTGTTGGTATCCGAGACTGCGAGGCTACGAGACGTCTGGGTGCAAAAGGCGGCCTCGGCATAGCGGTCAAGATGGAAGACGGCAATATTGACATCCTATATGTGGCATTGATGGAGATACTCACTCGATTGGAAATTGGGACCGAGGAGATCAGAGAGGAGTTGAAAAAGTCTTATTGTACAATGCCCAAGAATACCATGGGAGTCTTGACGAGTCATACTACTTGCAAGATGGAGTTCAAGAAATGCGACTAGAATTCTCATCTGGCCTCACCACTCCTCAAAGAAGATTGTTTTCTCCGGTCAACTGGCTTAAAATGTTTAGCGTCCAGAACATTGTGTGCCACTGGGCCGGCTTCAAGCTCCTGATATACATGTTCTGGCATGCAAACGGAGACGTGGTCGATAAAAGAAGATTCTGGAGTTCGTGTTGCTATCGTAAACAAGAGAATTCGTTTGCAGCTTGGTACTTCTACGTGTGTCTATACAAGAGTGCTTGCATCTCGCCACGCAGGTTCCTCCTTGATCTCATTTGTCTTCCTCACAGCACATACAGCCTCGAGCCATCTCGCAAATTTGACGGACGGTATATCCACCAAACGCATAAACACATCAGCCCACCAAACCGTCGTCACAACGACACAAGTGGCCATGAGGAGAAAACAAGTCTCCTTTTTCTCCTCGCCAATGAGATCCCAAAATGTCTCTAGTAAGCTGTATCCCATGGTATGAATGACAGACCCGTGTACCAGATATAGAGAAAAGGAAATCCTGCCCAAGTATTGCGACTGTATTGGTCGAAGCGCTGGAGTAGGGCGAAGTGCATGCATAATGATTGCTACTCGTTTCAGCTTGATTACCTTTACATGGCATCTCCTATCAACTACATGTGCTAGAATCCTCTCAACATTCCTCCATCTACCACGTGTTTATCAAAATCTCACCCTAGAGCGAAGACGTTATGAATTGTCTTGCTGAAAACAAGAGTCTGCAGCTATTTTGTGATTGATGTGTGATGCGATTAGCGCCATGACTGTGTTTGTGAGTCCAGAAAGCAGGCTTTGTATTCCATGCTGCGATCAGATGGCTCGTCGCAGAAGCTCTGTGGCTCGTCACCGTCAATTAGAGTATCAATGTTCTTGTTCAGATCGTGTTTTGAAGAAGAATCCGTCTAGAGATCTGGAACCTGCAGCAAGTCTACATGCTGGTGATCATTCAGCGGAACTGGATGGCAGGTGGCATGGAAGGACCATCAAACAACGCGACAACGTTTGGGTACTTCCTGGCCAACTCGTTCATCTCGTTTTCGATCCAAAGGAACCATGCGACTCCTTGACGTCTGCTTTGGCCTGCGTGCAACACGTTGTCTGGGTCATAGGGGCTACCATCAGTGTCATGGCTGAAGTCGTCAAGACCATGGTTGTGGAAGTTGTTGCTGGCTGCAATGATTTGCGTATGATGATCGTCTTCGGTTATGTGCTGCTCGTTGTTGATCTCGCGACCGCAAGAACTTCCTCGGGAAGACGGCCAGATATGTTTCGTATATACAATGCGGAGTTGAGATGAAAATGCGTGACAGAAGAACACGTTGACCAAGGTGCGAGAATGTTAGGTTCCGAGCCCTGACCCAGCAGCTCCTGTGAAGTCTCAGAGATTTTGGTAAACTCGGTCAAGGTCGAAGCAGTTTGTCATCTGTTCATCTCACACAGAGATATGTTCTCATAGCACGCGATAAATGAGATCATCAGCCAAGTCAGGAGACGGCTCCTGGTGAGGAAGATCTTAACCTGTTGGAGACGAGCATAGATCAAGATGAGAGTGGTCATAATCTCGTCAGCACCGTCTTGTTGGCATGGAACTCTGCTTGAGTAATCGCAGTCTATATGATCTTGTCGCAGTAAGAATGGCGAATCACTGAATTTAGTATATAGGGACAGTATGTGTAGCCGTAAAGATTGATTCAAGCGATGGGCTGGTTGACGGCGTTGTTCCATTGCACTGAGCAGTTTCTGCGGTGGTCTTGGTGATCTCCTTGTCAGCGGCACCGTTCTTGGCCAAGCTTCTGGCGTAGGCGACTGGGGTGGAAGACATGTCTGCATAAGGAACCGAGTTCGGGAGTTTGTAAAATTGCCGGAGAATGCCATCTCGCAGATATATAGATGCATTGCGGAAAGGGGCTGATATGCTATAGACAGCAACCGATACAGATCTCAAACCTGACTTCTGTCGAACAATGTGTGCTTTAGAAGTGATCTTTGATTTTTAGAGTCGACAAAGTGCTTCCCTCGTGCTTCTCAGTCCACATTCCCACCTGTAACACACCAAGAGTGCGTTCCTCTTCCCCTATTTGCAGCCGAAGATGAACAGTAACCGATGATGGCGGGTATAGTTATGTCAGACAGACGCTGAAGCTCGTGTCAGTGACAATGTCATCGATCAGATGGTCTCCTGCAGCAAGTGCACCGTCAAATCTAAGAGTTGGAGGCCGCCCTCTTCGAAGTCGAAGAGCACATTCTGATATAACATCCAAAGAAGGAATGACGGACAATGAGACGCGTGAAGGAGTTACCAAATGGCTACGTTCCAAGAAATGAAGACGCTCAGAACTCGGGGACGACAGTCTCCTCTGTTTATTTATAGTCAAGACAACGGACTCAATCGCTGGCGGTCGGCTTGAACAGCGAGCAGTGTGGATCCGACTTCCACATGTCGTTAGTTTACGTGCTGTTCCAGGCTCGCTTTCTTCGAATATTCTACCGCAGCAGAGACGGCAGGAGGTCGAACTTTCCAGGATATATATAAAGTCTTGAACAGCCTGTTAGTCAAGAGTGAAGGCTGATGGATGGATGTCGTTACTCATGATGCTTTTAGTCGTCGTGAGAGAGTTATGAAATGGTCGTAGCGGGCAAGTTCCTCTCGCCGACTCGTCCATCTCTTCGCGATAGGTGATCCTGTGAGAAGCCATGATTGCTGGTACACCCCTTTCGACTGAGATGTCTAGGGCGCGGCGACGATTGGGTAAAATCGTCAGAACGTCACTCGATCAAACCAGAGATGGGTTATATACACGGGAGAATAATCCAGGCTTTGGGTACGAGGCGGATAGAGCTCAATGGACTCATCGCCTCCTTCCTTTTTTATCAGGAGTAAGACAAAGGCATCGGCGTCCTTCTTCTCTTCATCCTCTTCTTTGTCTTCTCCTTTGTCGTTGGCAATCGGTATAACTGTCTCATTCAACCTCACGATCTTCGCGATGTGCGTTGGTTTGAAACCATGCGAAGCTAGACAAGACCGGAAGCAGAGAGTCGCACGATCTTGAGCGACTGCACATATATCTCAATCAAGGAACCAAGCTTCCAACAAGGATTTGGACATCGTCACTCGTTCTGAACGTTTAACAATGTTGTCAAGTATCCTCAAGAGGCTCCAGATAATATCAATGCGTGAAGCACCCAAATTGTGGGTTGCTAGTTGACGGCTGGCGTGGCGTTTGATGTCGGTAGTCCAGCGGATGAGATAGTATTCGAAGAGCACCAAGCGGTACGGCGCGACCTCGTCGGTGGTTTCTCTTGAAGAACTCCACCCTCTGCAGTACGATTTCGACTAAGCAACCAAGACCTTCGATGTCGTTCACGCAACAGTTCTCCGGATGGCCATTGATCTTCGACAAGTCCTCCGGGCCATTGAGACCGGTTCCATCTTGCTCTGATACGAAGATTCTCCTTGGAGAGTCTCGCGGCTGGTCGATATGGCTTCTTACCAAGTTGGATCGCCGTCACCGTTGCCATTCTGATATACTGGGTGTCCTTTGAAGCATAGAGCGTCAGTCTTGTCCGTACCTGGAAAGATTGACCTGGGTGGCATTCTTCTTCTTCTTCCTCCTCCTCGAGATCAGGGCTGGAATATAAGTATGTGAGACTGCGAAGACCTTAGGAGTCATGTTAACCTTTGTGGCAGCAATGACACCCTTGACGACCGCGTCGAATTGTCATCCAGAACGCTAGAGTAGTCTCTGAGAGCGATGATTTCCTCAACGATTCCCACGACCATCTCCTCATGACCCTTAGCCTTGTTGGCCTTGCGGGTAGTGGCACCGCCGCGAGCAGCCTTCTGACGGTGAGTACCCTTAATCGTCTCCTTGCTGTACTTTGTCAAGTTGTAGGCGCAAAGCTTGTTGTGGGCATTGGAGTCTCTGATGGACGCTGTATATATCGTACGTTGCTCCCTGAAGCTGGTTAAACAGACGACAGAGCACTGCATTTGCCAAAAGCGGGCAACGATTTAACCGTCATGCTTTTAGCCGTCTGCTGCACCCCACTCCACCCCACCTCCACATTGCAACCATAAATAACTGCCTCGGTCGCGATCAGTATATTAGACTCTGGGTCCATTTCTGGTATCATCGCAAACTCCTCATCATGCCCGTCTACGTGCTCACCGGCGCCAACAGAGGCCTCGGTCTCGAATTCGTCCGCCAACTCTCAGCAGACACGTCCAACACAGTAATCGGAGCCGTACGCTCACTATCCAACGACCTGACCGACCTAAAAGCACTAAACAAAAACAACAACATCCACATCCTGGAATGCGACACTGGGGACACAAGCAGCATAACCTCTTTCATCGAATCCTGCAGCAAGACCCTCGACGGCAGAAAGATCGATTACCTGCTCAATAACAGCGGGATCAATGCTGTGCCCGACCAAACCTCATTGTCGATGAATGAAAGCGATGTAAATGAACACATCAAGATCAATGTTCTCGGACCCGCAAAGACGACCGAAGGGTTCTACAATGCTGATTTACTGTCCTCGGATGTGAGGATCTTGAACATGACGTCTGGGCTGGGCAGTATGAAGGTTAGCTTGGGCATCAAGCCGAGAAAGTGCACTACATACAGTATCAGCAAGGCTGCGTTGAACATGCTCACCGTACACCAAGGCGAGGAATTGAGAGAGAAGCTTCCTGGTGCTGTGGTTATCAGTATGGATCCTGGGTGGGTGAAGACCAGGATGGGTGGGGAGGGGGCGCTGATTGAGGCGAGCGAGAGTATTGGCGGTATGTTGAAGGTTTTGCACGGGCTCAAGAAGGAGGATACCGCGTCATTTTGGACTTATACTGGAGAGCAGGTGCCGTGGTAAACCGAGCTATGTGTGGAATCACGACAGGGACTTTGTAGCAAGTAATGCTGCCGACAGGCAACGGTTCGAATCCTTGATTTGTTGACGCCGACAAGAAACATTGAAACTCGTCGATGGTCATGCGTGTCAGGGTGGACAGCCATCTGAAAGTGGTCCAACCACCTGATGCACAACTGAAGTTGAGTAAATCGCAACCCCTGAGTTCGTCATGGAGAGAAATTTTCTGGTTGCTTGACATGATGAATCCACCAGCAGAGCCAATGGCTCGATGTTGTATACGCGTTGACCTTGAGGCATGATGCTGATGAAAACGATAGCAAGACCGTGAGACAGCGTATCAAGGCCACAGACATATCGAGGCTCGAGCCCTGAATATATGTCCACAAGGTTGCTGCGTTGAAGTCGATGCGATCAACGACAGCCATGGCACCATTTGGTGTAATGCCAGTGGCATTGTGGTAGATTACTTCTCCAAAGACCTCGGCAGGTCAAGAAGAAGCTGTCAGTATATACGGTTGGCACAATACCCAAGCCACATTCAATACGATGAGCAGCTCGAGTGGCAGGAGTGGTAAGTACCTTGATATACGTAACAAAACATGCAAATGTCGTCGATCTCGGTGAGCTACCGGTACTCATCACCGGGATAGGTGATGTTGACGGCCGTGGTCGAAAGCTTTACTCCGGTGTCATGAGCAGTCTGGGCATATGTATATATCAAAATCCAAATAAATGAACCATTATGCGGACGACACTGAGACAGTCTGCTTTGTTGTCCATATACATGGTCGATGAAAGCAAACTGCCGTCTCGCGCGATCGAGCTGACCTGACATGTGTCGAAAAGGTGTTGCAAGGCACAAGGCGAGTCAGAGCAGTGAGGTGACACTGCATGCGAAACACAGGATTTGCTGAGCAAGCCCTCCTATATATATAAGTCAATGTGAGTGCATGTGAAGACGGCCAGGGGGCCTCACTCCCGAACCGACGTGTGAGGAGAGAATTCCTGGAGAAAGTGGAAATGCATGAAGAGTTGTTGGGTCGATGACGGAGGCAGAATCAACTGCGGATGAAAAGACGACAAGATCGATCATGAGCGAGACAAAGTCTTCAAATAGTCCTTCGTTCGCTTGTAGCAGCAACCAGAAGAATCAGGTCGCTAACAGGACGGCTGAATATTGGCATAAAGAAAACAAACATTAGACACTTCTGGATTGGCGGAGAAGGCATCGGATCGATAGAATATCAGTGTAAGGACAAGAAGTAAAGAAAGGGGGAGATGTTGTACCGAATTGTAAGGAAAGCAAACCAGTCTTTGTGATCATTCTGGCTCACAAAGCAACCCTCCTGAGCAAACAGCTGAACTTACATGCGCCGATGTATCAAACATTGTCCAAGTCACTCGTGCATGGCCTGTCCGAGACGCAGCTGAAGTGAAGAATCAAACACTCTCATTTTCATCACATCATAGCAATCGCAATCTCATCACAGCAAATCCCTCTCCACAATCTCCTAGATACCCAAAACCTTCTGCCCCTTCTCCAACTGATCCGCCTCCAACCTCAACGTCTCAGCCCTAAACTTCCTAAACGCACTCTCAATCCTCTTTTTAGCCTCCGGATCCTTCTTAATCGCCCTTTGAGCCGAAAGCCCACCCGTCAACAACCCAGTCTCTCCGCCCACAAACAGTCCTCCGAGTCCAAACAAAGTGTAAGTGGCAATGTCGCCAAAGGTGGAGGGCTTGAGCATGGGCGTGATATCTGGCAGTTGCTCTGTGCGGCCGCCGGCGAATTGGACGGCGACGGGTTTCTCGGAGGTGCGGAAGGCGTTGAACATGGCGGTGCGATTGGCGCGGAGGCGATAGGAGAGGTAGAGGCCGAGGGAGAAGCCGACGATGGAGCCGAGGGTCGTGTGTGTGCTGAGGCGGGAGGCTGCGGATTGGAGGGCTGCGCGATCCGAGGATTGAAGACTTGGGGTGTGGTTAGTGGATTATTGCCAACTGGACTGATAGTAAGTCAGGCACGAACTCGTGTTGGTAGTGTTGTTCTGCGAGTGCGCCGAGCTCATCGCCCATGGTCTTGCGGAAGATGGCGAGACTGTCGGAAGACATGTTGTGTGAAATAGTAGGTGTTGAGTTGAAGATGGGCCAGTTTGTTCGAGTCGATGAATAGGTTGATTCTGTCTCAACGGCCTTGTAGGAGGAAAGATGTCAAGTTATAGGCAGATGCAATGCGGCAGCACCGGAGTCGACTTTGAACGGTGATGCAGGAACGAAACACATACGTCATGTGGGGTAGCTATACAGTCACAAACTGTCACACCAGCAGCCATGGGCTATCCCAGTCACGATGACCAAGGTGGGACAATGTGCGAGAGATATATTGTTTTGCAATCATGTCATTCGTGTGATGTAACAAGTCTTCAGCTAATTACTCGTCATCCTCTGCCTCCTCTTCAGCATCGCCGCCTCTCTCACCAAAGACCATAAAGTCGTCGGCCTCGGGCAAGATTGTCTGCCATGCTGCCTGCACATTCTCGATAATCGCATCGTCAAAGACAAAGTCTAGTGGTGCGTCTTGGAATTTGAGAATGCTGGAAGAGGTCTGGCTAGATGGAGCTACAGCCTCCGCGTGCTGCTCATAGCTGAGTGACCACAGAGCTTGAGCATCACCCTCTTGAGCTGCTAGCAGTGACTTGATTGCCTCGGCGAGAAGCTCCTGGCCTTGTTGGCCGGTAAGTGCTGTGCTTGCGTATGCAATACCTGTTCAATCTCGATTAGCAGCTGCTTAGGCAAGAGATGCAACGATTGATTGTGTGTTGAATGGTTGGAAGACCAAAGCGATCAGGTTGTCAGAGATGTGTTGATCGACATTATTGTTCAGACAATGTAGATAAGTATTCGTAAAATCATTCATCATGCAAATGGTCTTCCAGAGAGGAGGGTAAAGGTGGAGGGTCAAGACTTACATTGTCCTTGAGGGCATTCGCCAGTATCACTGGAGTGAACCATGATTTGAACAGGTGGGTGCGCTGCGTTCGACAGAGAGCCAGCGGGAAAGACCACAACAGCACCAGCAGGAGAGACACCACCTTCTGCAACGGTGACAAAGAGGTGTTGCAAAGGAGATGAAACGATTGTGACGCTGCGAGAAACAGCGTCTGGCTGAGCTCCTGAGACCTTGGTGCCAATAACAGTGGCCGGTAGTGATCCAGGCAGATCATCGGAGCAGCCGACGATGAACTGCGCGGACACTTTCTCTCCATTGCTGAGCTGGATAGTGTACAATGACTTCTTTTCAGAAGGCACAGCAACGCTCTGCTTCTCAGCAGACTTCTCAGCAACAGGTGTGGGCTTTTCTTCCTCGACACCTGCAATGCTGTATCCAGCTGCAGCAAGAAGATCGTCCAAGGATTGTTCCTTGATACCAGACTCGAGTTCGTCGAGACTGTCTGGGTTGGTATCAACAAAGCCTTCTCCTTCGGTGATCATGTTGTGGATATCCTGAGAGACATCGGGCTTCTCGGGCTCTCTTGGAATTTCTTCGACATCATCCTCGTCGGGCTGAGCTGGTTGGATGGAAGATATGCCTTGACCAAGAACATAGATGCCACCACCAACAGCACACGCTCGGCAGGCGACTTGGACAACTTCTGAGAGCCCGCCCCACTTGGGAATGACGGCGCCAAAGCCAGGACCGAAAACACCAATCGAACGAAGGTGACGAGCAATACGTGGTAGAGCAAAATCGGTGGTCGTCTTTTCCGGGACTTCGAGACTGACACACAAAGCCATGAGAGTGTCGACAGCAGGCAGACCGAACTGCTCAGACAAAAAGTCGGCAAATGGAGTGTCGCGATGAGGCTGCCATGTTTCAGGCTTCTCTTCAAACGCGGCCACGAAGCGGAGGAACTTCATCAACTGGCCCTTCATCTTCAAGGTGAGTGAAGGGTCGGCGAAAATGTCCTCGCGTCCATTCGGTACACGAACCACTCTTGCACCGTCTTCCTGCTTTTCAAACACGAACCATCCACCCACAGCCATGAACTCGAGTTGGTCATTGGTCTTGGACGAGACAAGGATGGGTAACAGGCCGGAGCGAGTGTAGACCAGAGTCGGGGCAAGCGACAGGTTGTACGCTCTAGAAGGAGAGAGTTTCTGCTCCCCTTCATCCGACTTGGTGATGGAAGCATTGCTGAACCGTGATTGCTTTGCTGAACAGAGGTCAGTATAGATTCAGATCGAATTGCAGTTGCAAGTGGTGACGTACCAGACCTGAGTTTTTCAACCCACTGCTCGGCTTCTTGGAGGCTCAAGGCAGCTTCAGGACCGCCGTAGGTGTCATCCTTGTCGACATGCAAGACCTTCTTGCCAGAGCGCGAAAGAGCACTTTAAGCAAAGAAGCTGCGTCAGTCAGACAAGCTCTCGACCTTGGAGGCATGGAGAGACATACAGAGCAAGCAACGACTGCTGGATGCCTGTTCCAGAGATCAAGACATCGTAGCTAGATCCGTCGAGAGAGTCCATGATAGTTTTGGCAGGCTTTTGTAGTTTGCAGAGAGAAGGATTGTGCTCATGCGAATTTCTTCCTGCCAGCTGACTAAGCGAATCTTGTTGATCCACGACTCTGTTTTTTCCTGCGCACGAGCTTTCCTGTCCTTCTTTCTCACAACCGCGCCCGCTGCGAGCCTTTGACATCTTCAGGAAAAGGCTTTTAGGCAGGTTGACCGCTTCATTGTCGGTCCCGATGGGTTCGCGTGAGAAAGAAGTCCGTCCTGTATCTCCTGCTCCATATTTCAACTGAAGGAAGCGGGTCGTTTGTGATGCAACATTCTGTCTTATAATTATTTGTTCATTGCGGCATTTCTATGATCTATGTCTACGGTTGTCTCAACCTCTATGGTCTATTCCAGCGTCACGTATCGTGATGTACGCGAAGATTTATCCATATCTCAGACGCATCTAAAGCTGCTTGAGGACGGCCTCGACAGAGGAAACCTGTTGTGCTCGTGTTAGTGCCAGTGATATCTCGCTCTCAGCATAGACAAGTCCTTACCTCGACATCCTGAAGGTGCTTCTCGTTCTCGGCATAGCTGATGCTGCCGTCCTTCTCAACAATCATGGCCCAGCGACCAGTACGGTCACCCTTGTTGGGGCCAGCCTGCCAGCCGTAGTTCTCAGAGAAGAAGGTCTTGCTGTCGGAGAGCATGAGCTGTTGCGTCTGATTAGCCATTTGTCCAAGTTTCTCTCCAGCTCTTTTTGGTCTCAACATACGAAGTCATCGCCCTTGGGGACCTGGTTGACCTTGCCCCATCCGTTGAGCACAAACTCGTCGTTGTTGGCGATAAAGGCGACAATGTCGACGCCTTTGGACTTGAGCTCCTGGAACTTTTTGACGTAGGGAGGGAGGTGGTAGGCGGAGCAGCTGGGGGTGAAAGCTCCAGGGACGGCGACAATGACGACCTTCTTGCCAGCCCACTCCTTGTTGGCATCGTACAGCTGAGGGATACCACAGACAGTCGGGTCCTCGTCAAGGATGGGAGCCCATCTAGCGATTCTCTGTCAGCTTCGACATTTCCACAAACATCCTCGCACGACATACCCGAACTTGACACCCTCGGGAAACTTGTCACCAGCCTTGAGAACCATTATGATTGATGTGATTAGATATAAAAGACTTTTGTTGTAGGAGTCGAACAGGAGGTATATTCAATTGGTATGATAACAGAGTGGAAGAGAAACAAGTGAAGCACCTTGGGAACTTTTATGCCAGACAGCTACATCAACATCGGCATCTAGATTTGAAATCAGACCATGACTTGTCCGCGTACGGCCAGAGCTCTGAGCCCATGAGTCTCTGGCACTTTCCACCAAGGTGGACCGTGTGAATCTCATCGGAGAAGAGCTCCACAGCAGTCACCGTATTTGTGGAAGTTGCCGCAAAACGTGGTCGACCGAGTCGCGAGCGGACCGATTTCGGGCAGCTCGTGTCTGCTTCCGAGTCACCTTGATGAAACACCACACTCACGTCACCTTCAGGTACACCTTGTTTGACCTCGAGTATTGAGCAGAAGCAAAATGTCCAAGCCACCGTTCACGCAGCAGACTGCGCAGGAGAAAGTAAAGAAAGCTCAAGATTTGTGGAACGCCCAGTAAGACACATCTCTTGTTGTGCTTCGATGTTTAAAGAGCTGATCAAATCTTGTAGAAAGCCTGAGGACGTTGCAAAGGTAGATACACGGAATGCGGGAGCTTCCATTCGAGCTCACAGATCTCATTTTCTATCTCTTTGTCTTCCGTTTCTCTGGGAAATCCCCAAACCTCCTAGAACCCATGCTCTAGCGTCCTTGTACTAACCACACCCTCTAGGCATACACTCCAGACTGTATATGGCGCAACAGAGACCACTTTTTCAGCGGGACTGATTCCATCATCGAGTTCCTGACTCGCAAGTGGGCAATCGAGAAGGAATACCGCCTTCGCAAGGAACTGTTCGCATTCGGCGACAACAAGATTGCCGTGCAATTCTGGTATGAGTTCAAGCACGCCGAGACGGGCAAGTGGATGAGATGTTATGGACTCGAAGATTGGACGTTTGCCGAGGATGGCAAGATGCGTAAGCGACAGATGAGTGGTAATAACATCGAGATCAGCGAAGACGAGCGCTGGTTCAAGGAAGGTGTGGACGTGAACTCGGTGGATATTTCCGAGGCCCACTGGTAGAGGAATGTTCCGTAGGGCTTGGATCTGGTTGCAGCCGGTTGTCAAGGCCTCGTACCATGTCTCGATGGGTGGATGGCGTGATGTTGTCCAAATCTTGGCAACTTGTTGTGACGGGGTCGTCTCTTCATGCTGGTGGAGTGTTATGGATAGCGACGGCAATGAACTTGGCATCTGCGTCTTGTCAGAATAGAGGTCGGCAACAAGAATGGAGCAGTGTGTCGGTACCTGGGAAGATGACATATTCCTTGTTCTTTGAGCGCAGCCTGAGCAACCTCACATCGTCGTCGGGCAAGTTTGACAGTTCTTGCAACATGTCTCCGGCAGCCTTCGCAAACTTCCAGACCACTTCGGCGACGTGCTCAGCGTTGGGCATGGCACCGTCAGTTCGATCATCGGTCAAGCCGTTGGAGGCTGGCAGTGTACTCTCTGCATTCGAAGACTCGTCGCGCGATACCAGACCAGAAGAGCGAACGATGGCACCGGTCTCGCGAGAGAGGATCAATGTTGCTTGCACTCCTGCTTTTTGCGACAGTCGGCTCAGATGGGCGAAGCTGTCGTCGGCCGAAGTTTGCTGCATCGTTTTGTCACAGTGTTGGTCGTGTCCTGGTTGTGCGCAAGTGTCCAGCGTTTTGTCGACGAGACTTGTTCTCCGTGTTCTGTCGCTGTATAAATTTTTGGTTGTTGTTTGGAGTTGACAACAAGGGCTCACAGCTCACATGCAAATCGCAGACCGGAGCTTGCCGATGCCGACACCGACACGCCGACGCGGGCAGTGACGATGTTGTTGCTCGCTGCGTTTGCCTCTGCCTCTGTGCTTGGAATACACTCTTCTCTCTACAACACCTTCGGCCCGCCATCCTACTGCCTCCGTGTGCGCAGATTCACCATGGCTTCTATCCCCGTCGTCGTCAAGCACCAGGGCAAAAAGTACGAAGTCGACCTCGACCCCGAAGCCACCGGCGAGACGTTCAAGTACCAGCTCTACTCGCTCACCAATGTCGAGCCCGAACGCCAGAAGATCCTCATCAAGGGAGGCCAGCTCAAGGATGACACTGCCCTTTCATCTCTCAAGGCCAAGCCTGGTCAGCAGTTCATGATGATGGGCACCCCCTCTGGCGACGCCGCTTCCCAGGTCGACCGCCCCACCGAAAAGATCCGTTTCCTCGAGGACATGACTGAAGCCGAGGCCGCTCAAGTATCTGGCGCTACTCCCGCCGGTCTCCAGAACCTCGGAAACACCTGCTACCTCAACTCTGCCCTCCAGACCCTCAAGAGCATTCCCGAGCTTGGAGACGCTCTCAGCACCTACAAGGACAGGTGCGCCCACTTCTATCCTCAAAAACTCTCTACATCCGACTAACTCCAACCACAGCGGCAGCGCCGGTCCTTCGTCCAGCCTCGGTAACCTCAGCGAGTTTGGTCTTGGTGGCCTTGGTTCGTCCACCGACCTTACTGGCT
The DNA here is from genome assembly GCA_023848605.1 of Aureobasidium sp. EXF-10728. Lineage (NCBI taxonomy): Eukaryota > Fungi > Ascomycota > Dothideomycetes > Dothideales > Saccotheciaceae > Aureobasidium > Aureobasidium sp. EXF-10728. The sequence goes on from SWBG01000040.1 coordinate 89,531, forward strand.
CCCTCCGCGACTTGTACAAGCAGATGGGCGAGACCCAGCAAGGCTTCCCTCCTCTCGTCTTCCTCAACGCTCTCCGCCAGAGTTACCCTCAGTTCAACCAAAAGTCAAAGGATGGCCACGGCTACGCACAGCAAGACGCCGAAGAGGCTTGGTCTTCCATCATTTCAATGCTTCGTCAGAAGCTCCAGCAGGAACAGTCCTCATCATCTGCCTCGGGTAACGTCCGTGGCAACAACTGGGTTGACAAGTTCATGGCCGGCACCACCGAATCAGTTATGACCTGTGACGAGTCCGAAGCCGCCGAGGAGCCTGTCAAGGGTAGTGACGTGTTTTTCAAGCTCGACTGCAACATCCGCGGTGACACCAACCACCTCCGCGAGGGCGTCATGATCGCTCTCAACGAGAAGATTGAGAAGCGCTCAGAGTCGCTCGGCCGTGAGGCTGTATACACCAAATCCTCCCGCATCTCTCGCCTGCCCAAGTACATGCCCGTACACTTCGTCCGTTTCTTCTGGCGCAAGGACACCCAGAAGAAGGCAAAGATCATGCGCAAGGTCACCTTCCCCATGGAGCTCGACGCTGTTGAGTTCTGTACCGAAGAGCTCAAGAAGCAACTCATCCCTGTTCGCGACCGCATTCGTGAAGTCCGTAAAGAGCAGGAGGACGTTGAGCGTGCCAAGAAGAGACAAAAGAGAATGCAAAAGGAACGTGAGGATCTAGCTGGCAACGCTTCCGAGCCTTTGGAGAAGCGCAAGGAAAAGGAGCGTGAAACCAAGGCAACTGGCCCCGATACCGAGGCCCAACTTGCCAAGCAAAAGGCCGTCGGCATGAGCGCATCCGGCGGCGACACCGAGATGGGCGGCACCGAGACATACAAGACCGACGCTGAGATTGAGAGAGAACGCGCCGAGAAGATTCTCGCCATGAGAAAGGATCTCCTCGCCCATGTCTCCCCTGAACTCGCCGCCGACGAAGCCGCCAACCAGACTGGACTCTTTGAGCTTCGCGGTGTTATTACTCACCAAGGCTCTAGCGCTGACAGCGGTCACTACACTTCATACATCAAGAAGACTGGTCGCAAGAACGCTGACGGCACCGTCGGCGAGGAGGACGGCAAGTGGTGGTGGTTCAACGACGACAAGGTCAGCGAAGTCGAGGCCGAAAAGGTCGAGACTCTTTCTGGAGGTGGTGAGAGCCATTCTGCCTTGATCTTGTTGTACAAGGCTGTCGAGCTGCCGTCGAAGCAGTCGATCGAGGAGCAGGAAAAGGCTTTGGCATAAAAGCTGTCTTTGTTTTCTTCCCCTCCACTTTTCCTCTGTGATAAAAGCGACGGATAACACGACACGATACGACACAGTCAATAGATGGGGATTGCACGCTTTCTGTTGATTATCATGGGAGGGTTGCTCGTTTTCTTCCATAGCGGGATTGGGGGGTCCTGTTACAGGCTTTACAGCGATTTCCAGCCTTTTTTCTCTTGTCTTCAGAACTTTCTAGATGACGTGGAACGACATGCATGATGAATTTCCAACATACTGTTCTGGCTTGTTGTTGTCTCTTTGTCATGTTATCTTCGTCGTGCGCTGTTCGATGCTCTCACCTCGACTCGATCGTTTTCGTCCGTGATAATTATATGGCTTCTTTTCTGATGTGATTGGCTTCTCCGCTTTGCATGATTGACTATTGTTCTTTTTGATCAGTTAATTCTTGCTCTTACTCAGCTCTTGTTAGCCTTTACAGTCCATCATTTTTTTTATACTCGGTCACTCCTTCCTCGTACGACTGATTTGCACCTTCTTCGTGTGGTTGATCGCCTGTTTCTCGTATGCTTTATGACTCCCTTTTGCGAGACCACTTGTCTTTTCTCGTGCCCTTGATCGTTTCTTTTATCGAATCGATCATGTCTTTTTTTCTTTTCCTATTTGGTCCTTGTTTCTCTTGCTGCAGCACTGCTTTGGTCATTCTCAATGCTTCTTTTCTGATGTACGGAGTATTGATATCGCTACTGCTGTTTGCCTTCCTTTTCTTTATGGGGGATTGTTCCCATCTTTCTCAGTGACGGGGAATTCTTGGATCAGATTGTGTCTTTGTCTCTTTTTGGTGATGATGTTACTCGAGTGTATGGGTTTGAAGAATGATTAAAGAACGCTATTGAAACATTGTCGTTGATTGGATAACACTGCTTGTGTGTAGTATACCCCTGTCTTACTTCGATTCCAGCAATCGACAAGATCGTGTCGAAGCATGCTAACTATTTGCTCGAAAAGCAGAGCCAGGAGTATATTCCCCAAGCCTGACTTTAGAGATGCAAGATTTAGAAACCATAACACAGTAAAGATGAATCTAGCACTGAGTTATAAGAAGCAGCTATAGAAAAACAAACAAGAAAACAGCGATGATTAAGGGAATTGTTTCTGGATAAGAAGCCAAGAATAGGGAAGACATAAGTATAGAGGAACCAAGACATCGAAGCTTATGCAAAAGAGGGAAGTGATGGTAAACGTAGGTACAGAGAATGTTGGATTTGGGATAGAGAGTAGCGTTCAACTCAAGCTGAAGAAGAGTCAAGGGAAAAGGTAGCGACCAACTCGAGCAGAGAAAATCAAGCGAAAAGTGCATTACCAGACTAGCACCTTTTGCCTAAGCAGCGAGGTGTCAATGTCAGAAGATGACCAAAGCGTAGTGCTTAATGAGGCAAAAGACTGTCCAGCTTTGTATGAGATGTTTACTGGAATCATTTACCCCTTTCGATGAGACTTTGTCTTCTATCTGAAGTTTATGCTCTGTGGCTGTGATGCAAGAGATCGAGGGTCGTGATGAGAGCGGCGAGGGTATCCATGGATGGGGCTTGTCTAGGGTTACTGACCAAATTGCCATCCCTACACTGACGAAGAGGCGTGCAGATACAGCTGTCAGGGGCGTCGCCATACTTCGAGCATAAGCACATGGCTTGGAGATAGACTTGTGCCCGTCGACGCCCTGGCCAAAGATCTGGTCAAGCCAAAATGCTTACGAGCCTCTTTAGTTTCGAGCCACAATTGCGTCTTGTGACTGGCATCTTGCAGCCATGCAAATGCGAACGTTCAAAGACGAGAGCAAAGGAATATACACCCCAGATTCTTGGTTCATCTCAACGGCTGTGATTATCCAAGCACTGAACCAAGATTCGCATTAGGATCGATTGGCCAATAGCAGATCGAATCTCCTACAAGAGAACAGTCTGGATCGGGGTTGCCCAACGGAGTCGAGTAGAGATCAAGATGCCGAATTGCCGAGTCACAACAAAGAAGCAAATCATGGCTTGTGGTTTCCAGATAATGCACGTGGGGTTAATCCTTCCAGGCTGCCTGTCAAGATCTCACAGTGAGACATTTTTTCTCCATGGTCAATCCGGGTAGTGATTCCGAGGACGTGAATCGAGAATCTTGCTCCAAATGTCCAAGCTGAAGGCTACTTGACTTTGTTTTGTTTTTTCCCATGTTTGTGGGCCTTGGGAATATTCTTGAGTGTGGGTGTTGTGTTTCTTGGAAGTTGGACAAAAGTGGGATATAAAAGTCCGCTTCGGCTCCCCTCACACCAACCCACAGGTTTTTTTGTTTGTCGCCACTTCCATCACACGTGCCCTATGCCTCGCGATCAGTGCCCTCAGTTTCGATCGAATATTGCCATGGGGAGTAGCGGCTTGGTGGTTTCACTAGGAGCTTGGGTGGTGGTGGGAGTGGATCGATGAGACGGTATGCCTTTCTGGGTGATGGGTACATGCCAGAGGTACCCTTCTCGTATCTCCAAGGAGCATTTCAGCTGTCATCTCGAGACGTGTAGCAGCTGAAAGTTGTTGAAGTAACAGACATATCAGACAGGATACTGAAGAGCTTTATACTCGCTGTAGTACGCAGAGGCGTCAATTCGGCAGGTTGCCGAACGTGCTTGACCGACGCGTAACACCAGCGGTTAGGAGTCCGAATGCTGTACGAGCGACCTGACATGAATATAAATTCTCCGATGCATGTCCGCGAACAACGTTAGCGATGACTAGCAGACTAGTAGCAAGCATAGAACAGGTAAGAGAAAGAGTCGAGACCAAAGTTTGTCGAGAGCGTGTCAATTCACTCTGAAAATCGATCAAGGGTCTGCTCTGCATCTTTCCAAGGCCCGAGTCCATTCATTTTTGATGCGTCAAGCCTCAAGACATCTCAACCTTGGCTTCATGACTACACGCAGCACTTGGCGAGAAGTGTCTACCCACGAGATCCATGCCTGAAACACTTGTCTGTTTGATGACCATGCTCAACCATGTGTTGAAGGATGTTAAACAGCGAGGCAGAGGCATGATCCTTGCCTTGAACAAGGTTCGCGTAAGCAGCAGTAGCATGCAAGGGATGTTCTTGCCCGGCTGGACAGCGCGTGCTGCATGCATGTACTAAACTTTGAACGTGTAAGCAAAGCATCGTCATGGATTAGAGTGCCAACAACAGATCAAGTGTTTGTGTAGCAATGTTTAACAATGCCGCGGGTTTTTGTCCTTGAAAGACGTGTGGTTACTGTAGCACTAGCTACCCCACTGTTATTGGATTGGCGCGAAAAGAGGGAAAAACAAGCTCCACCATCTCACCAAAAAGAAGAAGCTGTGGCTTGTGAGGGAAACAACCCCGCCAAGCTTTGAACTGCACGGCAATTATGACGCTTATAAAAGCAACGTCCCGTCCTTTGGTCCCAACCCTCGGATCAAGTTGGAGGGTTATCCTTGCACAACACACCCCATGCTAGTTATCTCGGAGATTTATTGCTGTACGACTTTGCAGATATGCAAGTGTGGGAATGAGGCCTGATGCGGTCAAGGCAATGTTGAGACTGTAGAGCCTTGATTGAATGCTTTGACATTACGAAAATACAGCACAGCAACAAGAACGCGGCATGCCTCGTACTCGATATCTGACCCAGCTGTACATGTACCTGGAGTAAGTATCTACAAGCGCGATGTGCCGTCAAGACCGCCTTGATTCACTTGGTGATTATTGATCTGGCAGTGGAGCTCCCAGAGATCACAAAGCTAAATATTCAACATGCATGAACAGCTAAGAGATTCGGCATGCATGGCAAGTGGAGGTGTGTGCCCATGGAAACGGTACCGCTTTACCCAACACTCTCCCTCGCTCGTCCACTGCCTCATGCAAGCAGTCCCGCCACTTACTACAGACCCGCCCTGGCAGGATCGGCTCGAAAGTCATTTGCCAACTTTTAGCTTCTTGTTATGGCCTTGTTTGCTGGGGGAGGCTACTGTGAAGGAGCGGATCCTTAGCGAGCGGATGTTGCTGGCAGCCAAGTACCCATAATGCTGGTAGGTGGTCGCCTCTCTGGATCTGTTATATAGTTGGGACACATTCCCAGCTTCTCCGTCACCAGTGACTCAAGGTGCGACCTTCCAATCTTTTGTTCCCCTACCAGTCTTTCGTTTCATAATCCTGCAATCGCCCGATATACGTCTCACTACGCACTTATATACCTTTTCGCTCGACTCTTCTTTCCGTTCATGCTTGAAATGAAGGCCGTAACTAAACTTTCGGCTGCGGCACTTTGGGGTTCCGCTGTCGTCTCTGCGTGGGGTCCTCAATATGGCAAACCCTCTGCTTCCATTCCTCAAGGGACTCCGGCAGGGTATAACCACTGGACCGCGTTTGCTGCCAAAGATGCCTCGTGGCCGGCTGCCACATCTCACCCTTGGTCTCCCAGCGCTGCCCTTCCTCAAAATGTTACCAATGGTTCGTAACTCTTATATCATCCTGAGAGCTCTGACTAATTGCTTTCCTCAGGTCTGAGCACATGGGGCACGCTCAACCAGTCTAGCTTCCCAGCATGGTCAGATGGACCTCTTCCTCAAGGTTGTCCTTGGGGTCTGCGTCAGCAAAACGACACAAACCCATACAACGAGAAGAACGTGCCCAATACCGGCATGACTCGTTACTATGAGTGGGAAGTTTCCAACAGAACCATGGCTCCGGATGGTGTCGAACTCGGACTCCTGGTCGTCAACGGACAGTTCCCTGGACCGTTGATCGAGGCCAACTGGGTGTGTAGAATTCTCAGCTTATATTAAACGTCGTGACTAACAATTTTCAGGGTGACTGGATTGAGGTGAAAATCACAAACAATCTCAATGAGGGTACTTCCATGCACTGGCACGGATTCCTCCAAAAAGGTACTCCCTGGTATGATGGAACTCCTGGTGTTTCTCAATGCCCAATTGCTCCCGGAAAAACTTTCACTTACCGCTTCCGCGCGGAGCTCTATGGTACCAGTTGGTGGCACTCTCATTGGTCTGCTCAGTATCTTAATGGCTTGGCTGGTCCCATTATCATCCACGGACCTGTTGCCGACGCATATGACGTTGATCTCGGCCCTGTCATGTTGACCGACTGGTTCCACGCCGATTACTACTCTTTGGTCGAACAGGTGTTTGTCGCTTCCGAATTCGGACCCATCTTCCCTCCCATGGCCAACAACATGCTCATCAACGGAAAGAACAACTACAACTGCTCAAACACCAATCTCACATGTACTCAAAATGCCGGTGTTGCTCAATTCCGTTTCCAAAGCGGCAAGAAGCATCTGCTGCGTTTGGTCAACCATGCCGCCGAGGCTGTCATCTTCTTCTCGATCGATGGCTACCAGCTCAAGGTCGTTGCCAACGACTTTGTTCCTGTCGAGCCTTACTACACTGATCTGGTCACTCTTTCTGTTGGCCAACGCACCGATATCATTGTAGAAGCCACTGGCAACAGCACTGATGCAGTTTGGATGCGTATGACTGAAGGTCCTTCCGGACTCGGACCTCCACGAGGCCAAACTGGCTGCAGTCTGAATGATGGCAACAGTGTTGAGGCTCTCGCAGCCATCTACTACGAGGATGCCGACACCAGCAAGCCTCCCACCACCTCCAACACTATCGATGTGTCTCGTACTTACTTCCCCCTCTCCTGCAACAACCAGCCCTTGAACCTCACAGTTCCCAAATACCCCATTGCCGTCCAGGAGCCCGACGTTGTCCTCAACTTCACCATGTCTGCTGCTTACAACGGAACTGGACAGTTCAAGTGGTACATGAACAATGAGACTTACAATGCCAACTACAATGATCCCACTCTCCTCGAAGCCAAGCTTGGTAATCTCGATTTTCCTACCGAGTCGCGTGTCTTTGATTTGGGAACAAACAAGACCGTCCGCATCATCATGCAGAGTGTCGGCTTCCCTGCTTCTCGTAAGTTATTCCTCTCAATGCGGATTCACAAATATGCTAACAAGTTTTCAGACCCCATGCACATCCACGGCTTCAACATGCAAGTCCTCAGCGAAGGCATCGGAACATGGGACGGCGTTTCCATTACCAACCCCTCAAACCCTCAACGTCGCGACACTCAACTCGTTCAACCCAATGGCTACCTCGTCATTCAGATTGAGCTTGACAACTGGGGTGTTTGGCCTTTCCACTGCCACATCGCTTGGCACATTAGTGAAGGCATGAACATTAACTTGCTCGTCAACACACCGTATGTCACCAACGAGATGGAGATTCCATATGTCATGGCGCAGACTTGCCGTGATTGGTCTGCGTACAGCAACACGACTGTGGTCAACCAGATTGATTCTGGTCTATAAGTTTTGTTTCGATGGATCTGTTATTCTTTTAATGTTATATATTATTCTCTCACTGTGGCTGTTATGGCCATGGCTGAACACTTAACGTGTAATGTCAATATTTTTATCCACACCAGGAAACTCAAGTCCCATCATTATATCTTCCGTAGCCATAGCATATCTTCTCGGTTTGCTGAGTCGGCATGATAACGTTATACCGGTTGAAAGCAGGACCGGTAGAGTCCTTAATGTAAGCAAGTATTCAGAAGTTCTAGAAAATATGTGTTACTAGCATAGGAAGTGACTTTACTTACGCTAGTATGACACTAACATATCACTTTAAGTCCTAGACTTCTAGTAGCATGAGGCTACTGTACCAGCGCCTTCAATGCTACAAAGACGGATATAATGAGTTGAGTTTCTTGCTTTCTAGTCTACTAGTTCGTAGCTACACTCTTCGATGTTCAGATTACCAACCCAAAGATTAATAAGCGACATATCCGTCTGTTTCAAGGCTCCACGTACAGTCTTGATCGTCCCCGTTTTTCGAGAAGCCTTCACAATCCATACGGTGTCATCCTCCCGAGACCTCTCGTCTAAGATAGCGAAGATCTCCACGTTGATCTCAGATCTCGTATCCTTCACGTAGGCTTGAAGTAATTCAAAGCATCCTTCTGCACTCTTGCCATGAAAAGGTGCTGGCGAACAAGTGGGATCCATAGGGACTTTTGAGACTTCCGTGTATTTCTTTTGAAGGTCGGTGATCACGACTATGGTGAGGTCGAGATCGAGATCCTCTTTCTCCTTGACATTGAGATCAATGAACCGGTTGAGAAACTTTTGGGAAAATTTAACTGTCTCTCCAGGTTTCTCCAGCGAGTTGATGTGCACTTGCCTCTGAATCAAACTCTGCCACGCAGCAGACTGGTAAAAGACTCATTCAAGGATTGAAGAAGTCTTGCAGTATTGGACGGTGTGACAAAGTCTGTAGAGGGGTGTCTGTTCCAGGAAACCATCTGTGACGCGATATCTTCACCTCGTTATCAAAGGATTCGCAATGTAGGTAAAACCTGTTGTCTGAGTGTTTGTTGCGTCTCTCAAGTTATACGTCATGCTTGATGCGCTTGACCAATTGGAGAATTCGGACTATTGCAGTCGCAAAAGCTCTTGAACCACCGATGATTTCATGTCTCCCATATCGCATGTCTTTTCTGTTTGCTGAGTCGGGATGATAACGTGACATCAATAGAAGATAGCGAGGGGGTCCTCGATGAGGCAAGAAGGTGATGTGCATGCACGAGCCACCCACGACTCCACATCCCCAGGGCAAGAAATCTCCACACTCACCTCCGATCGTTCCTTTCCTTCTTCGTCCTACCGAGTGAAACCAGTCTTGGTCTTTATGGACGACAAGGAAGACCGGGGGCCTAACAGAGTGCCTAGCAGAAGACAGACGAAGACCCTGATGCTGACGTCCAGAAGCAGAGACTGCATTCCTGGAGTGCTCGGCAGATATATCTCACGTCTATACCATGTCGATCCACCATTTCCCCTCATTTCCCTGCTCGCGTATCCGCCACTCCATACAGCCACCGTGCACCTATTTTTCCGTCTGATATTCCCTGCAACTTCCGTGGGTAAAGTGTTATTCTTCCGTGCTAAGGCTCTTTTCACACGAAGAACATGCTGCATCTAGTTAGACGAACATGTCCTGTATGGTTGGCATGGCTGGGCTGATAGAGTGGGCAGCGTAACATAAGTATCACTCATGCCCTGGTATCCTGGCTGTCTAGCGTCTCTTGCTGTAGCTTTTCGGATCAACAGACAACATGAGAGGACTGTTGAAGAGCTTGACGCTTTCGCTGCCATTGGGTCTTGCTGCCCTCTCTCACGCACAGGAGACACAGTGGCCACTCCGAAGCAACGGTGTCACTGACTTGGTTGAATGGGACCACTACAGCTTTAAGGTGAATGGCGAACGCTTGTTCATTTGGTCTGGAGAGGTATGTCGTACTCCTGGCCAAGACGACACAGCATTGATCTGATGTTGCACAGATGCACTACTGGAGAATCCCAGTCCCTGAGCTCTGGGTTGATGTCTTGCATAAGGTCAAGGCTGCTGGGTAAGTCTAACACTAATGTACCCGTTGCAAGACCTGACACCAAGACAGATTCAACGCCGTCTCTTTCTACTCTCACTGGTAAGTAGGAGATAGTGGTGAAGTAGACAAGTCCGACGGCTCATGATTTACAGGGGATTTCACGCTCCGCGCGATGGTGTCGTCGACTTTGAATCTGGTGCTCACAACATCAGCAGTCTCTTCGAGACTTGCAAGTCGCTCGGTCTATACATTTTCTATCGCCCGGGACCTTACATCAATGCGGAGAGTACTGGTGGAGGCTTTCCTGGCTGGGTAACTACCGGCGCATATGGCTCTCTCCGCAATAACGACACCAGATACACCGAAGCTTGGAAGCCCTACATCGAAACTGTCAACGGCATCATCGCTGAGCATTCGATCGTAAATGGCGGTAATGTCATCTTCTACCAGGTCGAGAACGAGTACGGCTATCAATGGACAAACACTGCTCGTAGGACCCCAAACGAGACTGCGATCCACTACATGGAGATCCTCGAAACTGTTGCAAACGACACCGGCATCAACATGCCCACGGTACACAACAATCCCAACCTGGGAAGCAAATCTTGGTCTATGGATTACGACATCAACAAGGTTGGCGGCGATACTTGGTTATACGCTGTGGATAACTATCCTTCTTGCTGGAGTTGTAACCTTCAAGAATGTAGCTCTACCAATTCTCCGGCGCCTGATTTTACTGTCCTTGACTACCACACCCACTTCCAGGAAACGGCACCTGGAGATCCCTCGTTCTTCGCTGAGTTCCAAGGTGGTTCTTATAACCCTTGGGATGGCCCTGCTGGCGGCTGCAGAAACAATACTGGACCTGACTGGGTGAATGTGTTTTACAGAAACAACATCGCCCAAAAGGTTACTGCTCACAACATGTACATGCTGTACGGCGGGTGAGTTTTCACCATTACCCTCTGATCATTAAGATTAATACTTACGTCTCTTCAAGAACCAACTGGGGTGCCCTAGCGTTTCCACTAGTCGGCACCAGCTACGACTATTCTGCGCCAATTCAAGAGGATCGTCTCATAGGTGACAAGTATTCCGAGGCAAAACTGCTCGGCTATTTTATCAGATCTGCCAAAGATCTTCCTCTCATCGAAAGAGGCACTAACGGTACTAACCTTACCACCAACGCCAATGTCTTTACTCAAGTTCTGTACAATGTCGAGAACAACGCCCAGTTCTATGTTGTCAGACATGCAAACACAACACTGCAGACCTCTCTCTCCTTCAAGCAAAACATGACTACCTCCATTGGAGAATTCCAGGTGCCTCAGTATGCCCCTGATATCCGCATCAACGGAAGAGAATCCAAGATCTTGGTCTCGGACTACAATGCTGGCGAACAAAAGATCATCTACTCCACTGCCGAGATCTTGGCCGTTTCAATCCAGAACAGCAAGCCCATCATCGTCTTCTGGGTACCGACTGGCGAGAGCGGCGAATTCTACCTCAAGGGTGCTCAACACGGCAATGTCAAGCAATGCAACGGCTGCTCCAGCGTTGGCTTCCACCAGACCAAAGATGGAGTCATCACGAGTTTCGCACAAGGCTCGGGGATGAGCGTCTTTCAGTATGGCAATGGCGTTACGGCGATTGTTGTCGACAGATCGCACGCTTACAAGCTCTGGCACGCTACTTTGACGAACGATCCTCATGTGCCTCTCGATAAGACTGTTTTGGTTACTGGACCATACCTCGTCCGCACTGCTGTTGTCGAGGGTGACACTCTTGCTCTGGTTGGCGATTACAATGGAACCACTCCGCTCGAAGTCTTTGCTGCTGGCGTCAAAAAGGTTACTTTCAATGGCGAGTGCGTCTCTGTCAAAGCTTCCAGCTACGGCAGTCTCAAGGGAGAGCTTTCTCAGGACAAAGTCACTGTGAACTCGTTGATGGCTTCCCTTCCTGCGCTATCTCAGTGGAAGGTTGCGGACGGTCTTCCCGAGCGTGAGGCTGATTACGATGACTCGAGATGGGTCAATGCAAACCACACCACCACGCCTCATTGGAACAAACCTGCGACCGACCATATCCTCTATGCCGACGAGTATGGCTTCCACGGCGGCAACATCCTCTGGCGTGGACGCTTCAACGGCACAAGCAGTGGTGTCTTCCTGAACGTGATCGGCGGCACCGGTAGCGGTTGGTCTGCTTGGCTGAATGGCAAATTCGTGGGTTCGACTTTTGGCGACATCAAGCTTTCGCAGACCAACCAAACACTCAAGTTTGGTGATGCTGTCAAGGCTGGAGAGAATGTTTTGTTCATCATTCAGGATCACATGGGCAAAGACCAAACTACTGGCGCCATCAACCCTCGTGGCATCTTGAACGCCACCCTCGCCGACGGTGCAAGGTTCACCTCTTGGAAGGTAGCAGGCAAGGCTGGCGGTGGCGCAAACATCGATCCCATCCGCGGACCCTACAACGAAGGTGGTCTACACGCCGAGCGTCTGGGCTGGCACCTCCCCGGCTTCGACGACAGCAAGTGGACTTCCGGCTCGCCGTCCACCGGCCTCACCACCGCAGGCGCCAACTTCTACCGCACGATCCTTCCTTTGGATCTGCCCAAGGGCCACGACATCTCGCTCGCTTTTAATCTGCACGCAACCAAGAGCTCGAAACTCAGAGCCCAGCTCTATGTCAATGGATACCAGTTTGGCAAGTTTGTTCCTTATATCGGCAATCAAGTCGAGTTCCCGGTGTTTCCTGGAATTTTGGATTATCATGGTAACAACACTATCGGTCTGTCGATTTGGTCTCAAGAGAAAGTTGAATCGAGCGTGTCTGTTAGTGTCAGTGTGCTTGGTGTACACTCCTCAGGATTCGACGTGGGCTTCAATTCGAGCTATCTCAGACCCGAATGGTCGAAGGACAGGTTGCAATATTACTAGGTGAACGTATTGAGTTTGGCATGTCTGAAATATAATTTGGGGCTTCTCGTCTCAAATTCCGATGTCAGATTTCATCGTATGTTTTTGTCGTAGTATTTTGGTTGCTTGATGAAAAGATACAGGGAAATGAGAAAACAGTTATCCCGAATCTCCACCTGCTTTGATCAACAGTTGATCATAGAGATCAGTGCGCGATCGATGGGACTGCCAGTACCCTCGCGAAGCTTGAAAGGACACCCACTGATCGTGCTAGCTGTAAATTTGCTTTTGCCATTTGCTTGCTTGGCCTTGGATCCGATAGTGATGGTAAAACTCTGCAGTTGCTTCGAGATGCTGAAAAAGACGCAGTCGAGTTTGAAAGAGCACGACTTTTTCATGACGTCGAGTTCTTCGGGCCCAATTTCATAGAGTATCTCGTCAGATCCTGCCAGAGTGTAGCCAAGGAGTTCGTCGGTTTCCTTGAGTCTGAACTCGAAACAGCCAAGTTTCGCTTGCATGACGTCGAAAAAACTCTTCAAGTCTTTGCTACCGTTCAAGAAACGGCATGCGATGTGTCCTGTGGAAAGATTAGCTCACGGGCTTGGGTGCGTACACGTTGCTTCACTGATACCTTTGAAATCTGCTTCTGATACGTCGTCCTTGATGGACTCAGGCTCGAAATAGAAGGATGATGCGATCAAGCGATTGGCAACATTCTGTATGCTGTGTGAATTGTTTTGAACGTAGGAACTGATTGTTTCGTCCAGAGCGTTTCCATTGAGAGCTTGGACATCGTCGAGTTCTGGAGGAACGTCAGGCCAGTGGTATATAGGATTCAGGCGTTTGTAGTGATTTCTTGTCGCTCCCTTATGCTCGTGTTCGTTGAAGTGGGATTGCCAAAGTTGCTCAGAGTCCATGTTGTAAAGTAAGGTTGTCTTTAGCACCTCTAGGCCAGTCATTCCTCCAGGCTTGAACCAGCCGGCGAACTTCTGCCATTTTGTTGACTTTGGAACTTCGGAAGCTGGATTGGTCCGTCTTGGGCTTGCAAGAGATCCACTTCCGATAGAAAGCAACAGATCTGGATGCTCTGTCCTTACTTCCGGCCATAATTTCTGGGCTTCATGGAGAGCGACCAAGGATGGGTTGTTGTTCTTCAGTCCACCGTCCCAGTATATGCCTGACTGCGCTTTGTAGAAGGGTGAGAAGTATATGGGCGCGGCGCATGTCGCTTTTGCTACCTCCCACCGTTTGAATTTGAGCGATTCGTCGTACTTCATCTCATAATCATGGAGTATCTTTCTTGTGCCTATGTGTTCGTCAGAAAAACACGCTTCTGACGCCGGAGAAAAGATTTCTGACCAGGTTCTTCCTCGTCATTGAATGTTCTGATGTAGTTGGTGAAGACACAGGCCGATTTACCATTATCTTTGGTGGCTGTAGCGAAAACTTTCGGGTCATATCCCTGCGCTGATGTCGTCTAGACGATCGCAGAAAGTAAGCAAGTTGTCGGGAAAAGAATTGTCGCACTTACCACATGAGTCAGCATTCTGTCTTCACCGAACTCGCTCTTCAGAATGTTCTCCAGCGGGGTGTCTTGATACAGATAGCCGTGTATGTAATAGGCGTACGCGTTCCCTGACCAAGCACTGCCGTGTTTAGTGAAAGCGTCCTTGCACAGCAGCTTGTACTTTATTCGACAATCCTGGAGAGTCCAGTTCTCGAGTGCTAGGCCCATGCCGATAAGGGCTCCTGTACTGGTACCTCCAATAAGATCGAAGAAGTGCTGTATGGGTATCTTACTCATCAACTCAGCATCTATGGCCTCGAGTATACCAATCTCGATAAGACCACGTACACCACCTCCGTCTAGAGCCAGGATCCTGTTTCCAGTGAATCGAGGCTTGGTGTGCAACATAGGTACTGGATTGAATTGCTGACTCGGATTGTGGAGAGGGCAGTGCCTCATCCCGAACGCTCTGCAATCTCTGCTGGGAGGCTGTCTTGATGCTGACGCAACGGCTGTGACACAACGAGCACAAATTGCATGTCCACATTGAAGCAATCGAGAGGGCATCTCACGGAGACAGAACAGACACACAAATATGGGCGGAGTGGTCCGCTCGGCCAATCCGGAAGTCCGGTAGAAGTCCTTCAGGTTGTTAACATGTACAGACCAAGCGGCATATGCCTTGTTGTGGAGGGGTGTCCAAGACTGACTGTTGTTGGATATATAGTGTCCCCTTGCGTGGTCAATCCGCTGATCAACTTTGTCGATCTCAGCAAGCAAAGATGTCTTCCAGTTCGAAGTGATATGGCTCACAAGAGAGTTGTGAAATGGCCCAATGCCGATAGTTTCTCCTGAGTCATCCTCGTGAAGAGGAAGTAGGTGGGCACGGCGCACTTTAGTACAGCGTCTTCCAGATTTTACAACACCGCACTCAGTGTCTTCGCAGAACTTTACGATCGCACGCATGATCTGAGCCTCGTAAGTGCGTTCAAAATCGGGTTCCATCCGAAGTTGCTCAGACTGTCCAAGACCACCTTCAAAGATCTCGCGAAGTCTGCCTGGCAGGTGAGGGGAAAATCGACTCACGTCCAGGGCAATTGCTGATGCTATGACAGGCATGGTCAACTGCAACAACCAAGACTTGCGGTCAGCGTTCGGACTGCGGTGCTCGTCGACCGACTGCAATAGGCGGCAGATGTTATTACTTAGCGAGTTTGCCATAGGATGGAGCTCTAGAAGCTTCGCCAGAAAGTTGAAGGGTTTGTCTGGGTTCTTGGCGAAATGATCAAATGCGAGTTGGTAAAAAGTGTCTTGATCTTGAGCTGGTAAGAGCATACCGGCTTCGTCCCTTTCGATCTGTGACTCTCGGGACTCGTCGTCAATCAGCTTAGAAAGAAGCCGGAGCTGCGTGGATAGCTGTGAGCGGATCCGGCCATTCGGAATTCGGATGAATTTGACGCTCCTGTAACTCTTGCACAACAAGTCTTTCAGATCGCGGATCTGAATGTCTCGTTCTTCGAACATCTCCTTGTGTTTGCGGACGGTATCGTTGCCCTCCAGTAAACCTTTTTGTTCTTCGAAGATAGCGTCCGTGGTCTTGTCAGGGTCCCATTCAGCACCCTCTTCGGCTTGGTTGATCACTACGATTAGGCGCGGCAGTGACACCCGGTTTGTAGCTGTCCCTCTCGACGCACTCGCCCAATCAATGATCTTCTCGATGCCTTCATGCAGTGATCTTGCTGCACTGGCCGAAACTACAAAGATGATGACATCTGAGAAGTTGTACAGTAGCCGGGGGAATATCTTTCTCACCGCAGCATCGCGCGGTTTGCCGTGGTTAGTATCGTGAGACAAATTCACACTCCTTTTTCTGCAGCGTCCAGCGACATACTGGAGCATTTTGTTGAGCACGCCTTTGGCTGCATTCAGGTTTTTCTGAAATGAGATTGCCCTCGAGGGACGACTTCGCCTCCATGGAAGCCCTCACAATCAGCATAGAATAAAGGCCTTGTGATATTCCCTGGCTCGCCAGATCGGTCTCTGTACAAATGAACATCTCCAGATGTAGGCACAGTCGCATGAGCTTTTCCGACGATAGGAGCGTGAGGGCCATCGCTGCTTGCTTGGCTTTCCCAATTTCTGCTGGTCAACC
Source organism: Aureobasidium sp. EXF-10728 (assembly GCA_023848605.1). Classification (NCBI taxonomy): domain Eukaryota; kingdom Fungi; phylum Ascomycota; class Dothideomycetes; order Dothideales; family Saccotheciaceae; genus Aureobasidium; species Aureobasidium sp. EXF-10728. The sequence goes on from SWBG01000040.1 coordinate 105,848, forward strand.
ATGGCTTTTCGAGCATCATACGGATTATTGTGCTCTTGCCCGCACCAGTATTGCCAACGAACGAGGCCATCCTTGGAAAGTGGGTGCCGTCACCGTGGTCATCAGCATGCTCATCAAGCAACCGCAAAAAGCGAGGATAGTCAGCAAATTGGACGTCAGATGACTTTTCTATGCTGATAGAAAACCAAAGGGCGCAGTTGTCTTGCTCGTGCATGTTCTGACGTGTCTTCTCGGACCACGTGGGTCTTAGGATATCTTGGAAATGTTGACTTCGCGGGTTAGTTAAGGTCTCATCAAAACGAAGTCAGAGATTAACGCACTGTGTTGCGAATGGGCTTTTCGAGTGGTTGGCGGATTCGGGATTGTTCTTCTTGTGTGCCTTTCTTTTTTTCCAACATCCATCGCAGTATGGCTGCCCACAACTTCCACAGTACCACACTCCTGGCGATGTTCTGCAATCTGGGCAGAGACCATTGCCTTGCTGTTCATCGTCGCTCTCGTCATCGTCGTCGTCGTCATCATCATTGTCTTCCTCGTCGTTGTTTGAATGGTAGTGGATCTCTCTCGTCCTAGTCTCGCTTGTCGCCGTTGTGTCAATTGCTTTGACTCGAGTTAGCGATGAGTTCGTCAATTCAGAAGCGAACAGTACCAGCATCATGCCAATCTTGATCCAATGAGGTCTCACTGGCCGTCACACACGATGTCTTGTCGTTCAATGTTGGAATTGAGCGCGTCTCATTTAGATCAACAACTGATTGGTGTTGGTCATCCGTCAGAGGATCGATCGACTCTTGCTCTGGTAAACAACCATCTATTGGGTCAATTGTCGTCAGAACCTGTGTTTTGTCGTATGAGATGGAGGAAGGTCGTCGCTCGTTTAGAACATGCATCAAAAGATGTTGGTCCCCCGGACGATGATCGTCCCAAGGATTGAAGAGTTCCCCCATAATTGGCGAAATGATGAAAGATACTCCGGTAGAGCTAGGTCGTGCCATCAGGGGCTCTTATATTGTGGCACGGAGACACCCCGTCCAAGCGAGAACTCCGCTGAGGCTTAATTCCAGTTGATAGTATGGTAGGACGGAAGCGGGCTAAGGTAGGTTCCATCTTTGGTGAGCATGTACTACTGGCCGCATCTGGTATCGCCACAGTCGAAACGGTGATGCAGCGAGCGGGGTTGGTGGATGGTAGTCCACACGAGCATCTGGAATGGTTGATGTTATCCGGATATCAAACTTGAAACGATGCTATACGAAGCTTATCCTGCAGGTGGAGCCGTCGCTCCTTCCATCATTCATCGGAAGCCACGCGCTCTCCGCTCCAGCTGAGATGTTGAGCTTAGCTGTCTCTCTACATGCCCACTGATCTGAGCGAGCTCCATAGCCGGCTCCGCGATAGCAGTAGGTCTTCCCCACCCCCATCTGGAACCTATGCCTTGTCGGACAGGACTTTGGCTCAGCTCAGGATTTCCCTCCATATCACAAACGATGGCAGTGATTGGCAGAAGGAGAGCACGACTCTATCGAGGACCATACCGAGCATCCTCCACGACTTTTGTCACCGAGGTGTTCCGTTTAGACAAAGCTTATCATGGCTGACAGGCGGGCAAGCACTAGCCACAATTTGACGCCCTCACAAACTCTGAACGGTGCTTCAACCGCATCAGCTTGTGAAAACTCATACAGACTTTGGGAAGTCACCTTCGGGTATGCTCTTTCCATTTATCTGTTCAGATTTTGGTATTCTCGGTTGCCTGTGGATTTGCAGAGCATAAAACACAGAGTGTCAATCGCGTCCACCCCTCAAAGCCGCCAAACAAGGTTGAGGTCGTCGAATTCTGGCTAGGGCTTTGGTGGGGTAGGCTTCGGGCTCTCCGTCGAAGCTTATCGCTAAACCAACGACAAGCCTGAGTTCACTACCAGCTTGCTGTCTGACCCACGAGGCGCCGCGGGTATTCCAAGCCCACGCATGGCACAAAAGCTGAATGAAAGGATGGGCACGTACCGAGTATGTCCGGACGATAGTGTCCACTTATAGCTGCAACTCCGGGCCAGGCCTCAGGGCTCGAGTAAGTATGGCCTGAAGGAAGCTCGGGGAGACCAGTCCAAGACGACTGATGCATGCAACGTGTACGTAGAAGCAATATGGTGCGCGTCAGTGCCAGTGACCCGCCATCTCGTCTCATGATTGCCGACCTGACGATAAGTTGATCAAAGATGTTCGTCGTCCAGCCATCTTGAAGAGATTGGTTTTCTATGTCATTCGATGCAACTTCGTACAATGCCTTGAGGTTGGAATTTTGCGTCGAGCATTCTGTTCTCCAGATTTCGGTTTCGATTTAACCACTGTCAATCGACTTATATCTCTCGAGCACATGTATAGCTTCTTTTTTCGACTCTTCTGATCAATACAATATCAAATGACTCGATGTCCGGTTGATAATTATTGATAGATACGATAGACAGGGTGACCCCACAAACACGGAGTTAACGGCGACAAGCAAAAAAACGTCACAGCTTTCACATGTCAATCATTCCCTCCAGCGCTGACATTTTCTTCTTCTTCTACCATAATTTCCATCAACTCACAGCAATCATGATAGACGCATCAACACCCCTCACGGCACTCTGCAACATCTGCCACAGCGCACCCCCGAAATACACCTGTCCCCGCGACGCCGTCCGCACCTGCAGTCTCGCCTGCTCACAAAGCCACAAACGCCGCGCTGCCTGCACCGGAATCCGCGACCCAGCCGCCTACATCTCCAAGTCCTCCCTTCAAACCGCGGGTGGCATCGACCGCGACTACAATTTTCTCAGCGGGGTGGAACGCAACATTTCTCGCGCCGACAAGGAAACCAGTGAGCGAGGAGTCGCGCTGGACGGAAAAGGCAAAGCTGTGTTTCAGAAGAGATGGCACGATAATGGTGCGCTGGGAAAGTATTTGAGGGAGAATGGGGTGGTGGTGCATAAAGCGCCCATAGGGATGGCGAGGCAAAAGGCCAATCAGACGAGGTTTATCGCAAAGAGCAAGAGGATTGTGTGGAGTGTGGAGTGGGTTGTTGAAGGTGAGAAGAGAGTTGCTGAGGTGGATGAGAGCAGGACTATCGAGGAAGCGTGGAAGGAGTTGATGGTTGAAAAGGAGAGGGAGAATAAGAAGAGAAAGAGGACACAGGAAGATACAGGAGCAAAGGCGCAGAAGCAGAAGGTGCAGGAGAAACCTGACGCCGACGAGTCAAAACTACAAGTTGTGAAAGGCGCGACAGCAGGATCGGAAACGGAAGGAGCGACGACGGACGATGCTACAGTCGCTCCTTCCACACGCGAAACCACAACACAAGACGCACCTTCACACCAGGAACAACCGACCGAAGACACCACCCACTTCTACCTCCACAAACCGCACACCTCGTCCACAAACACCGTCCTCATCCCCCTCAATCCAACAACAACATTAACCGCCGCCCTCCACCAAAAACACGTCCTCGAGTTCCCCACAATCTACGCCTTCACCTCTGCACCCACAGAATCCACAAGTCCTTTACCTCAAGGCTTCATGACTGTCCAGCAATACAACGAACAACGATCAGCCGAAGACAAAGAATTGATGGGACTGATGGAATCGATACCAGAAGGCCAAAGGAAAATCGCTTTGGATGGAGGCATCTTTGGTGCTGGAGAAGAAGAAAAGGAACAAGTGGACGAGAAACAGATACTCGAAGTGCTGCAACGGGATGCTGATGCCTTGAAGCGGTCGTAAGGTCTTTACTAGCTCCTAGAAATCGCTCGGGTCTTACAGAGGAGATTCACAAGGTGGTTTAAATGCAATCAAGCCGTGTTTAGCTGTGTTGCTGAGCTTGTGAGGTGAACAGCAGGCAGAAGTCATGCTTTGTGGCGGCGTCTATCTGGTTTCTCGAGAATCGATATCTACGTCTAGATCTTGGATTGAGGAGGAGGGCGCTTGTACGAGTTGCTTCCTCCAGCACCAGCCTATACACCTCTTATGTCAGACAGATACCCTCAAAAGCGCAAAGGTAACATTCTTCATCTTAGGTCTTTCTGTGCATAACCGTAGCAGCGGCCTTTTGACGAAAACAATCAGCGACTGCAAAATCAAACAAGCAAAGGGTAGAAGGAAGTAGAAAGCATCAAAAACATACCTGATGGTTCGGATACACCAACGTATCAGCAAGCACAACATTCTCCCTCCTCCCCGCCGCAAACACAACAACCTCTGCAATGTCCTCTGGCGTCAAAGGCTCACACCCCTCATAAACCTTGTCAGCCTTGCTCTTGTCGCCATAAAACCTCACCACCGAAAACTCAGTCTCGACTTGACCGGGATCAATCTCGATAACGCGGATGCGGGTGGAAATCAACTCTTTGCGCAAAGACTCTGTGAAACTGCGCACGGCGGCCTTGGTGGCGCAGTAGATGCTGCCGTTGGGGTAGGGTTCGCGGCCGGCGATGCTGCCAATGTTGATGATGTCGCCGGTGCCGGGGAGGTCTTCACTGCTGCGGGCGAGGAAGATGGGGAGAATGGCTTGGGTCATGTTGATGAGGCCGGTGACGTTGGTCGCAAACATGATGTTCATGTCTTGCTCGGCAATCTCGGGTGCTTTGGCGACACCCTTGACCAGACCTGCATTGTTGACCAGCACATTGATGTCTTTGAATTCTTCGGGCAGGTTTGCGACAAAGCCGCGGACTTGTTCTGGGTTGCTGACGTCGAGCTTGACGGGCAGGACTTTGACACCTCCACCGACTTCTTTGTTGATCTGCTCTTTCAATTGCTCGAGCGCCTCGAGACGACGTGCCGTGACGATCAACTTTAGATTTTTAGGGGCGGTACGGGCGAATTCTAGGGCGGTGCTCTTGCCAATGCCAGACGAGGCGCCGGTAATGACAATAGTCTTGCCTTCGAGACGTTTGCTGATTGCTGTCGACATGTTGCGGAGGTGGTGAACAGATGCGGGGTACGTGAGGGATGGACGTGTCGACGATAGGAAGGATTGGACGGTTCGTAGTGGTTGAGCGAGACAGCGGAGGGACATACGCGGAGACCAGACCTAGAAGATGTGAAGACGAGATTGAACAGGAAAGAAGGTAATATGCTGTTATCGCAATACACGTCGGCGATGGCGAGCTTGATGAAGGTGGAGCTTCGGCTGCGTCCATGCTCCACTCGCCCCGTCCTTTGCCGATCGACCGAGAGCGGCCTTGTATTTGTCCGCATAGATTGTAATAACAGCTGTGGGAATGATAAACGTATATTCAATTATATGAGCGCCGACGCTATCTATATGTCTGCTCTAGAAGTTCATGAGATCTGTGACATGTTAGTATCTTGTTCAAGTGTGTGAAGGATGCGGTTCCTTGCTTACCTCTGCCGAATAGTGCTCTCTTGGTCCAGTCCATGGCGAGGAGGATTCTTGTACGGAGACTGACACTCTGTGAAAAGTAAACCGCACGCCAAAGGTACACTGCTACCAAACCACCGGCAAAGTTCATGCCACCAAAGTCGAAAATGGCAGCGTTACCAACATAAGCCAGACTGCCCATGTTGGTGTATGAGAAGGCCTTGTACACAGCATCATCAATATCACCATAGTCAAGTCTGTTCAACTCCATACCGGGAGCAGCTTGAGCGAGCTTGTTGAACTTGCGACCCAAGTAGATACCCTGCTGGTTGGCACGCTGTGCTGTCGCGGGCAGAGACGTCATCTTGCCATCAATCTGCTTGAGCAGTTCCTGCAATTCACTGAAATCCAGGGTACCGCTCTTGTCCTTGTCGTACTGTTCGAAGAGCTTGTCCAGACGCTTCAAATGTTCAGCGGCTTGAGGGAAGCGCTGCTTGACACGCTTGGCAACTCCTCTCCAATCACCGTAGCCGATAATCATCTTCTCAGGATCCTTGCCCTTCTCCCAAGCAACGGTACGCAAGAATGATACGATATGATCCGAGACGTTGTTCTGGACGGTTGAGCAGTCGCCAATGGCATAGACGTCGCCAAGAGGTGCACCGACAAGACGAAGATGGGTGTCTGTCTCGAGAGCGTGACGGTTGGTCTGGTTCTCGCCAAGCTTGTCGGCCAGCTTCTTGGAGAATTCAGTCTGAGCGACACCAGTCGACCACAAACAGAAGCCCATAGGGATTTCCTTGGTGACAGTCTTGCCATTCTCATCCTTCTGGGTGAAGAGAATCTTGTCCTTTTGAACCTCCTTGACACGCGAGTTGGTCAGGATGTCGACCGAATCCTTTGCGAAGCGAGCCTCGGCATATTTGGAGAGGGTTTCGTCGTAGGTGTTGAGAATGTGACCTCTGCTTTGAATGACATGGACCGAAATCTCGTTTCTCAGGATGCGAGGGTAGTAGTTGCACAGATCTTCGTTGAGCATATCGAATAGTTCGGCAGCAAATTCGACACCAGTAGGACCACCTCCGCAGACGACAAAAGATAGCAGACGGCGTCTCTCTTCATCCGGCGTAGAAGGAAGAGAGGCGGCTTCGAGGTTGCGAACGATTTGATTGCGGATCAGACGAGCATCGGTAATGTCCTTGAGGAAGTTGCAGTATTCGAGACCCTTGACACCGTGAGGGTTGGTCATGGAGCCGACACCGACAACGAGCTTGTCGTAGGGCAGATAGAAGTTTTGCTTGGTGCCGTCCGGGTTTGTTGCAGACACTTCGACGAGTTTGTTGGAGAAGCTAGATGGTGGTTAGCACGAGTGGGAATAAACATCCAGATCAACTCACTCGACATCTTCAGCAGTAGCCTTGAGGAAATGACCCTTGACGCGAGAGATGATTCTACGAACAGGTTCGACAAGCGATCTCAGTTCAAGAGTACCGACAGTGGCAGAGGGAAGCATAGGAGTGAACAGGAAGTAGTTGGAGGGCGAGACAACGGTGACATGGTAGTCGTCAGGGTTGAGCTGCTTAAGAAGAGCAACACTACCCCAACCAGTACCGAGAATGACGAGCTTGGGCTTGTGCTTTTGAGCCTTCTTTTCCGGAGAGTCGTCGTCGTCGATGAGGTGTTCGGCAATGGGCAGGTTCTTGGGACCTCCTCGTCTGGGGTTCAGGGCGAGTTCAGAGACGGTAATGTCGATTGTGTCGGATTCTTCCTTGTATGTGGTCGCATCAAAGGCGAAGAAGGCGACAACAAAAGCACCAGAGACGACGACGAAGATGCCGAGGAAGGTGAAGCCTCGCCAGAGGAAACGGAGGAGACGGGATCTTTGTACAGGAGAAGCGGCGGGAGACTTTGGCGGAGGGTCGGTGCTTGTGCTTTGGCGACGGACGTGGTTCAATTGGCGAATGATAGCGGGTGTTGCGAGGGATGCGGGCGCCGGTATGCGCTGCAGCAGCTCACGACGCACTGGGCCATTGACCAGAGAGCGAGTAAACTGCTGCGAACGACATGCCTGAGTGACGGAGCGGCGCAATTGCATCCCAGCGCGACCGCTCAATTGACGGAGCGGCTGCATCGTGGGCGTGATGCGTCGAGAGACCAGTAAGAAGCTGTGATCTGACAGAGGACTAGAGGAGTTGGAACAGTCTAACACAAGTCGAGCATGCCTACAAAAAGGCCGTCGAAAACAAATGACGAGTCAATGAATATGTTGAGATCTCGAAACAAACCGTCCAAGGTTGACGCGAAAATGGGCGGCTTGCTCGGGGCACTCGTGACGTAGCCTCTCGCGACAAGATCCACATCAAATCTTATCTGATCCGAGTTCGCCGTCCAAGTTTCTGTAACAACCTTTCGAGCTTCTTCAATCGTGATTCGAACCTTCTGTAGACATTTTACACCTTGTCAATCAGCACTTCCGAAACGAAGTCAAGAACTTAGGCTGATCAAGAGAAATGTAAAGGGAAAAACAGTGGAAAAGAATGTCAGGGTCGTGATAGAGATCTAGAAGCTATAAAAGTGTGTCCTCGTGCGTTTTGAAGGAAATATTTGGATGAGAAGTAGACAATAGGGATGGCTGTCAAGATTTATGTTGCTTGCTAAAGGAAGTTGAGGCGATGTTCACATACATCAAGATCAACAAGAGCATGCCGATCTTTCGCAGCACACACCCCAACTTACAAGCTATCAATAGCCTTAATGTGTTTATCAACCAGACAAGCATATAGCTCATCGCCATAGTAAGCAGTATTTCCATCTTGAGACGTCTTGCCATAGCTCAAAGTGTCACCATACTGCCAGAAAAGATCTGCTCCCGTACCAGCAGCCGCCAATGCAGTAGCCTGCCAACTACTCTCAATCGTGCAGTTGTTGCTTGCGCCAAACTCTTCCAGTAAGCATGGTTTGCCGACTGCTGCACAAGCCTTTGCATGAGCCTTGATCCACTGGTTGCCCCATTCCAAAGTGGGTGTTACAGACCAAGACTCCGGGTACAAGTGGTATGTGCAGAAATCAATCGTGGGCACCTCGCAGTTCGCTGTGAAATTGCTTCCGCCAGCAGAGAGTTGGTAGGGATAACTACCGTCATCGCCAGCGATCGGTCCAAAGCCTTCTTCGCCAGTCGTGACCATGTGTTTGCCATCTAGACTCTTGATGTATTTGGAAGTGTTGATGATCCATGTCTTGAGGGTCGACAAATCACAACCTGTACAGCGAGGCTCATTGGCGAGTTCCCAGGCAAAGATGGCTGGGCTGGATATGTAGCGCGACACAACTGCCTTGATATATTTCTGATACTGCGTCTGAGCGATGGTGCTGTTGTACCATTGGGTATTTGACGTGATGCCAGCATATTTGAAATAAGCTGCCATGCCACCGTAATCGGTCCAATTGTTTACAAAGTTGATGATTAGCTTGATTCCATGGGCTTCAGCGCTCTTGACTACGTAATCGAGGCGTTGGAGGCCATTGGCACCAGTGTTGATGGTTGGTTGTCCGTTGGCGAAGGATTGGAAGTAAACTGTTCCGTCGGTGGGCGTTGTGGTCACGTCGTTGAAACCCCAGACGCGGAGAATCTTCAAGCCTGAGCTGGCGAGGTGTTGCATGACAAGGTCAATGTCATCATTGTTGGTCAAGAAACCAATCCAGTACGAGTTTGTGCCCGCATAATAGCCTGGCTTGCCGTCGATAACGAACTCTGTACCAGAGGTTGTTGGGAAAGAACCACTGGCTGCTGCAGTCGTGGTCAGGGCTTTAGAAGTCGAGATGGTCTTGGATGTAGTGACAGGAGGCTTGGTCACAACAGTGGTCGGAGAAGAGGAGATCGAGGTTTTGACAGTGGTTGGGACGCCCGATCCTGAGCCTGGAACACACTGCGAGTACCAATCGTTGGCTTTGTTGCAATAGAAGCCGAATACGCAGACAGAAGTTCCAGTGTAGCCTTGGCCGCCACACTGTCCATACGCCGAAACTGATGACTGTGCAAAGGCACCTCCAGCGGCTGCCAAAGCTGCCAAGGTAAGAGAGTATCTCATGGTTGAGACTCGTGAAGAAAGAGAAATACTGCGATAGAAACAAGTAAGGATGCAAGGCAAGACCCAAACAAGCTTATATATATGCTGAAGTCCGACACCGCCGGTGAGGATCATGTTGAAAGGGAAAGTCAAGAACAGTACCTACTGTATGTATATGCAATAACGGACCATCGTGACCAGGAATTTCATCTCCATGAAGCCCTAATCGCATGGAGAGTCGTGTTTCGCATTGATGATCGTGAGGAGATTCCCAAATCTAGTCGATGCGGCATGCAAGAGTCGAGCTGCAGTCAAGCAAATCAAGCCGAGGCGACCGTATCTCTTTCGTAACTCGTGGAAGAACGCATATTACTGCGAGGGGTTGCATGTATTCGGCCGTATCTTCACATAGGCTATTAGAAATGAGTGTAACCTCTCCATTCGAGTATAGATGACATGTAGTCAAGTGCGCGTGGGTTGAGAAGCGAGGGCTGGAAGAGTGGTGGAGAAAAAGGTTCGAAACGCGCCAAGGCGAATTTGCAGGTGTTTCAGCAGGGCCGAGGTTCGCTTCGACGACATGCCTTCCTATTTCGACACGGAGATGGGATTGTTGTGCTCCCTCGAGTAGCCCGACGGAGAACCACACTCCGCGACGGATGACGAGTCGTGAGAGCTAGAAAGACGCAATGCATTCGGCGCGATCACTGACGCGCACGCCAACTCTGTCTTTCGCCGAATCGTCAAGGCTCTGGTCCATTCGCCAACAGACGTAAGTGCTAAACTGTCGCCCCGAGGCTGGTGCAGGCATAGCAGAAGAAGTCATCACGTAGTAGGACGCGTGTTTCCATCTTTAAGAAGAAAGAGATCCTGAACATGTTCAAACTTGATTTATCCGTTGTCAATTCTGGAAGACAAGAGAAGTCATCTTTGCGCCTACTGTCCACAGCATCAACTCAAGAAATGAACATCCTACGGGGATGGATACTTTACCGGAAGGACTACTGGATACGGAGAACATCGTTTCTGAACGCGCCCGCCCACCATCAAAGACATATTGAGCAATTTTGCGTTCACAAGCACGTAAAAACCATTAGGATACCAAACTCAGCTGCTCATACGAAGGATTTGGGGCCAAACGTTTACTACTACCTATTTCCGAATCATGTTGGTGCGTGTGAAGGGGAATTTGTCTCTAATTCTGATTGGATAGACTCGCGATCTCTGATTTTGTTCTCGTGAGTTATATAACTCAACGCTTGCGCAGATTCAAACCACCACACATATAACCACAGCGCTTCCAGCTATCGATTTTCTGCTTCTCCTTCATATCTGGATACCAAGACGGAATACCAGCTTTCGGCGCTCCATCCTGCGAGTGATGTTACAATGTCGCATGCGAAATCATCAGGACACATAAATCCTCCCAACCTCCAGGAAGTACCGAACATGCAGCCCACTAAACAAGTCGCCTACAAGAACAGGTCAACAAAATCACAGACGGGTATCCTAAGCAAACTACCTATTGAGCTACTGTACACCATAACAGACCACCTTCGTCTAAGAGAAATGACTTGTCTCTCGTTGACGTGTCGAGAACTGTACCAAAACGAATATCTGCGACACATTTGGACCTCTGGCCTTTGTGAACTTCCACACTGTTCAGGCAGGCTAATCGAATACTGGGATGTGGAGTCTGACGAAATGCTCGGAGTCCTCAAGCTCATATGGATGGATCTTCCGAATCACTCGTTGTGCGGCAAATGCTTCAGCTACTACGCGAAAGACAAACCGTCGAGCGGGTGGTTTGACTGTGAAGCCTGCACAAGAATGACACGGCGTTCAGAAGGCTTACAGGTGGTTCCAGGCAAGATCTTGCCTTGGTGGTGTATCAGAGCTGCCATGGATTGCCATGCACAAGGCGCCACTCAAGACAAAAACCTGGCCTGCATCAGACTGCGCACGGATTGGTTAACTTTTCACGACACCAACGAGACACAGCCAGCAATATGGCGGATAAGATCCAGCATCGAGGCGGAGATCGTGGAAGGGCAGCTGATGACGCATGCTTGTCAGCGTTTGTTATACGCTCCGAAGTATACGATTTATCTGGGCGAACAAAGTCGGGTCAATCACTTCGTAGCTCGAAGAGCAGTATATACTCTTCCCACTTGTGAGCATTCTCGACGCGCTTTGGCAAGCACCCATCCCTCTATGTTAAAGATAAGAATGTGCCAGATACCTGGGCTCATCACGAACGAGGCTTGGAACGAGCCTTCGAGATTACGCAGATGTGGCAGCTGTATGACCGAGTACAAATGGACGGTTCACAAGCATTCGAGCGGAGCCCTTGAGATCATCCTTGATACCTGGAGATTCATGGTAGAGGGCTCTTGGCCGGCGGGCCCTATCAACCAACGTAGTGCCCGATGGTCCTATAAAAGCAATGCAAGCAATATCGACAACCTTAAACTAGTCCCCTCCATACCGAGACCAGCACGACAGTCCTCAAAGCAAACAAGCAGAGTCTCGAATGGATCCGAGGTATACAGATCTGGCTTAGAGGTGCCGAAAATCTCAAGGGGAAGGAGATTCTGGACATGGCTGAAGGAAGTAACAGCGAAGGCTGGGTAGATCCCGCAGTCACATAAATCACCAGCCGCCTTTGATACAGTCTTCCACTTCCTCCCCACTCTGATGTGACATTGTGCTGTGCTGGCAACAAATCCGATCTCTCACATAGCAGGTACGGCCGACGACGGCCGAAATCATTTAGCCGGACACATGTTCTGCTCTCCACTGATGGTCTCAAAGCATCACACTGAGAGGCTCTATATAAGCCTTCCCCACCAAGCCATCTGCCATATGTTGATCTACAGAGCATGTGGAGTGCATCATTGTTTGCGGGGTCGAAGGCGGGGGTTCGGCCCCGAATGCCCGCATGAGTCGCACCTTCCTTGTCATGCAGCTATACATCGCAGATTTAATGAGTAAAGCAGAACGGCAGTTGCTTGAAATTCGACCTCTACGTAGGTCGTCTGTCCCTGCCGTCGGTGGCTACCACTCTAATTCGGCACAGCCGCGCACATCACCTCAGAAGCGGGGCAGCTCCATACAACGAGCACCACCAGACCACCATGTAGAAGGCGGGGTCGAACTTTGGTCAGGTATATGTCGAGAAATGAAAGCTATAAGTATGGAGCTGTCGCTGGTTGCACAAACTCAATCCAATCAAGAATCCATATCTTCTGACTTTCAAAAATGGTCAACATCAAGGCTCTCACGAGCAGCTTCATGCTATTGAATGCTGCTTATGCGGCTGTCACCAAACGATCCGATAATCACTGGCCGAACAAGGGAGATTCTGTGCCTACTGTACATGTCAAAAATGGCACCTACACAGGCTATCATGCCGCCGCTTATGGCACCGACAACTTCCTCGGTATGCCATACAGTCAACCACCTGTTGGTGACCTACGCTTCCGAGTCCCTCAATCCCTCAATCCCTCAACACTACCTGGTCTGGGACCAAGAACGCTACTCAATACAGTCCCGAGTGCATTGGCTATGGCCGAGATACCTGGAGTCAAGGCAACTATGTCAGTGAGGACTGCCTGACCTTGAACGTTATCAAGCCAGCCGGATCTTGTGATCGTCTTCCAGTACTCGTCTGGATACATGGAGGTGGTCTTGTAATGGGTGGCAGCGCAGACCATCGGTACAACCAGTCTTTTATCGTTCAGCAGTCTGTCGAGGCTGGAATACCCATCGTTGCTGTCAGCATCAACTACAGACTATCGTCATGGGGTTTCCTCTATGGAAAAGAAATCCAGGACTCGGGAAACACCATGAATGGCTTTAGAGACCAACGTCTTGCTCTGAGATGGGTACAGGAGAACATCGCCGCCTTTGGAGGAGATCCAGGTCGTGTCACCATCCAAGGAGAATCTTCAGGAGGTACCAGTGTCGGAGCTCAACTTCTAGCATACAACGGCAGGGATGATGGACTCTTCCATGGAGCCATTGCAGAATCGGGCGCTCCTGTCGGTCCTCAACCAGACTTTAGTGTCGCCGACTGGGAGCCCGTCATTGCCAATATCAGCAGAGCTACAGGATGTACCGGTGCTGCTTCTGTACTTGATTGTCTCCGCAAAGTCCCTACTGATCAGCTCAACTCTGTCATCAACTCTACCGTCACCAGAGCAGCTCGCTACGGTCCTGTTGTTGACGGAGACTGGTTTACGCAGACTGCCTCGCAAGCCCTTGCCAAGGGCGACTTCCTCAAGGTTCCATACATCATCGGCGTCAACGAGGCAGAAGGTGTTGGTTTCGGGCCAGGAGGCCTCAACACAACTCAGCAAGTCCTCGACTACATCGTTCGATCAGGCTATGATAATGCCACAGCTCACGATATTGCAATCCTGTATCCTGACATCCCGGATCTTGGTGTACCTAGTACCCTTCACGGTCGACCCAATGCCACCATCGGACTTCAGTTCAAACGTGCCGCTGCCATTGGTCAAGACATGAGCATGAATGCTGCAAGACGTCTAACATCTCACTGGTGGGCAAGACACGGTGCAAAGGCATACACCTAGTAAGTCACACGGATTGACTCTTTCAAAAACGCTCGAACTAATCTTGCTTGCAGCATCTTCAATGCTCTTGTCAACGGACTCCCTTACTTTGCAGGAGCAGTCCACTTCCAAGAAGTCGCTTTCGTCTTCTATAACACCGAAGGTCTTGGATATCCTCAAAACGGCAATCCGAACCCACTGGGCGGACCAGCGCGTGACTCGCTTGTCACTCTAGCAAAGCAAATGTGCCGTATGTGGATCAGCTTTGTCAACTACGGTGACCCGAACATGCATCTCGGTGGTAAGTTCTATCGTTCCATTGCAGAGTTGATCTTTGTTGCTGATGATATTTCCAGTGCCTGCGGAACCTTGGGTTGCTGTTGATCCAGATGAGCCCGAGTACTATTACTTCCAGCAGAATGCTACTTCAGTCTCGTTGCCTGATCTTGTTCGTGCTGAAGGTGTGAGCTATTGGGAGGAGCTCATCATGGCACGTAAGGGAACCAACTGCACTGGCATTGTGGCCTGTGGCAGTACCTACGATGGCGATTTGGGCAACCTCTGAACGCCCTGACTCACGAAGACATGCTTATGAGATGATGTCGGGTGTGATTCTGTTGGCTGGTGATTGAACTGCGAAGGTTACTCTGAAAGTCGCTGTGGTGTTACGATCAGAGAGCAGAGCATTTGATAGATGAAGTTAGAAATGATGAGATGCTTGATTTTACTTTCGACTCGGCGTTTTCAAGTCGACTTGGGACTATCACTCCAGTTCCCAACATCAAATGTAGGATGCACGCTTCCCCGTCTCATTACTCTTATAAAGAGCATCCACCCAAGCATGACGCTTAACAGCCCACTTCCAATCAGGATAATCCTCACCATCAGCAAAAGCATCATAAAGTCTTCCAACATTCCCCGGAGGACCAGATTTATCTTCCGTAAACTCCACCTCCTCGGTCTCACCAGCCTCAAACAATTGCATTCTGATCTTGACATCTAGCGACATGCTGAGAGCAAAGGCTTCTTGGCCGCGAACTTCGATGACGCCCTTGTCGCCCTCGATTCTCCAGATCATGGCTGGTGAGCCCATTACAGGCTGGCCACCAGTGACCACTGCTGAGGAATGTGCTCCGTTGGCGAGAAGACCGGACATGGTGATGTGATCGGCAGCAGTGCGTTTGATGTTCCTCAAGACTTTTGAGCCATCGGCAGATTTGACGGGAACGTCTGGATGCTGGATAGACAGCGTTGAAGAAACTTGTTGGAGTTCGCCGAGAGTATAGCTGATGGCATCGTACAAGTGGCCGAAAGGGATCACCAACATATTACCGCCAATCTCGGCAGAATTGAGGTAAGCAATGGCCTCGGTAGTGTCTCTGCCACCTAGCATACCAGCAAAAGTGACATTGGAGCTGACGACGCGACCGATAGATTTGTCTGTCTCAATAATCTCTTTGACGCGGCGGATGACAGGACTCATATGACTCTGCAAGCCAATCATAGTCTTGACACCCTTGCGCTCAGCAAGCCGCAACAATTCCGCAGCTTGCTCAGAGTTTGAAGCCAGTGGCCATTCAACGAAACAGTCTTTTCCAGCTTCAATGGCGGGTTTGATGGCTTCGTAGTGGCGGTCGACTCGAACGCAACAGACGACGAGATCGACGTCAGAACTTGCTGCCATATCTGCGACAGAGCCATAGGCTTTGGCGTTTGTGAGTCCATGGGCGTCGACTGCTTTTTGCGAGGACGCGGCTGTGGAGTTGCAGATGCCGGTGATTTTGTATTTTGTCGAGTCTTTGAGGTATGGGAGATGGGCTGATACTCCCCATGACCATCCTGCGGCCGAGAGACCGATGATCCCGACTCCGATTGGTGCCATGTTGATTCGTGAATGTAGCTATATAGCAATAAGATCCTCGGGAAGTTCAGAGATGCGGAAGTGCGGTTTATGGTTACTACTGCGGCTTTGTTATCTATGTCAGTATCTTGGATATGGCTGGGTTACGAAGAATATGTTTCGTCAGCGAGCACGAGGATTACAAAGCAGGAGCTATAGATGATAGATGAAGCAGATCATAGCGGGTACGGAACGCGGTCGGATGTTCGCATCATCTCCTATCCGGTGATGGGAGCTCAGGCCGAGCACGGCGACCGGCCAAAAGTCTTTGACGCTCTTCCTGTCAACACATTCCCAACAAAGCAAGTCAGGTCAGACGTTCAGAACGGCCGTTCATACCAAGTTCCAGCAAACAAACTGTCTTGACTTGTCCACCCTCAGTGCTTATTCGCTACACTCATTAATAGCCGGAAAAGGGGATAACTTTGCACAAAGCCTTCTATGCAGGTCATATAAATTCGAATAGTGTGTGTGAGATATTCTCTGCATCTCAAACAGCCATCAAAGCGCCTTTACTCCAACTCTTTACTCGTGCCGCATCAATCCCATTCTTGACTCTGGCCGTCAAGACGTCGAGGGTAGATGCATCTACATCGCCGACCTTTGCCCTTTGATCCAACCAAGCCAGCACGCCTGTCCTAGTCACCAAAGACGTCGCGCCACCCACAGCAGCAACCCGATACACCACCTTGAGTACCGCCTCTTTAACTCCCTTGGGCGCCGACGGACTGGCAAACAAATCCAACACCTTCTCCATGCAATTGCGGGGCAGCAACAAATGCACATCTGCCAATGTCCTTGTGCCGCTGCAGAAAAACTCGAGCACGAATTCGATTTCGGCCCAGTGTTTGTCGTCTTCGTCGGGGGTTTCGAGGACCGTCTTGTCGATCCAGTGGTTTGCGAGTTTGCCGATGTTCCAGACGGGGCCTTTGTTGAGGTACTTGTTGATCTTTGGGTACATGAAGTGAGAAGGGTCTTGCAGGATGGTTAGAGCTTGTGTAGCAAACACGGTGGCCATGTAGGGGAGTGGTTGTGTGGCTATCGGTGGCGAGAGTTCGGCGACGGTTTCGGAGAGCTCGCCGAGCAAGAGGTATATTTGGTCCTTGTCGTCGTTTGTGGATTCCTTGACGCGGAGCATGAGTTTGCGGATCGATGCGTGGGCTTGGAGGCGGACGGAGCTGTCTTGTGATGACAAACACAGAATAAGTGCGTCAATGTCTCCGTTCTGTAGAGACTCGTCTAGATCTTTTTGTTGCCATCTGCTCAGTTCGGGATGGTTTTGCTTTTCGACCGGAGGCTCTGAGAATGCGAGGGGTTGTCTTGTTGATTTCTTATCCGAGGACGATGCTAGACCTGAAGTCTTGTCGTCGTCAGATTGTCTGCGAGAGCTGATTGAACGCAACGTGGGTTCAAGCTCGACCGATGACACAGCAGGCAAGTCTGTAACTCTTTGTCTAACGAGCTGCAGTATCTCGACATCCTCCCCCATCACCTTGAGCAACTCGAGGAAGCGAGAGAACCACATCAACACATTCGTACGGTCCGAATCTGGCAGTTTCGAGGTGAAGGGGATCTGCTCCAAGCATACCATGACCAATACACTGAGGATCTTGCCATGATCAGAGGCACCAGCCAACTCATCAAGATCGTCAAGATACTTGATTGGTTTTCTGACCAGACGGCCGAGACAGTCGTCGATAAAGGTATAGAGGGCTTCACTTGGCTTCCAAGCCTCGTCGTCCGCAAGACTAGCAATCAAGGCATTTACAGGTGGTTCTTTTGTTTGCTGTTGCAGGATACTATGCTCATCAATAACCGACTGGAGCAGATTGATAAACTCGGACCCAGTAGATTGATCTCCAGGCGTCTGCGCACTCAAACGCAGGAGTGTGGTAAAGGGAGAGAACTTGAGCGAACCCTGTTTGTGCCACCAACGCATACCCGCAGAGCACTGCGCAACAACGAGCAAGTGCCGCAGCTCCAACAGACGGAAAGCGTAGTTCTCACTGTCCGAAGTGACTGTCTCGGCTCTGGACATGGCGACTGTCAATGCCTGAGAGACGTCGAATTTCTCCTCGAGAGCAGCCTGCGGAGTGACTTGGTAATACATGCGGAGCAGTCTCGAGACGGCTTCCTTTTGGAGGATGTTATCGTCGGGAATCTTGCGGAAGGCAGCAATCACGTCTTTGACTGGAGGACATCTTTGACAGAACTCGGCAATCAACCTGATAGATCCTTCTTTCCAAAGCGGATTGCCCTCAGCAGCTGCAACGTTGAATGCTTGCAAGACCTGGTGCAACTTCTGGAAGGCAACAACCAGAATGCGGACTGCGAAAAGAGTGATGAGGTCGGAAGATTGATTCAAGGATTTTGTCAAGATTCTCTGAGTGGGGGGTAGAGGAAGAATGTTCTCGATGGCGATCGAGACTGGAGGAGGACAGCTTGCGTAGTGATCCTGGGCTCCAAAGTATTTGGGGAAAGAAACCTGAACAGACGAGAAGAGGAAGGATGCATATCCGATCCAGGTGTTTGTGAGCTTGGGCTCGAACGAGAACTTTTCTCCCCTTGCAAAGTAGTAATCTGCAATGATCTCGGGTGCAGCAGCAAAGATCGAAAGCAAGATGTCTCTTTCCTCCTCACTTGCGTATGGCTTCAAGGTTTGCGAGAAGCCAGACAGAATAGTGTTGCGCACAGTGACTTGGCCTTGGAACTTGTTGTACCAGTCGACAGAATCAAGACCAAGATCAAGCGCGAGTTCTGTCTCGACATCATCATTCTGGTCTCTAGTGTGACGCTCGCTGCCGGGAGGGTACCAGCCGCTGGGTCGAAGAAGACCGAGAGAAGGCGTAGTGCTGACAAGTTTCAAGAATGATATGATTGCAGTTTTGCCACGGATCAGGGTAGAGTCGTCGCCCGTCGGGCTCTCGGTGGCGGCAAAAGTACGAAGAGCAGCAAGGACGCCAGCCAGAGAGCGCTCGCTGATGGTTTGAGTCTTGGTTGCGCGAGGAATCGTCTCGTCGCGCAGAATACTAGTCTCGAGTGCCTTGAAGATTTCTTGCAAAGCATCGGCAGAGTCATCCTTGAGGTGGTCAAACAAAGCCTTGGTGATGTGGCCGTTCTTGAGAATGTCGATTTTGGCACCTTCTCCTTGGTACTTGAAGTGGGCAAGTAGATAGCGGACAGCATTTGACCGGACCGAAGGACCGGAGCCGCTCTTGACCAGACAGAGGTTGCGGGCAACGATTTTTGTTTCGAAAGTGAAATCACGCTTTGCATAGACCTGCTTGGCCATGAGACCTGCATCAAAGGAGACCATCTCAGTGAGAATACGCAGAGAGGGGGAGATGACGTGTTCCTTGTGTTTCGGAGCAGAGACGCTTCTTGAGATGAGCTTGAGCTGGGCGTGGTTTAGTAGAGTCTTGATGAGCAGTATGCCATATTCGCGAGATTCAATCAGAGTCGCGATTGTCTTCAGGAGCAGAGCCAGGATGGAAGCTACGGATGTGGCCAGGTAGTCATTGTTCGTCTGGTTAGCAAAGCCCCATGCTTTCATAAAATCAGGAAGATATTCAGCATCTTTGTCACGGGCAGCTCGCAATTTGGCAGCATCCAGATAATCGTTGAGGATGTTGATTTTTGCGGGACGATTGGGCTCGTCTTGTTGGTAGAGAATGAGTTCCAGAAGTTGCTTGAAAGATTGAATCCCGTTCCTCAAATCCTGGACGCCATCTTGGCTGAAGGAAAGAAGTTCTTGAAGCTGACGAGCGGAGAAGATGTCAGTGGCGGGAATTACAGCGACAGGAGGTTGTGTCTTGGGACGCTTGTTGTCTCTGGATTGATGGCCGTCGGAGTCGGCGAATCTTTTTGACATTTTATATCTGTTGATTGGACATGCAATGCAGACAGGCAGGCCTTGCAGAAAACATTCACATGTTTCTGGGTCCAAGTCTTGGCATCAGATGGACGAAGTTTTTAGGGTTTGGCGGAGATGGCGGGAGCAGCCGGCGAATAGAACGGGCTCGGCATGCATCAAGGCGCTCGGACGCTTCACATGGAGAGGCGGATGGAGAGGCGTCAACTTTCGCAATTGTTGCTGTATACCACCCGGTGCGATAGAGTTACAGGGAGAGGACGCGCCATTGCTACGTGCCGCCAATCGACAAGACACCGAATCTGGACACACATCCGACGGACCCGTTCCGCCGAGCGACTGCGCACGCGACAGTGTCTCTGGAATGAGCGATCTGGATAAGGCCATCGCGCAATTGCGCTCATGTCGGCCCATTCCCGAAACGCAGGTCAGGGAACTTTGCTACAAGGCCCGCGAGCTGTTGATTGAAGAAGGCAATGTCGTCACGGTGAATGCGCCCGTCACGGTGAGACTTTACTACTACTACTCTTCCTCGTCCAAGTACTCATGCGCGCCAGATATGCGGCGACATCCACGGCCAGTTCCACGACCTGATGGAGCTCTTCCGCGTCGGCGGCGATGTTCCCGACACCAACTACCTCTTCATGGGTGCGCTTCTTGCCTTTTATCTACTTTCTACAGCAGCTCACACCCTCCAGGCGACTTTGTCGACCGCGGCTTCTACTCGCTCGAATCCTTCCTCCTCCTCCTCTGCCTCAAAGTCCGCTACCCCGATCGCATCACCCTGATCCGTGGCAACCACGAGTCTCGCCAAATTACCACCGTCTACGGCTTCTACGATGAATGTCTACGGAAATACGGCAGTGCCAATGTCTGGCGATACTGCTGTGAGGTCTTTGACTACCTCGCCCTCGGCGCCCTCATCCTCGGCGCCGCTTCAGAGCTCGCTCCCACCTCTGCTGAGCTGCCACTGGACGCCCAACAACCCTTTCCCGAATCTCTCGAAGACGTCGAGATCGAAATCATCAATTCACACAACCAAGTCATGAACCGCTTCCCTCGCCCAAAACCCTCTACCGAATCTTCCGTACCCAACAGTCCTTCACATACTGGCCCTGCAGGCACAGGCGCAACCTCATCGAGCGGCGGATCCGCCTCAAATCAGGGAGGTGCCGTGTTATGTGTCCACGGCGGTCTGAGTCCCCTGATCGACAGCATTGATAAGATCAGATTGATCGACCGCAAGCAAGAAGTGCCCCATGAAGGCGCCATGTGTGATCTCCTGTGGTCCGATCCCGACGATATCGACGGCTGGGGTCTGTCGCCACGAGGAGCTGGCTTCCTGTTCGGTGCCGACATCGTCAAGCACTTCAACCATAAGAACGATCTCAGTCTAATAGCCAGAGCACATCAACTGGTCATGGAAGGCTTCAAGGAAATGTTCGACAATACAATCGTCACTGTCTGGAGTGCGCCCAACTACTGCTACCGCTGTGGAAACGTCGCTGCAATCTTGGAATTGTCAGAAGATGGTGCCAATGGCGGATATACACCACGCAGCAATGGAGAAGTCGAAAGGTCGTCGGGCGTCGTCACAGACATGGTCTTGAAACAAGGACCAGGCCGGAGGTATCGCGTCTTTGAAGCCGCGCCGCAAGACTCGAGAGGAATGCCTGCGAAGAAGCCAGTCGCCGATTATTTCTTGTAACGATTTGATCGAAAAAGAAGACACAAAACGATTGCATCTGGCATATTTTCTCGCATTCTCTCCTTCCTCTCGGCGTAAATGGCACGCGAAATGACAGACATGAATTGCTTCTTTCCGGTAGATACCCTCCTTGACATAGGAATCACAATGTACGTTTGCAAACTCTTGACTTTTGTGTTTACACTCTTGCAACGGCACAGAAAATTACCTCAACACACCTCCTACAACATGAAACCCTGGACAAATGAATCTAGCTTCCTTGTGCCGAAAAGGTACGCGCGAGGGTGTTGTCTCGACCCTCGAAGTTGATCGGAGGCGGACATAGCAATTACCCTTTTTGGAGCTACGACCGGAGTTAACAACCGCAAAGCACAACGACTACATCCCAGACTACTGCAAAGGACATAATACCTCCGTAAGACTTCTCTAGGTGCATGAACACCACTACCCATATAAATCAGAGTGGATCCGCCAGACAAGACACTCTCTTTCAACAAACTCCAACATCAATACATCCAAACCCAACAGCAAACAGACCCAACCATGACTATCCTCCTCACAGGCGGCACAGGAAAAACTTCCTTACGTCTAGCTTCCCTACTCGCCAACGCCAACATCCCAGTCCTCCTAACTTCCCGTCAAGCAACCCCTACTTCCCCCTTCCCTTGCGTCACTTTCGACTGGAACGACAAGACAACCTGGACAACCCCATTCACCACAGCCCCCGACATCACCGCCGTTTATCTGCTTAGCGGCAACCTGCACGACCCAGCACCAATCCTAAACTCCTTTGTCGATTTGTGCAGAGACAGAGGCGTGCAAAGATTTGTGGTTTGTTCGGGCAATTCGTGCGAAAAGGGGGGTCCTTTTCACGGCAAAATATGGCAGAAACTCGAAGACGAAGGGTGTGAGTTTTGTGTGTTGAGACCGAGTTGGTTTATGGGTAAATCACCTTTTTCCCTTCTCTTTGCCCATTGTCCTTTTTTGTTTTTGTTTTTTTGGCATTTGCCATTGTTATGGGATCTTTTTTTGTTTTTATTTGATGCTAAATATTAACGCAAAAACACAGAAAATCTCTCGGAACCAGGACACGGACACTTCGAGACCATCATCCACGACAACAAAATCTTTACCGCGAGTGGGGACGGCAAGATCCCTTGGGTGTCTGCAGAGGATATTGCCGCCGTGGCGTTTGTTGCGCTCACAGACACACAATCGCATAACCGTGCTTACCGGATCCTAGGCCCCGATCTACTTTCCTACGACGAGGTATGCCTTCGCATGACCCTTTTCCTCTCATCTCATTTGCCCCTTGTCGCTGACCGACCTCCCAGATTGCAGAGAAACTGAGCAAGCGGCTGGGAAAGCAAATCGTTCATGTGAAATTGACACAGCAGCAAAGGGTTCAAGGGATGAAAAGTGCAGGGGTGCCAGAGGAAATGGCAGAGTTCTTGACGGGGCTGGAGATTATGGCCAAGGAGGGCAGAGAAGCGTGGCAAGGCAATGATGTGGAGATTGTCACTGGCAAGAAAGCGATTTCTTTTGATGAGTTTGTTGGGCTGAATGGGCGGGCTTGGAAGTGAATAATGACAAGGAAGGGTAATTTGTCGAAGAAATGATGTCGGGTCTTTGTCCTGGAAGCTTTTCTTTCCGGGTTCTTGTGTTTTGGTTCGCGCCATTGGCTTTGGTGGGTGCAATAAAAGGTCAGGGATTTAGGATGAACCAGCACCTCTTAAGATATAACGAATGCCTTTGCCCGATCTACGAATATTCTAGCAAACAACGGTGTAAAACGCAAACCTGGCAATCACCTACTCTCCACGCAAATACTTGTACACGACCGAAAAGTCTTTGCCCTTGTACCTTTCATTGCCCTCTATCGCCGCATAAATAGACGCAGCCATGGGACCCAACCGCGGCTCGATACCAAATTGCTGCGCCGCATGCATGGCCAATTTCAAGTCCTTATTCATCAGTGCCGTGCCAAAGCCGCCGGAATAGTCTTTGCTGGCAGGGGCATCGGGCAGCACTCCAGGCACAGGATTGTTGACTTCGCTGGGCCAGCACTTGCCCGTGCTAGTGTTGATCATGTCTGCCAGTGCCGTGGCGTCCAACCCCCACTTGACACCCATGTTCATGGCTTCGGCGGTGGCGATGTTGTTGAGTGCCAGCAAGTAGTTGTTTGCGAGTTTGCCCTTGAGACCAGAGGTTTGGGGGCCAAGGTGGATGACGCGTTTGCCCATTAGCATCAGCACTTCTGTTGCGCGAGAGACGAGGTCGGGCGGTGCGCCGATCATAAAGGTTAGTTTTGCTGCCTGGGCGCCGACGATGCCGCCGCTCATGGGGGCGTCAATGAATTTGCCTTGGCCGGAGGAGTGGGCGGCGTCGGCGACATGGGCAGAGGACAGGGGGTCGATGGTTGAGCAGTCGATGAAGAGGCGTTCTTGGGCTATGCCGTCGCGGAGCAGGGTTGGCGGTTTGAGCATCGATTTGAAGACGTTCTGTACATGTGATGGTCCTGGGAGTGCTGTGATGATTGTTTCCTGCGTGTCCGATCAGTATCAATGATTTTGGTTTCGGAGTGGAACGAGTGTAATTCATGCACTTTGATGGAAAGATGTAGTAAATGCTAAAAGTACGCATGGGGATTCAAACTTACCGATCTCTCTGCAACATCTCTGACATCTTCTGCAACTTCTACATTCGAATTCTCCTTTGCGAATCTCGACGTTGCTTCGATGTTTACATCGTGGACGATCAAGTTATCGGAACTGGGCAACTTGGCTCGTAGATTTTGAGCCATACGATAGCCTTGATCTCAAGTCAGCTTTCTCAAGGTCCAGCGAGCCAGAATGTCAGTCATGAATACACACCCATTTGACCCAGCCCGATGAAGCCATAGGTCGCGTGCCGTTGGCTCGAAGTGGAGAAGCATCGCTGTACAGGCGCATTCACATAAATCTGTCGTCTCAAAGCATTCATCTTTGCGAAGTCAACCACAGTCTTCCGTGTGGCAAGAGGGCAGAGAAACAGAGGTCGAGAGAGACAGCATTATTCGATCCTTATCAAGCCAGAGTCAAAAACCACGCATCATCAACGTGATTAGCGAAACAGATCGGCTTCGGGCCAACCGAGGAAGGGAGCAAGGTGCCACGGATATCCGGGGCTTGCGGAGATGGGAAAGAGGGGAAAAGATCAGGCAGTTTGCAGGAAGCCGCCTCGTCTGTTTTTCTGGGGCAGCGAGTCGGCAGCGACTGTGCAAGATCCCCATATGCAGAAGTCTGTCACATGTGTTTTCTGGATAGCTACCAGAATACACAAAGAGATGGAGCCGTGTCTGCTGGAGAACGTGGATTAGACAGCTCGCTCTGGAAACACGTCTATCCATGTTCTCGGACAGATTCGTATACTCTCATGGCTGAGAAGATGGCACATGTCCCAACGAGTATATATTGAATGCTGCAAGAATTGAGCACTGAAAGTACTGTGTCGATGAGATGGTTTTGAAGTCGGACAATTTAGCCGAGTCTCACTTGATGCTGCAGGCGCATGTTTGCATGAGTCGTTGCAGAGTACTGTCAGGAACAAAAGGGGCCTTGGCTACTGACTTGGTCAAGATTATGCCTGCTCATGCGGTGAAAGAAGTTGTGCACGTCGACAGAGTTTTGGTACAGGCGTCGTGCTCGGGACTAGGACATTTCAATTTCTACGTCGAGTGGATACCGCATCGCTACATCAAATTAACAATGACATTCATGACCAATCTACCTGTATAGAGTCGTGTTTGTGAATATGGCAATGTCACTGATGGCGCGTGGGTGTGGCGCACGAGTAAGGCTGAGCAGTGTCTAGCGCTGCTCGCGTCATTGGCAGCGGGCGTGAGGGCTTTTAGCGACGAGGCAACCGCTTTCAGTAGACGTCTACTCCCATTCTCGACTCTTACCACTCCAGACAGACACCATACGGCCATCATGTGCGGCAGCGACATCTTCTTGGGCTTCCTGGCCATCCTATTCCCTCCCATCGCTGGTGAGTGACGGCCACCTCCCCCTACCCCTTCTCCACACGACCCTCGCAGCCGCTGGTGCAGCATGGACCAAGCACCTCTTTCAAAGACGCAGTCGCTGATTGTAGCTTTGCAGTATGGGTCAAGCGCGGCATCTGCTCGGCCGACTCGTTGATCAACATCGCCCTCTGCTGCCTGGGTATCCTGCCCGGCCTCATCCACGCTTGGTACATCATCTCGCGCTATCCCGACCCGACGTACGACGAGCTCGCCCAAGAACCCGAGGGCGGCCGTGTGACATACTACTATGTCCAGCAGAGCCACCGCCCCTCGGTGAGCAGCTCGAGGGGTCCTGGCTACGGCACCATTACCGGTGGCCCCAGCAGTCAACCTGAGGGCTCGCAGCCGCAGCAGTACCGTCAAGACCAGCAGATGCCTAGTGCCTCGAAGAAGGGCGATGCTGCAAACCCTCCCACCTACGCCGAGGCTGTCAAGGGCGACAACAAGACGCAGTCACACGACTAGGCTGCCACTGCATGCCACCTAACGACTTTATACCCATACCCATAACAACTTCTGAGAGGATTGCGATACATTCCGTGTACTTTATTCCGCTGCTTTTCATTTTGATGCTCTGCTGCTTTTGTTCTGGCGGGATGGAATGGCGCGTCTATATTATACCATTTGCAACAAACACTTTGGCTCGTCAACTTGACCACACTCTGTCTGTGTTTTCCAGTTCGTGCGTGCTGGGCGCATCCTTGAAGGCAGCGTCTTGATCACGTCCTTCCAATGGAGCGTCTGGCACGTCGGCAAATGGAGTAGACTCGTGACTTTCTGTCGCCAGCACAGTCGGTTCAGCGCCTGCAGTTCCTGCATCGCCCGTCTCTTTGGCCTCTTCTCGTCTTCCAATAATAACACTTCCAGCGACCAGCATTGCAGCTCCGAGCAACCAGAGGCCAGGCAAAGTCTCGGAGAAGATAAGTACGCCCAGAATAGCGGTGATCATAAAATTGGCAGAAGTGTTGATGACACTGACTCTTGTCGTACTCGAGGCGAGGGTCAAGGCGCGTGTGAAGAGAGCCCACATGATTGCATTGAAGACGAGGTTCAGGACGAAGAAGAGCTAGCCATGGGCAATCAGGGATTGAAGTCTAAGCAAGTAGAGACATTCACATACGCCACGAACGAGAAATTCAAAGAATTTGTTGGGACCTGACAGGCCAAAGACGTGAGATAGCGACTCGGCCCATGCTGTGGTCAGATGGGTCGTGGTTCTATAGGCGTGAGTAGGGGTGGTGACAAGGGGTTGCGGTCTGTGTGTCTCACAGCTTGGCAAAGACACCATTCAGAGCAGCACAGGCTCCGCTAGCGATTGCAAAGAGCAGCCACTTGGGCGTCGACGTCGACATGGTTGATGTTGACTTGACTTGACAGAGACTCGATATCATGTCGCGACCTTGATGATGCCAAGGCTGGCGGAGATTGCCGCGCCGCATCATTGCAGGTTGCCCGAAGCGTCACCTCCAACGTCGCTGTGGCAGGCGCGAAACAATCTCGAGCCGACGACAAGGACAAGATATAGACAAAATGGGCGGTCTCACCTACGGCCTCTATGGCGCAACCACTGCCCTGACTGTCATCGGACTTTGTACGCAAACACGGCCCCCACCATGTCCCTCATGGAGCCAAAGCTAATACTACGCCATAGACATGCTGTTCAATGGAGAGGGCGAAGCTTTCAACGTACGCCTGCCTGCCCGCCTACACTCACACACACACGTCTAACACGCCTCTCAGGTCGGCGACTTCCTCCTCAGCATCTCGCCCCACGCATGGGCTAGCACAGGCATCGCCCTCTGCATCGGTCTCTCGGTCGTCGGTGCCGCCTGGGGCATCTTCATCACCGGCGCATCCATCCTCGGTGGTGGTGTCAAGGCCCCCAGAATCAGAACAAAGAACTTGATCTCCATCATCTTCTGCGAAGTCGTCGCCATCTACGGCGTCATCATGTCCATTGTCTTTTCGGCAAAGATGGCCTCGGTCGGCCCTGACGCTGCCAGATCTGGCAGCAACTACTACACTGGCTTTGCTCTGTTCTGGTCTGGTCTCTTGGTCGGCGCTTGCAACTTGGTCTGCGGTGTTTCTGTTGGCATCAACGGTAGCAGTGCTGCGCTCGCCGATGCTGCTGACCCCAGCTTGTACGTCGCTACGGCCCCTTGTCCTGAACTCCCACACTGACTCGGTTTGCAGGTTCGTCAAGATTCTCGTCATTGAGATTTTCAGTTCCGTCCTTGGACTCTTCGGTCTCATCATTGGCCTCCTGCTGTCTGGTCCCGCCGCCGACTTTGCCTAAACCATGTCTCCGAGAAGAAAAGGAGGAGTCATAATGTACACGATATCCACAATAAGAGAAGGGTCGGCCAACACTGCTACAACGAACAATCGTCGCAGACAAGCTAGATCAGCATTAGTAGGGCGTCCGGAGCGAAGCAACTAGGGAGCCATGTTTTTGTATTGGAAGCATCTGAATTGTGGCACATTACCACCCGTGTATAGACCTTTGTATAGCGAAACTGTTTCATTCACCACTACAAAATTTATTGCGAACACGTGCAATTAAAGCTAATTCATTGATAACGAATTCCATGCATTACGAATGGGAAGCTTGCTCGCTTGAGTAATCCGCGCTTGCTTCCTCGAGGCCGTCTCCGCAAATCACTCCCGCTCCCTCAACGTGACCTCACACCATACCTTTAACACCAAATACCAACAAAAATGGCCTCTCCACAACAAAAACTCACAGCAGCAATTCTGATAATTTCAGAAACTGCCTCCAAAGATCCTTCAACAGACAAATGTATCCCCGCCCTCTCACAAGTATTCGCCGACCTCGGATCCTCTAATTGGGACATTGCAACCACAAAGATAATCCCCGACTCCATCCCCGCCATCCAAACGGCTGTCCTTGAGTCCTGCGATGCAGGCACCAATCTCATCATCACTTCCGGCGGCACCGGGTTTGCCGTCAAAGACGTGACACCAGAAGCCGTGGGCCCATTGATCGAAAAGCAAGCGCCGGGCTTGGTGCACGGCATGTTGGCGAGCAGTCTGCAAGTCACGCCGTTTGCGGTCATGAGTAGACCTGTTGCGGGGGTCAGAGGGCAGAGTTTGATCATCACGCTGCCGGGGAGTCCCAAGGGCGCAAAGGAGAATTTGGAGGCTGTGTTTAGGTTGTTGAGTCATGCTTGTTTGCAGGCGAGTGGTGGGGACTCGAGAGTGATGCATCAGGGTGGAGTCAAGAAGTTGGAGAAGGAGGCGGGGGTGGGTGGTGGTGAAAAGGTTGGTGGACATGGTCATGGACACGGTCATGGACACAGTCATGGTCATGGATGTGGTCGTGATCATGGGCATGGTGGTCATCATGGCCCCAAGGCGCATACTGCACCCGAAGACCGGCCACAGCAGTCTAACGACCCTTCTCAAGGGCCGAGCAGAAGATACAGACACTCGCCCTACCCAATGCTCTCGGTCGCCGACGCTCTCCAGCAAATCGACCTTCACACACCTTCACCAACCATCATCACACTCCCGGTCAACGAGTCTCTGGTCGGTCACGTATTAGCCGAGGATGTGACAGCACAAGAATCTGTTCCTGCCTTCCGCGCCAGTATCGTGGATGGCTACGCTGTGATCGCCGGTCCAGACGCTCCCAACACAAAAGGAACATTCCCCGTCGCCATGATCTCGCACGCTCAAGCCGGAGAACACCAAGAGCTCAAACCAGGACAGATCGCCAGAATCACCACCGGTGCCCCTCTACCTCCTGGAGCAACCAGTGTCGTCATGGTAGAAGACACCATCCTCGTCTCCAAGACCGACGACGGCACAGAAGAAAAAGAAGTCGAGATTTTGACCTCTGAGATCGAAGTCGGAGAAAACGTCAGAGAAGTTGGTTCAGACGTGCGATCCGGCGATGTGATCATGCAAAAGGGCGAAGGAATCTCTGCTATTGGCGGAGAGTTTGGATTGCTGGCTTCTGTAGGCGTCAAGCAAGTGTCTGTGTACAAGAAGCCCGTTGTAGGCGTCTTGAGCACTGGAGACGAGATCGTAAACCACGATCGCAAGGAAGAGCTCAAGCGGGGAGAAGTCAGAGATACCAATCGTCCCACCTTGCTAACAGCCATCCGCGGCTCTGGCTTCGAAGCCGTGGACTTGGGCATTGTTTCCGACAAGTAAGCCATCTCCCTACTCACCTACTCCCCCTAACCTCAAACAGCAACACTGACAATAGCACGAATTAGACCCGGCGCCCTCGAACAAACCCTCCGCGACGCAACCCGCAAAGTCGACGTCATCATCACCTCCGGCGGCGTCAGCATGGGCGAACTCGACCTCCTCAAACCAACCCTCGAGCGCCAACTCGGCGGCTCCATCCACTTTGGCCGCGTATCCATGAAACCCGGCAAACCGACCACTTTCGCCACCATCCCTGTCAAATCCAACGCCGGCTCCCGAATCAACACGGTGGTGTTTTCGTTGCCTGGCAACCCTGCTTCGTGTGTCGTCACCTATCATCTTTTTGTCTTGCCGGCGCTGCACAAGTTATCTGGTGTGGAGCCCAGAGGCTGTGTGAGGGTTAAGGTGTGCCTGGATGCTGATGTCAAGTTGGACAAGCAACGCGATGAGTTTCATCGTGCGGTTGTTAGGGCTGCGGGGGATGGGTTGTTGCATGCTGTTTCCACTGGCGGACAAAGGAGTTCGAGGATCGGTAGCTTCAAGGGTGCGAATGCGCTTTTGTGGTTACATGCTGGCGAGGGTGTGATAAAGAAGGGGGAGATGGTTGAGGCCTTGGTGATGGGTAAATTGGTTGGTGATGTTTAGATTGTGTAGCTTTGTTCATACAGCATCACCTTGGACTACCCCGTCAACTAGGAAAGATCTGGCTCTTGCAAAGAAGATGGAAAGGAGTCTATAGCAAGACATGAACTGTATACGAGTGGCAAGAGTGAGAGTAAAAGCGCCAACAAAGAGATGCGTGAAAACACAGTAATGGTCGATCTGTTCACACAGACGTGAGAGCTTCGGATAGATCTCGACAGCTATGTATCCAATGCATCTATGTTATCAAGGTGCGCAACTTTCCATGAATCTCAAGCCAGGTCATCTAAATGGGGAAGCCTAGCCAATACTAAACGTGTCGCCCTTCATAAGATACTCCAGTGCATCATCCTTGGTTTTCATATTATTTGTTGTCGCGAGGTCCAAGTCCCAGTCCAACATCTGGTTAAGCTCGTCTTGTTGGGACCAATCAAGCTCGTTGGAGACGATGAAAGGTGGGAAAGAGGTCAGTGAGTTATGGTTGCGTTCATCTAACGGAACATCAGCATCGCTTCTTGAAATTTGCGAGAGGTCGATATGGCCCTGGAGGTTATTGATCTCAAGAGGCGGATGCTCAAGTTCGACCATATCTGGTGGTGATGCGGCATTCGAAGTTTCCGAGCTTGCACTTGTTGATCCCAATCTAGACTCCAGTGGCGGCTCAAAGTGCTCTTGAGATTGGAGTGTTCCTATACCGTATTGCGCAAGGAATTGACCGCGTATGATCGGTATGCGGCTTTCAAGGTCTTCCAGGCTGCTGGACTGTCTTATCAACTCTCGAAGACGCATCTCGAAATCATCGGTGACAGAGGACACGATGGATATCACCGGGTCTTGCAGATCTGGAGCTTGTCAGATAACGAAGACACAAACTGCATTAGATGATACGCACATGGACATGGTGTGTCTTCCGGATCGGTGTCGGGGAACAGCCATCTGTATGCAAACTTCCATTTTTCTTCATCGCTGCATCCCCGGAGTTGTCTGGCGACGGCTGCTTGCAGGGCTAAACGTTTGTCTTGAGTCAGCCACTGGATGCGCTTCACGGCAGTCAACGGGACCAGTTCACAAGGCTCCGAGGCTGTTTGGTGTGCTTGGAGGTCTTCAGAGCTTGCAAAGTTGGTACGGGTGCATCTTGGGCACTGTAGTGGTTGGTCAGAGTGCACTCGCTTCAGGTGCTCGCTACACTTTGATTAGTACCCGCTGTCATCATGGACGAATGCCTGGGGACTCACTATAATTTGTTCATGTTCTGGAAATCATGCATACCACATATCTCGAACTTCTTGTGCGTCTGATCATTTGATCTGTACATCATGGGATCGTACTTGTTGTACAAGCAGGCAAGTCGTGGTGCGGGCTTGAGTTCCAGTCCATTCGAGGACATACGTCTTCTCTTATTTCCTTGATCATCCTGGTCGCCCAGATCGTCGTCACGCCGCTTGTTCCGATCCCAAGATCTGCACGTGGAAGTAGTTGCAGAAGAGAATGAAGCTGATGTGGATGTTGGCGATGGACTTGTTGATCCTTTGGAGGATGTTGAGCTTGTATGCTCCCCATCGATCAACTCATGTTGTAAGCAAGGGGCACATGCCTCTGTTCCTGAATGCTGAAGGAGCCAATCTCTAACTTTGGACACTTCCAGATCTCGCAGGTCGTCAAATTCGTCCAGTGATTCGATAGAGTCGGTCGTCGAATCCTCGTCAGACGGGGGGCAGAAGTTACTGCTGTCAGAGCAACCTTCAGACTGCTCGTGCTCTCGATCTTCCTTGTCAGAGCTGGCGAGCCTGTGGTGGATAGCTTGACTTGATTCGATCAGCTCTATCCTCCCATACCGACCGATACCCAAAGTTGAATTTCCATCAACGTCTTCATGAGACAATGCGTCTGAAGGTCGTGACTCGCTCAATTGCGTATCATCCTCATGAAGTTGTTTGTGCGCCGGTGACAAACCCAGATCCTTGCCATTTGTGCCAAAAGATTGGCCTCCGCCAGTGTCGTAGTCGGTGTGTATCTCCTCTGCATTTTCCGGACCAGAACGATCCTTTCCGGCCAGCCGATGTCGTTCATCAAGCATAGCACCGGAATGAAGCTCAGACGATTGTTGCGGGTGCTCGTCCAGGTTTGACATCGAATCTGAAGTAACGACACATCTAAGAGATGACTCTGTGGAATGTTTTACGGCACTTGAATCGGCAGCTGGGTGGGTCTTTCGATTCTCGACTCTGGTGTAGAGGTCTGGCTCTGAGTTGGCAGCAACAATGAAAGATGAGGGGTTCAACTCTGAAAACATGTCTGAGAGCGTGCCAACTGGATATGGGTCCTCGTCAAAAGATAACGAAGACTTAGTGCAACCCATGGAGTGAGTATGTTCGAGTGGTCCAGGAATATCGAGAGGTGCGTCAATGAAATCGAGGGAAGGCAAATCAGTGGAACTGAAAGAAGACAGATCGGTGGAATTGAACGAAGACAGATTGGTGGAGACCGCGGAGTCCAGAGAAGGTAGGTCAACAAAGTCAGGAACAGGAAAACCAGGCCACACGGGGTCGGCTAAAGTATTGGGGTAGTCGGCGCTGAACGATACACCACTAGGATCAAAACTGAAGTGGTCGGCGCTGGCGTCGCTCGCAAGGAAAGAATCAAAATCGAAGTTTTCGAGCACATCCGGACCGCTATCCTCGAAAAAACTGTCCCCCCAGCTGTTATGCTGCTCATTCTCAAGCAGATATTCGTCGAGGACACTTTCATGACTTAGACTATCGTCCATGTCACCAAATGCAGAGCGGGTATTGCACAGCTTGCTGTTGGGAACATGCTGTTCATACATGGTGATTTGCGCGTTCGACACATGCCGCTGGTCCTGAAGCTGACCTGACGCTGGAGGGATCGAAGACAAGGCTGATAAAACGAGCTTGTCTGATTTGACTGTAGCGGGCATGACAGGATATTTTTCTGTTTTCCTGTTGCTCATGCAAGGATGGGTAGACCGAAGAAGAGAGGAGGCAGTGTCCATACACGCCAAAAGCTGTTCGTGAAGACAATCTCGGACTTCGAACAGATAGGCGGATGCATCTTGCACACGCCCTAGTGTCTTCTCGCTATGCTTGACCATCACAGAACCATCAGTTGATACCTGCAAAGTTGGTCGAGACATGAGTTCGCTCGAATCGGCCAAAAGGATGTTGAGGAGATGGATGCCTGCGATTATGCCCTGAATGGGTTCAGTAGAGAGAGAGCGGCGCGTATCGCAGTCGCACTGTGAGATAAGTAAATTGAGGAGATCTTCCAAGACGTCTGAAGATTTCTGTGTCTCGTCGAGGAATGCCATAGAAAGACTACGGCATACTGAAAGAATCTGGCTTCAGAAAAGCGTCCATAGTCTGAGGTCCAGACGATCTGTTGAGATTGACCCTGAGATGTAGCTGGAATCATCTCGTGCAGATACCTCGTGCCACTGCAAAAGACTCAACAAGGACGTGTGCAAAAGTCCATGCTTCAGTCCTCCATCGGTCCAGGAGTCTTGCGAGGAACGCTTGATGACCAGTGCGAGTTCGTCGAGAGCATATATGAAAGCTTTATCAAGGTGACTTGTGGTCGCCTTGAATCTAGCCTGAGTTTTGTAGGACACGCTGGTCAAGCTCAGGACGACAGAGTTCGAAGGGGAGCACCTCCCCGAGATGACGACAGCGTAGTTTTGTTTGACCCAGGGCATGTGATCCATGAGTGGGGCTTGGGATTGGCCAGGAGTCGATGGAGTGCATGGAAAGTTGTTCTCGCGAGCTCGCGATGATCTTTTGACTGATGAGCGTTTGGGTCGTGGCTGAGATGCAGCCTGGTAAGCGTTGGTATCTCGTCGCCGATATTTTTTGGTCTTTGCAGCGGGGCCTCCTGTCGCACCAAATCCTTCACTGTTTTGTGTATCTCTTTGTCGTCGAAAAAAGTCGTGCATAACATGCTGTCTCACGGTCGGTAAAGATTGCTTGGCTTCTACATCTGGCTCCCCGGTGTAGTTGACAAAGACGAATTTTCCCACTGGGGACATGATGGTGGAAGTGAGACAAGTAGCTGAAGAGGGAAGAAACGAAGAAAGCTGGACCTAGAGTTGGTCTAGAGGGTGTTGCAGTTTTCAATGTGCGGGCAGGAGCGCGCAGCCCGCATTTGCGCAGCTGCGTAGATTGCTCCTTCTGTGGCTGAGCTGCATGACAACCCTGCATGTCGAAGCCTGACGGGCCTGATGAACAGAAACTTCCAACTCACGCAAGTGCGTAGGAACTGCTTGAGGATGTTAAAATCTTCAAGTTGTTTTATGGAACGGTGATACAGAGACTTCATATAGCATGCACCAGCCATACCTGAGACTGGCATCAACCAGGCCAATAAAGGCTCCCGCAGTAACATGTCAGATTCGAAGTCATCGTTACAATGGAACATTGTTCGCAAAGCGAATAATGGCCTCTACTACCTGGAGTATCTGAACCTTGATCCTGAAGATTCAGGGGCAGCCGTACTGGCCAAATTCCAGCAATTCTCCTCCCTGCCAGCCAATACTCTGCACGCGATAAAAGCCGCACTCTTGTACTCACCAGTCGTGTATACAGTCACTGTGATCAAGGCAAGAGACCTGCATTCCCACTGTGAATCATGCTGACTTGTGGGAAGGGATATGCATCGACTGATAGGAACGACATCGAGACGCAGAGCTTCGTTTACGAGGTTTTCGTCAAGACCCGGCATTACAGTGAAGCATATACCGAGGCGCTTCGAAATCCAGCTATCCTCGAAGACGCCCCAAACTTCCTGCTCAATCGTGCACAATTCATCGCCGACAGGCCTGATCAGATTGTGCAAGCCCTGTTGGTGTTGCAAGAGGTCCGACACGCCAAAGTCGCTGTTCTATTTGGAGCACTTGCGCTCTTATCGATTGGCGTGGGATGTACGGTCGGATTGTTGGTCAAGGATGCGAACATGGGTGTGAGTGTGAGCGCAGGGTTGTTCCAGTTTCTGACCATGCTTCAATGGTCGTATATTTGGGTTGTCAGGAGATGAGGTTGACAGAATGGTCGATGTCGGCGCTGGATATCTCCCTCTCCGAATGCCCAGATAGTCGGTGGAGTGCAATGTTGCAAACAGATCTCAAGAGTCCATCTGCTTCATGCCATTCCTTCTGCCATGAGGCCTGTCTTCGCGGTGGGCTCATGGCCGCGGGTGGAAGAGAGTGATAGCGCTGTTGCGAAAAGACGACCAGATCCTATATATGCCAGCAAAGCGACAAGGATGTAGAATCCCAGACGCGCGCCGCAATCTATACCGCGAACGAGTTCAGTATTGTCCTCAAAGATCTCACATCTCCGCATGGCGGTATCCCAAAATGATTCGCCCAAATAATTGGTCCAAATTACAAGGCCAAAGAGGCCGCCGAGGTGACTGAAAGCTCGAGAGGATGTTCGCACTGAAGATTCAGGGTCCAAGGACAGCGCTCCGCTCTTTTCGCTGGTGTGGCACTTTTCGGTCATGCTTGATGAATCGAATGTTGTAGATGTGATGTGCATCGAAAGTCGGTGGTCACTACATAGGAATTGAAGCTTGTCAACTTCTCTTAAGGGGAAACAGTTTGCCAAGCTGTACCCGGTGCTTCCCGTTGTGCACCTGAAGGGCTACGATTGAGCAGCAGAAACTTGAGGTTGTACAATTCTCTGAATGCCTTGATGGTGGATATCGGCAAAAGGTGTCATTGTTGTATTCGTGTCTATTCTGGGCAGACACGAGTGCTGGCAGAGTACGTACCTTCTATATCGCTTATCTTGCAGTTCGTGTCAATACAGCCGTTGAGTCAGGTCTACAGAGTCGAGCCGTTGATGTCGGCAATCAGCTAGTCAGGCATATCGGTGCAACGTCATGTAACGAGGACTTGCAATGCGACAGGCAATATGAGAGCAGCCACCGGCGTCACGATAGCTGTCTGGAGAAGGAAGTGTTTCAGAGTGGACTCGAGGGCAAGAGAAGCGGCACAATGAGGTCGAAAGCGTTGTCAGCCGAGAGGGGAAAAGTGGTGGTGAGTGGTCAGCGCAAGGGTCGGTCTCGCCAGGCCGAAGGTTTTGCGGAGAGAGTTTTGGCGGCGCGACAGTTGCGGCTTCCAAACAGGGTGGATTATTATTGTCTGCACCTGCCACTCAACCACATTTTTGTGCCATGCGCCTGCCATTGACATAGCCCCAGCGCATCTTTCGTCTCTTTGTCGTCTTGCACTTCCTCCGACTCGAACAAATGGGCAAATGTACGATTTCTGTTGGGACCGTCTCTTGTCGCAAACACGACTAACTCCAGCCAGGGCGATATGGTGTAATTCTGGATGCCGGATCATCTGTACGCGCCTCTACCAACACATGGCTGTCGCAATGCCATGACTGACCTAGGCAGGGCACCCGAGTGCATATTTACCGATGGCTCAACGCCCAGCGAGCGCGCAACGAAGCCACTGACCTCGAGCTCAAGAGCCTGCCCACCTTGGTCACTAAGAAAAAGTGGACGCTAAAGATCAAGCCCGGTGAGTTGTCCTGCTGCCTGTCCCGCACATGCACAGCGACTGACACGACGCAACAGGAGTCTCGACCTTCGGAGAGAAGCCAGAACTCGTCGGCCCCGATCACCTCCAGCAGCTCGTCGACCACGCCCTTGAGTACATCCCCGACGACCAAGTCCAAGATACACCCATCTTCCTCCTCGCCACGGCTGGCATGCGCCTCCTCCCCGACGTCCAGCGAACCCAAGTTCTCGACAATATCTGCTCCTACCTACAACGAAACACAAAGTTCCAGCTGCCCGATTGCGCCCTCCACATCCAGGTCATCCCTGGCGAAACAGAAGGACTATACGGATGGATTGCTGCAAACTATCTGCTCGGCGCTTTTGACGCTGACGCTACCCAAGCACACCACCATGGCAAGGATCACCACACGTACGGTTTCCTAGACATGGGCGGTGCTTCTGCCCAGATTGCCTTTGCTCCCAATGCCACCGAGGCCGAGAAACACGCAGAGGACTTGAAGCTGTTGCGCATGCGCAAGGTTAACGGTGACTCGATCGAATACAAGGTCTTTGTCACCACTTGGCTGGGCTACGGTGTCAACGAGGCTCGCAGACGCTACATCGACTCGCTAACCACAGCAAGTCCCGGAATCGCCGAGCTGCCTGACCCCTGTCTTCCTACTGGTCTGGAAGTCACAAAGTCAGGACATGCCATCTCCCCCGGTTCTCACGAGGCTGCTGGAAAAGAGACATACCTGCTGGGAACAGGCAAGTTTCCCGAGTGTCTGTCGAGAACATACCCCTTGCTGGACAAGGACGCGCCATGTCTGGATCCTCCCTGTCTGCTCCACGGTGTACACGTCCCTGCAATAGACTTTGACGTCAATCATTTTGTCGGTGTTTCCGAATACTGGCACACTACTCACGAGATCTTCGAGATGGCCCATAAGGATAAGGCCTACGACTTTAATACCTACCAACAGCGCGTTCTGGAGTTTTGCAGTCAGGACTGGAAATCAATACAGCAAGGTGTCAAAGAACAGAAATGGGGCGAGAAGGTTACAGAGGAAAAGGTTTCCGAGGTTTGCTTCAAGGCGAGTTGGATGATAAACATGCTGCACGATGGTATTGGCATTCCGAGAGTCGGTCTCGAAGCTACAAAAGGCGGTCACAATGGCACAAAGGCTGTAATTGATGGTGCGAAAGAGAAGGGCTTCCTGGATCCCTTCCAAGCCGTGAATAAGATCAACGATGTCGAAGTCAGCTGGACGTTAGGAAAGATGATCTTGTACGCCGCTTCACAAATCCCCGGCCCCGACGACAAAGCACTGGCAGTCGGATTCGGCAGCAACCTTCCAGGTCCCGACCTCCCCAAGGACTTCCAATTTGCAGGTGGTAGTTCCATTCCCTTGCCGACAGACCTCAAAGACGACGACGTCGACTGGCACGACAAACTCTTCACCTCAAGCTCCTCTCGCCGACTACCTGGCTTCCTATTATTCCTAGTCATACTCCTGGTTGCCGCATTCCTCCTCTGCGGCCGCGACAGACGCAACTCCCTTCTCCGAAAAGCAGGCTTCTCACCAGGCAAAGGCAGCAAACGCAGATCCAACGTCGTAACTACCAGCCTAGGCAAACTCTTTGGCACCAAGAACTCTGGCCCTGCATATGAGCGCGTGCTGGAAGGTGGCACTGGCCCCGACCCCTCGGACTTTGAACTCGACGACATGAATGACAACGACTCTGATTCGGACAATAGCAATGGCCGCACTTCTGGCTGGGCAACCCCGAAAGCTAACAACAATGGCTTTAGCAGTCCTGTCTTGCATTCTTCACCACGGTCTGCGCGAGTGAACCTTTATAATCAGGGGTCGCAACAGACGGCTGGATACTTTGATGGCCCTGCCACCCATACATCGAGTACCTTGTCTCTTGCCACTACGCCGGGCTTGCAATTGCCCCACGGTGGTAGGGGAGGTCTGCTGGCCAGGACAGAGAGCAGAGAGCAACTGGCTACTGCAACGCTGAGGTCTGGGAGCAGGAGTCGGGCGGCTAGTCCTAGTCGGATAAGAAGTCCGCTCATGACGCCTTTAAGGGAGGCTTGACGACGGCAAGACGACTCTTTTGCATCGGAAACTAGAAGTTTTGGAGGGCGATCGAAGGCCATCTCCTATTGTTCTCTTCTTTTCCTTGACTTCTTGGATTAGGTTCTTGTTTTCTTTTATTCTCTCACGAGATGGTGTTTATTGTGTACCTGTATTAGCGTCGGTGTTTGATCCAGGGCAAGGATTGTTCTATCAGTTACTCTATCAACCACGATTACCTCCTTTTCTGATTTCTATCCTTTTCTGAGCCTGTTCCACTTGGATTCTGATGCCTTGGCGAGATACAGAGACAGAATGTATGCCTGTGGTGAGCTAAGGAGCGAGGCAGCTGGTTTCTCCACGTTCTCGGCGATAAGAAAAGCATAACTCCATGGATGCATTGTAAAAACCATGTCGAGCTCTCAGACTCTTCCATCTGCTCAACACTGCCAACCACAAACCATGACACGCACCAAGAAGAACAAACCCGGCGGCGGACCAAGAGCAGACAAGCAAAAGAAAGCCGCCAAACCCGCTGCACCAAAACTCTACACGGCACCCACCATAACCTCGACCACTCAAATCCCACACTGGAAGCTCGGCCAGCCGCAAGAATTTTACACCAACTTTGTGCACAAGCGTCAACCCGTGGTCATCCAGGGCAAACTCGAGGATCTCGACTTTGTCACCAAGAACTGGGCTGATGTCGGGTATCTGCGCAAGACTGCTGGAGATGCAAAGGTCAAGGTTGAGCCGATGCATAAAGAGAAGAAGCGCTATGGCACTGATGTGCAGCGTGTGGACACCACTTTCGGGGCTTTCCTCGACTCGCTCAAGGAAGAAAAGGACGAGTATGATTACTTGACGACGCAATACTCGGATGACGAAGACGACATGGACGACTCAGACGACGACGAAGAAAACGAAGACGCCCAAGACAACGAGATCAAGAATGGCACTTTTCCCCAACCCGTGCGTGCCCTCTTGCGCAAAGACGTCCCCATGCGTCCGGCCATCATGGGCAACCTCGTGCTCCAGCAAATGAACATGTGGCTCGGCAAGACAAAATCCGGCACCAGTTCCGGCCTGCACCACGACTTCCACGATAACCTGTACATTCTGCTCAAGGGCCGCAAGAGATTTGTCCTGTATCCTCCCTCGGCGGTCCACCACCTCGACACTTACGGCGAGCCCAAGCAAATCCATCATAATGGCTTGATTGTGTACAAGCAGCCTGGCGAAGACGAAATAGACGACGACCAAGACAACGAAGCCGATGCCATCAGAGCCGACGGCCTAGTCGAACGAGACGCCGCCGCCCTACGAGTCCAAGCCCTGGAAGAAGCAATGGACAAGCTCGAAGCCAGCAACAACGACGACAAAAAAGCCCTCGACGCAATACAAAAGGAATACGGACACGCCGTCGAGCAACTGATGAAATACCAAGCCACCGATTTTGGCGAGCTGGGCGAAGACGACTTTGACGAAGTCTCCTCGGAAGAAGAGTCTGAGCCTGAAGACCTCAAAGATCAAGTGCTTCGCGATGATGTGCCCAACGGCAAGAAACGCAAAGCCAATGACGACTTGGCCACACCCAAAGCCACCAAGACCGCAAAAGCAGTAGCCCAAAACGACGAAGATGAAGACTCAGCAGCCAACGATTCAGACGACTCAGACGCCGACCTCCTCGCCGCCCTCGAGCGTGCCCAAAATGGCCAACGAGACGACTTTGCCGACTCAGACTCTGACGCCGCCTCTGACTTCTCCGACGCCTTTGCCCAAGACGCTATCCCCTCTGAACCTCTCTCGTTCTCCCGCCTCTCGACCACAGACCTCCACGCCCACCTTTCCCTCTCTTCCCCCCATACCCCCTCTCCAGCCCTCGAAAAGGCAGGAACACCGTATATTGTTGACCTTCGCGCGGGAGATATGCTGTATTTACCTACATCGTGGTTCCATGAGGTTACGTCGTTTGCTGATGGTGAGGAGGATGTGCACATGGCACTGAATTATTGGTTTCATCCTCCTGATGCTGTGGTGCCGGGGTTCGAGGCTCCGTATGGGGATATGAGGTTGTGGAGGTTTATGCAGGCGAAAGTTGAGGATGCTTATCAGGGGTTGGTTAAGGAGTAGTGAGGGGTGTTGGTGGGATGATGGTGTCGACGTTGCTTTTGTTGAGAGATGAGGCAATGATATCTTTTTTGCGGTTTTGTGCATAGAAGGCTCGTGGATGGTTTGATCAACTGGTGAAGATGATTGTTTTGTTTCTGTTCCTTCGTTTCCTTTCTGGCCCCCTACTCGTGCTTTTGATATCGAGTTTCAGTTTCATATCAGTGATCAAGGCAGCGGAGGGATTCCAATCGAGACGATGTGTAGCGGAATGCTTATTTGATATGGCACAGCAGATACAGTGATGGAAGCACAGCAATGATGCACAACAATGAAGAGTAATGGAGGATGGAAGAGTATGTTTGTTTGGAATGTGTACAATAGCAACCAGCATACTAACAGCCCATATACCTATTCTCAACCCACCTCTCCTCATAATCATCTACAACCCTGCAAGCAACAACATGAATCTCAGGAAACACAGTCATCAACCGATTCAACCCCCTCTTGCCAGCAATATACGTGACAAACACAATCCTGCTCTCCTCGACACCGTGATCCAGCAACACGCGCACAGCCATCAACGCCGCACCACCACTCGACATTTGCGGATCCAGCAGCAACACCTTGTTGTGCGTGGATATGTCGCCCGCCATCTTGAAGTAGTGCAGCTCGGGCTCGCCGGTGCGGTATGAGGTTTGAATCAGCATGCGGCCGGTGCGGCAGTCGGGGATCACGCGTCTGAGGCCGGTCTCGAGGATGCTTCCCCCGCGGAGGATGACGACGGCGCTGACTTCGCCGGTCATGCGCAAGCCATTGTAGGCATGGCTGTGGGGTGCTGGGGTCTCGATGGTGACGGCGTCAAAGGTTGCATTCTCGGTTGCGCGCTCGACGAGCAGGGCGGCCAGACGGTCAAAGTAAAAGACAAAGTCCTCGCGTGTGGTCTTGGCGCTGCTGAGCAAAGTGTTGATGCCGGTGATTTGCGAAGGGCCGTCGAGGATGGCGACGTTTGGTGAGAGAGGCAGGTCTTTGGTTTCTTTGCCCAGGCGTTTCAGCTCTGCTCGGTGTTCCTCGGACTTGTTGTCGAGTGTCTTGTGGATGCGGTCGGCTACCATGTCAATGGCGACCTTGTTCTCGATGCCGCGAGGCACGATGATATCTATACTCGATAGTCAGCATCTGGCAATCTCAAAGAAATGCTGAAGAGTGAGGGTTGAGTGTGATAGATCAGATAGGAGCGAAAGATGATGGTATGGTTTATCAACACGAGTATTCTGTTGAACTATGCTATGGTTGTTGTATCATCATGAAAGAGAGGGGAGGGAAAGAAAAAAGAAGCACATACCAGCTACGTTTCGCTGGGGTTCCACAAATTTGTGAAAGTTTGGCTTGACAAAAGTGAACCACTGCTTGATGCAGCCTTCGATGTCACGACCACGTTCCTTGATGTCGCGAACGATTCTTCGTGAAAGACAGAGATCTCCATCTGCCTCACAGAAGATTCTCAGGTCGAGAAGATCAAGCACGCGCTGGTCGTGGAGGGCAAAGATACCCTCGAGGATGAGCACGTGAGGCGAGTAGATTGTTGTGGTCTTATCCAGACGAGAATGTTTCTCGAAGGAGTAGACGGGAATCTCTGCCTTTTTGCTGTGAAGGAATTAGTATCGCTTATGATTGAATTAAAAATAGATTGAAAACATACCCTTCTTTGATGTCTCTCAGTCTTTCAACCAAGACATCAAAATCGATGGCATCGGGCGAGTCGAAATCATACTCGTTCCGGTGAGCAGCTGCGATCTGGTCCGGCGTGAGGGGACGGTAGAACGAGTCCTGAATGGAGTTGGCATAACGAAGGCGCACTCAGGAGCCAGAGACACGAACCATTGACAAGATGACAACCCAAGGCAGGCTCATTTGCTTGATGATGGCCAGAGCAAGCGACGTCTTGCCGGAACCCGAGCTGCCGGCAACGCCAATGATGCTCGTGTTGGCCCATGGCGGAGAGTAGTGGGAGCGCTCCATTCTCTGGAGGGCGTTGGGGGCGGCCATGTTCAGTCGTTGACGAAGAATCGTGACTCGACCATGGCGGAGCAAAGCAGAAGAGACGGCTTGAACAAGCTGAGAAGTGAACGGTGAGGGTTGCGAAGAAAAGGAAAATGTGCCAAATTCGGGATGGAAGATGCCGCGCAGCGTCGGGTCCGAGCACAACCGAGCGCAGGAACAGCTCTTTTCTTCAGCACCGCCGAAGCTTTCTTCTCTCATCTCCATCACACTCTGCTTTGAAAACAAAATACGCGATTGTGAACCGTAGTTGCTCCAGTTCGTCATCCAACCTGATGGGCCATCGCAGCTCGACTCATCCACAACAATGGTACGTCATGACATGCGCACGTCGCAATGCGCACTCATCCAATCTGCAATCTCGACAGCGGCTAACGTTTTCCCTGCAGAGCTCTTCTCTTCTCCCACCACCTACGTCCCTGCGGCATCCATTCGATCGCCGCGTGGACGAGGTGAAACCGTCCAAGACGTAAGTCTCTTCACCTCTGCCCCTCACCCGCCCCTCCATCGAATGATGTTGATTACACTCAAAATGGGAATCTCTCCGAAATCTATGTGGAGAACTACAGTATTTTGTCCTTCTGACTCGACTACCTCACTACACCTCGCTGTGAAAACTTTGCTCACAGAAACTTGTTGACTGACCATCATCAACAGAGACTTGAACTTTCTCATCATGGACTATCTGATCAATGAAGGCTATCCTGACGCCGCCATGAACTTTGCCAAAGAAGCCAGCATTGTTCCCTCGGCCGACGGTGAAGCCATTCAAGAAAGAGTAGACATTCGTAACGCCATCCACACCGGTGACATGCAGCTTGCCATTGAGCGCATCAACGAACTCAACCCACAGGTCAGTCCTCTCCGCCTACATCCACCCCTCACACACCATGTTGTTATGATTATACGGTTTTTTCATGCACCACGCATAGCTTCGGGCATTGATGATACAAACCACACACACTTCAGTCCTCAGTATGACCCAACAACCATACTCTCATCTCATCATCACATCATCCTCTCCCGAGACATTGATGCTAACAGATGTCTGTACAGATTCTTGACAATGACCGAACTCTGCACTTCCAGCTCCTTCGCTTGCAGCTGATTGAACTCATTCGTGAAATCGTCAATGCGCCGGGTCCCCCCTCGCCCACTGCCTTCACTCCTGCTCTTGAGTTTGCAACCTCGCAACTTGCTCCACGGGCCCCAACTTCGCCTGCCTTCCTGCAAGATCTTGAACGCACAATGGCCCTGTTGATCTTCCCATCGGACAAGCTCACTCCCCAACTCAAACAACTTCTCGATCTCAGCCTGAGACAGACAGTGGCCAGTCAAGTCAATGAAGCCATCCTGTCTTCTCAAGGCCAGAGACGAGAGGCGCGCATTCGTAATCTGGTCCGCTTGAGAGCATGGGCCGAGCAAAGAGCGCGCGAGTCAAAGAGTGCTGCCGAACTGCCCGACAAGATTGGGTTGGGCATGCAGACTCAATCAGACGATTATGCCGATGGCGAGGCTATGATTACGTGAACACATGATGAATTCTTTTCGACTTTGCTTGATTTTAGCGTAGGCGCTGGAGGGCTGGGACTTTTT
Organism: Aureobasidium sp. EXF-10728; assembly: GCA_023848605.1. Lineage (NCBI taxonomy): Eukaryota > Fungi > Ascomycota > Dothideomycetes > Dothideales > Saccotheciaceae > Aureobasidium > Aureobasidium sp. EXF-10728. The sequence goes on from SWBG01000040.1 coordinate 150,589, forward strand.
GCATTGACACGGTGCATGTAGCATACTTTCACAATCATGTTCTTCGAAGAACAACTCTATCAATTCGTTATTCCTTGAGCACTTTTTACACCTGGAGTGCCTTTGACTCTTGTGATGATTACAACCGGCTCCTCAGGAAGGCGCGGCCGAAGCAAGCTGAGAGATTCGTTGCACCTCAGATGTGGTTTCTTCTTGGCAGGAACGACTCGAATCTACAACAAGGCACCTCGACTTCCACCACACGAGATCCTCTCCTCATTCCTGAAGTGACATCTGCCTGCAGGGGCGTCGAAGATTTCACAATCAGGCCCGATAGCTTTCTGGTTGCTTCTTGGAAGTTGGATTGTGAAACCCATGGATTCAGGTCAACTCCGGACGGCGACCATCAACCATCCCAGATGCTGACACGGCATTGTTCCTGTACAAATCAGCAACCTTTTTGTTGATGTGGAAGCAATATCTGCGTTATCCTCGAGACTGGCGGCACGAGTGGAAAAACTGGGGAACGATTCGACAACTGGTAGGTAGTGGTTATGTGCAGAGCATTCTTTGCAGCGTCTCAGACATGCTCGATCGTGTTGGTTATCATGTCTTCGTGATGCAGTCTCTAATCCGCACGAGTAATACTGTCTCGTGCATTTCACGATCCGTGTCCATCGATGCCACATCATGGCATCATCGCGTTCACGATATGATTGGCAAGGAAAGCAAGGCAACTGTCTTCTCATATCACTGATTACCATACTCATGTCATGACTTCGGGAAAGTGCAAGTCCTGGAGCAAGCACAGTTGCATGCTAGAGCCAAGACAAGTGCTTTTGATGACTCGAATCCTTCCCGAAGAGATCACCGCCGCCACTCTCGCTTCATGCAAAGACAAGAACAACTTGATTTCGCACAACAAACTCAGACGGTTAGACATCCCTCCATATTCAACCATGTCCACCACTGTATCTTCCTGGATAGAAACCCGACGCACCTCGAATGAGAAATTCACCAAGGACCCCATTACAAAACAAGAAAATAATCTGGTGTTGACGGTTCTTGAATCACTGCTACAGAATCAAGCTTCGGGGTCCGCTACTGCTAGCCGTATCAATGAGATATATTCTCCTCGGTTAACATCTGGCCGTGGACCTGGCGTTGGATGGCTTTGGGGTGCCCTAGCCGATGGCACGAGATGGTTCGGAGCTTCGCACACACAGCAGTTGGTCGGTCTGGTCGTCACTCTCAAACAGCTTCCCGACGTGGTTGACAGAGTTGGACACGTTGTAAAGTACAGCGGCAAGGTCATTTGGCGCGAAATGCCCGACTGGGGCTGGATTTTTGCCGAACACGGTATTGGTATGTTGCAATACTCTTCTTCCCTCTTTTCATCTCTGTCACGTTTGTGGGCTCTGACAAACAGCACAAAGGGCTCGATTACGATACTGAAGGATGCAGCTACGAGCAATGGCACGCCCAAGCACCAGGTCTCCTCAATGCAAACATATTCGCCGCAACCCTCACGTCACGCACCGATATCTTCACCCCCAACATGCATTATGCAAACATCGCTTTCCGGGAGATATTGCAGCCGTTTGACGACAGCAGAGGAATGGCCGAGGAATGGAAAATGTATATTCCTCCTGCCGCGGTTTGGATATCTATTTGCGGAAAAGTGTTGTATGAGTGTTGTGTCAGGGAGAGTGGTGCTGCGGCAAGCGAGGTCGGACATATCGAGAAGTCAGATCTCGAGAGATGGAAGCAAGTTCAACAGAGGTTTGAGGCTCTCAGGAAACAGGTGGATATTGATGAGCATTGCCGAGGTCTTGCAAGCCAGGCGGCAGAAGAGATGAAAAGAATCGAGCAAAGTTTTTGAAATGAAAGGTTCACCATGTAGTATCCTTGAGGAGTAATCTTACCTTGTATCCGTGTGATAACACTCTGTTTCTTTTACTGACCAAGCGGCGTTGAGACCTCTCGGATATCGTCGATAGGCATGTTTCTGGATCATAACTAAGATAGATCTGAACCCGGTGGTCGACGGAACCGATACAACACACAACTCTTCGATACATTACTATTGCAAGATCTACTCTGCCTTGACATCCTCTTTCTTCTCATCCTCTAGCTTCTCGCTGCCTACGGAAGGTCTCTTCTCCAGCTCTCCCAATGCGTCAGTATTGCCCTTGCGAACTCTCTTCTCAACCTTGACGGGATTTTCTCCGTTTCGATGAGCTTCGTGGAAAATCTCGTCCAGAGCCTCGAGTTTATATCCATTGGTTTCCACAAATGTGTAGTAGACCACGGGAATAAACGCAAAGTTGAAACACATGAACACAAAATAAGTCTTCCATGCAATGGAGTTGATCATGATTGGCGAGAGCTGCACAACAGCATAGTTGAACAACCAGTTTGCTGACGTACTCAAGCCATTCGCTTCTGCACGAATTCGAATAGGTGTGACTTCCGCTGGGTACAGCCAGGTTACGCCTAACCAGCCGATGGCGAAGAAGGTGTTGAAGAGGAAGATCATGACTGTGGCTGCGTAGGCACCGCTCTTGTTTCCTCGTGAAAGTCCGATTCCGGCGACCATCATGGCTAGACCCATGCCGCCTGCGTTCCACATCATGAGGCGACGTCTTCCAGCGCGATCGACAACAAAGAGAGCAACCAGAGCAGCCAGGAAGTATTCAGTTCCTAGGACGCCGGTCAAGAGTCGAGCGAATGTGGGATCGAATCCTAGAGAATCCTCGAAAACGACAGTGGCATCTAAGTTCGTCAGCAACGCGATTCGCAGTCAAGACACTGCTCTGAAGACCTACAGTAGGTAACCAGGTTGATTCCACCGATTTGCTGGAAGGCCTGAGACGCGAATGCGATTGAGGCGCGCCAAAGATTCATATCCGGCCCATTTGAGAAGAACTCTTTGACCGTGAGTTTTGTGCCTGCTGTAATCTCGTTGATTCGCTTGATTTCGTTGACTTCCTTTTTCAATTCTTCATCATCGACATCGGATTGTTTGAGTCGTGCCATAATCTGTATTGCTTCCTTTTCCTTGCCATGCTTGAGTAGCCATCGAGGCGACTCTGGGAATGCAAGAATACCACCGATGAGAATGAGTCCGAAAACTAGAGGTTAAAGCACAATTAGTATTCATACGTAAATTGGATCGTACAGCAGAAAACCCCCCATTTGACAGGTTTCGGCATGTGTAATTTGTAGCTTTGATGAACTTACAGGCTTGGAAGGCCACGGGAAAGCGCCATTGAAAAGAGCTGGCATTGTAGAACCAGAAGCCATAGTTGATCCAGTATGACAACATGACGCCAGCAGTGATTAACGCGCCTTCGAAGAGCACCAGGAAGCCTCGAATCTTTGGTGGTGCGATTTCGGACTGCCAGACAGGAATGCTCGAAGTGTTCATACCGTTTCCAGCTCCGGTGACAATTCTGTGGATTGTTTAGCAAAGCTTTTCGACTACGCAATGAACACTTCGAGAGACACTCACCTTCCCACAATGAGCTGAGCAAGCGTGGTGGATGAAGTCTGTATGGCTGTCCCGACAAGCATGATGCAAGCACCAACAAGCACTGCACGCCTCCTACCCAGCTTATCACCATACCCGATGATGAAAAACGAGCCCAGAAGACAGCCAATCTCATAAATGGCAACAACGAGCGCTTGAATGGAGCCGAGCTTGTAATCTCCCGCCATCTTTGGAAATGTGGCGAGGAACATCGGTTCTGTGATAATTCCAGACATGACTCCTTGATCTATTGGGGTCAAGACAATCAGCCACATGCACTCAAAGATCTTTGGAACAATTTCAAGAGCTTACCATAACCAAAAAGGAGAAATCCAGCAGACGCAGTGGCACAAACGCCTACCTCCAGCGCCTTGCCCGTCATCCTATCTCCCAGAAACCCAACATGAGAGAAAGCCATGGTTGTGAGGAAGAGTTTCCAATTTCGAGAGAGTGGAAACAATACTCATTGAAAGAAGTGAGGAGAGCAAAGGGACATATACTCTTGAATGCGCCTTGAAGATCTTTGACGTAGGGGATGCAAACCCAACCTCCAATCATCCGACAAAAGTATACTGAACTTTAAGGGAAGGTTTCCTAAGAGGACTGAAGGTGTGGAGGAGTGCTAGTCCGGCAATAACGTCATGTAATGTTCTTATACATCAGCGGCGCTTGCGACATCTGGAGAGTGATTTAGGACAGTGAGTGGTGATAATCCCCAGAATCTCCGATCGTATAAGCCGCGGGAGTTCGTATAGTCAACCTTGAGCATATCGTGAGTCCTGCAAAAGCACACCTGCAAGTGCCCGAAACCAGCTTTGCTAAGTCGCAAAAATCATTAAAAGAGGTCGAGAGAGCCAGGCCTGTCAAGTGTCGACGATAACATCTTTGGAGAATCCCCTGCTTCTGCGTATGCATGGGGTATTCGGTGCAGGCCCCCGGTGTGGAACGGCGAATCAATTATCGATCGCAAAGCGACTCCGCGCCATCGAGATGAGTGATACCCCAGATCTGAAGATGCACTTGAACCGTATTTGGAAGTGTCACTCGAATGGAAGTCACGATGGACGAGCGGAAGGGGAGGTAAAGTTTGGGGTATCGTCATGATCGACGCCTCATGGCTGTCGCGCGGGTCGCCGGAAAGCTTCGCCCTTCAACGTCGTCTTGTCCCTATATCTTAAGCTCCGTCTGAAAGTCTGGTATAGACTCCTCCGCGTTCCTTTCATCTCCTTTCGCTCTGGCCATCGATCTCTTGTACAATCTATCTGCTCGCTGACCTCTTCTTTGCTCCATCAACATTGGTACCAAGGCACTTGTCTCTCTCATCCCGTTCATCATATCCACGTCAAACCACTGTCCCTTCGTGAACATTCCCAATAGGGGTCCTGACCATGAGCTATTTCTCTTGATCAATTTTCGTGCTGTTTGCGCCGAGCTGTGTGCTTTTGAGATTGATGCGTGCAAGTCCCGGAGTAAAGGACGGATATCCTCCAGCTTCCCGAGAATAAGTTGCTTCCTCTCAGCAGCAGTGGGTTCCTTGACATGATTTAGAACCTTCTTGACTGAACGGTTGTTGATAAAAGGAAAAGACCATAGCATAAAGGTCCGGATGAATGTCCGATGTTGTGATACCCTCATCTCACGTGCGAGCTCATCCTTACGCTCGGCCTCATCCTCGAAATCCAACAAGCGGCGACTCTGTTCAAGGAAGATTTCCCATAACTTGGCACAAGCTTCTAGCTGATCTTGCTGTATAAGATCAATCGACGTTGCAAACCCATCGAGATCGCGCACAATCGCGTTCCGATACTGTGGCCAAGACATGACCTTGCGGTCTTCACGGATGTTCTGAAGGCCATGAGCGTCGTCACTCATATATTTGTATTCAAGATTGAGGTAATAGAGCCTGAGTTGTAAGGCGTCGAGCAGCTTGTCTTTGTGGGCGTCGAACTCGGTCATGCGGTCTTCGAGGTATGTGGTCGTCTCGAGGAAGTGCTTGATGTACTTCGAGTAATATTCCCTCCGTTCGGAAGCTGAGGATCCAGTGGTTTCGAGCGCTTCAGTGATTTCTGAAGACATATCTATCTTTGTTTGTATCACCAAAAGCTCTTTCTTGATCTCCTCAAGTAGATCCAGTATCCCGTCTACAGTATCTGGGTTCTCAGACAGCGCAAACACAATATCGGGAATGGCGTGCCGTATTGATCTCTTCCTCATTGTTTCGTCCGTCTCGATCATTTCGTTACAATTCAAGATCCTCGGGACCAATGGGAGCTTGCATACGCCGCGCGTGATACCGGTATTGAGCGACTCGCTGGAGGGCATCCAGACTTTTCTTTCAACGTAACGAACGATTGGTTGGGGAAATGAAAAATTAGGGATATCGGACCAGGATAAGAGGATGTTGACCAGTGCTAGCAACGAGACGAACATCGCACCGTTCATGAAAGCATGCGAAAAAGTACGACGCGGCACTGATTTGCTACGATGTCTGGTGGTCGAGGTTTCGCCGAACATCCTAGTTCGTGGTCTGCCAGGTCGCGATCTAGAGCGAGAACGCGATACGTCGGGTGATGAGCGGGTAGCATCTCTTTCGGCAGCTCTCGCGTTGATGTATCTTTGAAGGTTGTTAGAACTCCTCGTCTCGCCTTGAGTTCCGCCGTCGTCGTAGTCTGGAGCGCGATCCATGTGGCCGAGGTTAGGGATTGTCGATGTTGTTACGCAGGAAAGGGGAGATGAAAGCTCGGCAAGTTCTTGCCATCGCGGTTTTGCATTCCTCGACTCGTATCTCATGTATTGGTCGAAACTTGTGCTAGACCAATGCGCCATCTTCTTGAGGCTCGTTTGTTGACAATGACGACTTTTTTATCTGCTGAGAGGGGAGTATTGTATCGAAGGGACGTACGCTGTTGTAGACGCCATGATCCAGATGCTGTTGTGTTGAGGACTTCCGAATGCGGAAGGCCGATGTGGATGGGCAATTACATTCCAGACGCCATCCGAGAGAATTGTCTCTTCCCCACTGTTCTTAGGTTGCTTCGGAGTTTGCGCGTGTGTATAGGAGAAAGTAAAAATCTATGTTTGATAATTAGGAATTCGAGGAAAGCAATTGATCAAGCAGCGTGCGCTCCCCATCTTATGCCGTTCATCGTCTTGTCCTCGTCTTTACCAGGCCACATGACGTTCCCTTTCCTGACAGCTTGAATATGTGCGATCGCACAGATGATCCACATGATGACCAACCCGATTGTGAGCGCACTGCAAATACCATTGATTCCAGAGCTTTCCAGAGCAGCTCCGGCTTGGATAGAAGCAAGCGTGAGACCGGCGTTGGGAAACACGAATGCCCACCAATTCAAAGTGAAAGACATGTTCTTGATGCCCGCAAGAACAGAGACTGTCGAGACGCAGAAGAACCAGAAGGAAAACAGAATGACAAAGAATCCAGCAAGAATGCCGATAATCTTGATCACGTCTCCAACTGGGAGAGACGTGATACCGAACATCTCACCATTACCAAAAACCTTTGGTGCTTGTCGACCTAAGGAGATGAGGGCGTGTGCAGTGTAGCCGGCAGGTCCAACACTCACAAACATGCCAGGTCTGGTGGAGGCATCCGGCAGAGCGCTAACCATCAATCTCTGCGTGTAGATGGCGTACATCATGAGAGCGACACACCATCCAACACCCTGAAGCATGACCCCACCAACCCAGATAGGCACGGCGGCTGAGTGTGGTTGATCCGGAACTAAGGTGCTTGCCAGGGGACCGACGACAAGCAGAGGATAAATTGGGAAGATCCAAGCAGGCATAGCATTGTTGACCTTGAGGCGTTCCAGCTGAAACAGAATGTAGTATTGTCCAATGCCAACAATCAACACCGTAGCGCAGTACATCCAGAAGAGTATTTCAAGAGCCTTGATGAGCCATGGTCCAGTATTCGGCACGCCGTAGAGTTGCATACAATTGAGCAGGAGGCTAACCGTCACCCAGTAACTTCCAAAGAATAGCGATTCGACCGGATGATGCAACGAAGCAAGGAACTTTTGCGGTACCAGAATGAACCGAAGCGTGATGATTGCGGTGAATGCAACAAACAAAACTAGAGCCAAGATGAAGAAGATTTTGCCGATAGTTTGCAGGCCAGTAAATTGATTCGGTGTGTTAGACAGCACTACCGCGAGAGCTCCGGTAGACATTGTGCATGCGAACCAAGGCCAGGTGAAGTGAGCGACGCGATCTCGCCATGTGACCGTCTCTGGTGGGTAATGGTCAAGTCCATTCGGGCTATTGGCGAGCTCTGGATCGTCACATTCTCTGTAGCCATTGCGTTTGCGGTTGGAGGTTGCTGTAGTTGCCGATCCGTTGTCTGACATTGCAGGCGGGATTAATACTGTGAAGGGAGGTCACGGCGGTAGGAGAAAGACAAGACTCTTGACGTGGTATCAGAGGTTCCTAGAAGGAGGAGTCTGGCAAGGTCGAAGGACGCCTCGTCATGCCTCCTGTCCGAATCGCTTCAGGGAAATCAGGACTCAACTGAATCCAAGCTTACTCCGATTGAACATGGTTTTTTCCTGACAACTTGGCGCTTCCGAAACTCTACCAGACGTCATTACAGATTGGCCGTTGAGTTCAATACATGGACCCGATGCCGCATACAGGCGGCTGTCGCGTGATAGCGACGATATGGTCTCTACTGCTTTCAATCTCCATCACAACCCTCGTTGCTCAAGCCTGGCCGCAGCAGCTCTCGCGATTGAAGATTTTGGGCACGACTCAAGAGGTTGTGAGGGTGACGTTGGTCCCAAAAGATCTGTGGGTCGCCGCGTCGTGTTGCCAAGAAGGGTCGAAGAAGGGCAGGCAGGGTATGACGCAACCCGCGGGCCGCCGAGTGACCGCCGGAAGCCTTCGGGCGCACAGAGAGAAAGAGAGAGCGACAAGGAATTCCTGAGATCGAAAGTGGTGTTGTTTATCGCTCGAAAATTGTGACGCCGACTGCGTCTCTCTGCGATGGAAGCAATGATCAAGAGCTGGATGCGAGGAAGACGCTCAGGAAGTCTTGGACCTGCTCCTGTCTTGTCGCGTCATGACATCTGCATCCTGGTTACGTACCGAGCCATCCAGATAATTGCGTAGGTCTCAAGATACGCAATCAACAAAGTGTTGTTCGAACACTGGCCTTGGGATGAGTGAAAAGAGACATCGTGGACTGATGCATGAGGAAGCATGATGAGGGTTGTCGTTGTGGCTGTGTTTGACTGCCGCTTTCACTCAACATAACACAACAATCCTAGCGAAAGACAGCCATCAGAAGACATCCCCTGCTCTGGAAAGTATTTTGGGATAGCACGTGAGTGCTAAAGACAAGCTGATGATATAGATACGCCAAATATCTCCAACCGATCAAACCCTCAGCAAACTTCCTATGGTGGCAGTGTCAAATCTCATCCCAAGACATCTGTCTAGAAAACACAGAGTCCTCAACACCGTTCTAATGTCGCTAGAAAGTCTAGTATCGCGTGCTCGACATAAGCTACCACGCCTCGATGCCCAGTGTCTTGTTATACTTGGTCCAAGAAGTTGCCCAGACCGTCGTACCCCAGGGCTTGTCGGTCGCGAACACAGAGACTTCGAACACTCGCTGTTCGTAGCGAATGCGGCGTTCGGCGTCCAGCTGGAGACTACACTACCGAAGCCTTTGACTTTCGTACTGACCGGTGCATGTATGGTTGCTGTGTCTTTTGTGCATCCATCCGAGGTCGCACCCTTGGCAACGCCATCCCAAGAAGTCGAGAACAACGAGAGTTCTCGCAAGCTGTCCAGAACAGCTTGGCCACTCTTCTGTCTGTACGAGCGACTATTCAACCAGCCGGTGGGCACAAGAACGCCTCGTTCAAAGGCAGAGATGAGGTGATTTGACTTGGCAGAGCAAGTCTTGTGGTATAAAGAACATGGTCCTCAGCATGGAGGCAGGCTAGAAACAGAACCGGCTTCTGTCACAATCACCGTCACGGCACAGCAACATGTCAGATTCGAAAAGTACTTACCCCGACCATTATCCTGTACCAAGGGATGATGAGGAGGGTTTGACGATCGAACGCGACTGGACAGAAGAAGAGGAAAGGAAGGCAAAATGGAAGTCAGTCGATCTTATACCATTCCTTGACTTTACCAAACTGAAGCTCTTGCAGGCTTGATCTCATCGTTATGCCGATTCTGACGCTTGGCTTCTTCTGTCTGCGTAAGAGATTTTCCTTGTTATCTCTTAAGACTTTAACTGACATCCGTGCAGAGCTCGACCGAGGAAACATTGCAAACGCCATCACCGACAATTTCATGAAAGACGTCGGCATTGTTCAGAACCAATTCAACGTTGGTCAGCAAATGTTGTCACTTGGCATTGTGCTTTTTGAGATCCCTTCCAACATGATTCTATACCGTGTTGGACCTGGAAAATGGTTGACGCTTCAACTCTTCCTCTTCGGCATCGTCAGTACTTTCCAGGCCTTCCAGAACAACTACGCATCTTTCATTGCGACTCGCTTCCTCCTCGGCTTGACGGAATCTGGTTTCATACCTGGCGGTCTGTGGACCATATCTACATGGTACACGAGAAAAGAGACGGCCAAGAGAGTCATGGTGTTCTACTTTGGTAATCAATTCGGCCAAGCTTCCGCTAAACTCCTCGCATATGGCATTCTGCACATGCGTGGCGTGGCTGGTAGGCCTGGATGGTTCTGGTTGTTTATTCTTATGGGTGGCTTCACCTGTTTCTGTGGTTTCATCTTTGGCTTCTTTCTTCCCGACTCTTTCCGCAATCCCTGTTCGACGTTTCTGCCCGGGCGCGCAATGTTCACGCCCAGAGAGATACACATCCTTCGGAATCGCGTTTTGCTTGATGATCCAGCAAAGGGAAAGAAAAAGAAAAAGATTGGTCTGACCGCGTTCAAAAAGGCTTTCAGTAACTGGCGCATGTGGGTGCATTTCCTCATCACCTTGACCAACAACGGCCCTCAGCGTGCATTCGACACATACGCGCCCTCTATCGTCAATGGCTTTGGCTTTGGAGGTTTGTCTGCAAATGCCTTGGCAGCTGTGGGTCTGTTCTTACAAATCCCTGTCTCGTACACATTCAGCTATATCTCGGACCACTTGTAAGTTCAGTCTTCTGATCGATCTCCAGTGCTCCTTTCTGATTGAAAATTCAGTTCACGACGTGGTGAAACGGTTATGGCAGGTTTGAGTCTGCATCTCTTTGGCTACGTCCTCAATCGCATATTCACCGAAATCGGCAATCGTGGAGTCCGATACTTTGGCGTGGTCTGGACGCAGACCTTCGGCACCTTCTCTCATCCTCTCAACATCACCTGGATGTCACTCACCTGTACAGATTCCGAAGAAAGAGCTCTGGCCATGGCGATGGTGATCATGGGAGCAAACATTGCTGGCATTTATGGTGCACAGATCTTTAGAGCAGATGATCGTCCAAGATACCGGAGAGCATTTAATGTCAACATCGCCGTGCTGGCGGTGGGACTGTCGCTTGCGGTGCTGAGATTCTTGGATGACAAGCTGAGGAGGAAGAAGATCAAGGATCGCTTGCCAGAGTCGGAGACAGATCCAGAGACACACAGCGTTGGCGTGCTCGGGGCATCTGCGCCTGCTGATGAACAACCAAAGTTGATCGCAGTGAGTGAGCGAAGGCTGGCGTCGACGAATCCTAGTGCCTAATCGGAAGTGCGGATTGATGTTCCTTTGCCTGTAGTACGATGTTGTTCGCGACTGGTTTATGATTAAGGATAGAGCTGGTGTTGATAGATTTCGCATTCAATTTTCAATGAACGCGTCATCTTCAAAACTATGACATCGTCCATTTTCCTTGATTTGTTTTTTGCTGTCGACCGCGTCTTGTTGCAAGAACGGGTGTCTTTACGACGGGAGCGTGTGGTGTTTGAGATCCGCATGTTCAGTTTTCGAGATTTCATCTATACACGACCATATACATATTCAAACTACACAAAAAGCTCACACGGTCTACTTTGCAAGTATGCAAAGCGATTCTCCAAGTTTCACCTTCTCATAGTTGTCGACTCACCAGGTACGACTATCATGGACGCAAAAAGTATTGTTGCGCATGTCACCCTGCCTGCAGCTCTGGAGTTATACACAAAAAGCTCGGACATATTAGCATAATATCGCATAATTCGGCCGAACCGAGCATCTCCTGGTCGATAAAAAAAACTCGGCCGTGTTCTAGCGAAAGTCCGCAGAATGATATTTCGACTTGCGAGCTGGGTTCTTCTTCCTCTTCTTACTTTCTTTTCCACTGCCGAAGAACATTGCTACAATGCGTGAACAAGCATGGTTGTGCTGTTGCTAGGTAGGGCTTGCACAGCTCGATCAGAGTAAATGCAAGCACCGACGCGTCATGACTCCAACAACACTTTTCACTCAACGACGAGCAAGAACCGCGGCACTTCACTAAACGCTGTACGAGGACGTCGTCTTGCGACAACCCTTTCTGGTACATGGTCCACGGGACAGCCCTATCTGGTCTTCGAGCATCTTGTGCGCAATTTTCTGGTTTCTCACGACTGCCGAGGTTTGAACCTTGCGACGAACACGAGGAAAATGTTGCGTCAAATTCTGGAAGCCACCAAGCGCTGTAACTGACTCATCTGGACTTTGCGCCGACGGCCAACTCCAAGCCGGGACTAGCAAGATGCAGGACTGGATAAGCAATACGAACCGCGTTGAACGCATCTCGAAGTCTGGTGTGATTGCGTTGCGATAACTTCGATTGAATCTTTCAGGGATGAGATTGTATCTTCAACGCTTGTATGAGGCACGTCGCCAGATGTTACCATCCACACATACTGGTCGCGTTACAGGCTTTTTAGGTCGAGGCGTGACAACACACATGAGCCACCTGGAGATGAGGTTTGATGAAAGAATGCTACTTGCTCCAAGACTGCCAGTCAGAGTTTCTGAGCCCATTTGCGCCATATTAGCTCAACCCTGCCATGAATGGATGCTCTGGATCACACACAGCAAGCTGCTTGCCCTGGGTCTAGTATTTGGATGCGCCAAGTAGACTGTCAAGTTAAGTTTGACAGGTAGGATGTCTGCCTTGTGTGAGAGGTTCATAGTACACCACCGGAGGGCAGCGCAGTCAGCTTTTGCAATGGCGGTCTTTTGCGCATCCGTTGCGGGCTGTTGACTACCTGTCTACGTCCGTTCATCCCAAGAATTGTTGACGATTGTCAAGCCGCCTCGAATCACGAACATCGAGGAGCATCGTTCCGTTTTACCTCAGCTCACAGACCTGGAGAGACGTTTGCGAATCATGCCCCGCCGGGCCGCCGCACCGGTGTGGTTCGGACTGTGGAACGAAAGTTTCGTCTCAGCCACGCCGCGCCAGCCGCCGACAAGCTCACCCGAACCAGACCGTAGTGTCCAATCAGTGCAGCTGCCGAAGCCGATCTAGCATCCGTAATTCTGTTTTGTGGGGTGACTTTGCGGGGTGCTTGCGGAGGGAAACAGCTACATTTCTTCAGCCAAAATGGCCTCGCAAAGGCCTCTGCTTTCGATTTTTGTTCAGAAGTTGAAAAATTGAGTCTACCGGTGAGTTTTAGTCTATGACCGCTCGATTTGCTGACCCAGGAGCGGACCTAATCTCGGAGCATCAAAACCACGGACGGGAGCGGCAGACCCAAAGAGGTAAAGCGCCGAGGGGCGTCCTCATTTAGGCTGACCAAGCGACAAAGCATATCTAATCATTTGCAAATCAAGCAACGAAGGGGTCGCCAAGCGAATAAAACCGAGCTCCGAACCAAGCACGGTGGCAGCACCTGTTGGGCGATTTTTTGACCTTTGATCAACAGCCTCGCCGGCCACTTGGGTCTTGTTCGCATCCGCTCTGTTTGCTTACAAGACCTTCCTGCCTTGCAGCGTTTGCCTTCAACAATGGACGAACAGAGCATCAGGTCGTCGCAACGTGTATCTCGGTCATGCGTCGAGTGCAGCCGAAGGAAGATCAAGTGCGACAAGAAGATCCCGTGTAAGCCATGTGTGCGCCGGAATCTTGCCCACGAATGCCAGCGGCCCATCACCCGCGTCCGAGGCATGCTTACAGTGTACGTCCAGGCTTCAACACAGCGTCGTGGAACTGTGTGTACTGCAGCACCTCTGAAAGTCAACTGATCATGACAGGGCGAGCACCGTTGATCGCATGTCGGCAGACACCGAGGACAATACCGTTGACGAACTTCTCAAGGAACGCTGTGCCTTGCAGGCCCAAATCGCAGAGCTGGAAACAGCTTTGGCCCTCTCGAAACCATGCGGACACACTCACGGCAGCAAACCCGAGTCGCATCGCCAGGGCCACGTACCGATACCCGCCTTCGAGGACCTCGTACCGGCTCTTGAGCAGTTCGATTTGCAAGTTTCGCACGACTCGGATCCTGTCGCCATGTCGGAAAAAGACATGGCCGATCGTCTATACGAACCCTCTACCGACCCCGTCTTCCTCCTGCTACCCTCTAGAGAAATCAGCGAGCAGCTAGTGACTTTCTCCCTTCGCACTTTGGGCTGGTTGCATGGTGCGGTCAACGCGCCCGAGTTTGTCACAGAACACGAAGAGTTTTGGAACGGGATTCACAGCGGTGTCGCTCTCGACGTCAAAGATCGGCCATGGCTCGCACTATACTTTTCTGTTCTGGCGACGGGTCTGCTCTATCTCGATCCCGAGGAAGTGCCCGCCATTTCCGATCTGCCACAGCTGAATCTCCATCAGTATCAGCAACATGATGAGATGGGATATGCTGTCCATACGTCGCGTCTCTGGTACGAGGTCGCGCTCAAAGAAGTCGAACGTTACGGATGCTCTGGATCACCTTCTTTGAGGATCGTACAAGCGTTGTCGGTGCTGACTCTTTGTCACTCGAATTTTGGCGATTCTCAGAGGGAATGGCTGTTTACTGGATGGGCGGCCAGCATTGCGCGTTGTCTTGATATGCACCGTCTGGGCAGTGAAGTTGCCCATTCGCGAAACCTGAGCGCAAGACCTGAGTGGTCGTCCTTTGAGAAGCGCGAACTCGGTCGTCGCGTATGGTGGACGTATGTCATTCGAGACTGGTATGTTGAGGGAATTTTGTTTGGTCCAAGGTGCACCTTCAGCTAATCTTGTCATTTCTAGGCTAGGAAGCTGGTCTCGCCCGCCATCAATTACGCCAGCCAGTTTCTGCTGCAAGTTCTCGACCGAGAATGAGGCTAACCACGACGCGATTCTTGAAACCCCGACACACACATCTAGCCCGTCGCCACTGGTTTATCAATCGGTCATGTGTCGGTTGTCGTACATTTTTTACATTTACATCAAAGTCAACACTCATCAAAATGCTTCCAAGTTCATCAAAGCATTGGAGGAGATTGAGATTGTCAAGCGAAATCTACCTCTCCATTTGTCGACCAAATTCCCTGCGAACATCGATGATGAAGAATGGGAAGCTACTCATTCCTGGATCACCTTCCAGCGTTATCTCATAAACCACGCCATTGATTTTATGACGCTCAGCATTGCGCGCACTCTGGCGATGGGCAATATCGGCAGCGAATCAAATCGCTACCGTGAAGTTGCCATGGCATCAGCCACGGGTATTCTTCACAGCTACTTGGCACCGGTCGCGCGAGTATACAAGCTTGTGTGGACAGTCTCCGCCTCGACTGTTGCCGCTGCGGTCTACACATCTCTGGATATTCTCATGAACTCTCAGGATTACACACCTCAGAAACGACAGGAACATGTGGCTGTGCTGAAGCAAGTTGTCCAGGAGCTCAGCAAGTATTCTCACGTCGCCATCCACGCAGCCAAGGGTTCAGCCTCGATACAGAAGCTCATATCTCGTCTGGAGCAAAACTTTTCCTTGTCACATCTTTCGGTACACGACATCCTTCGCCATCTCACAACTCAGGAGATGCCCTCGACCGCGGCCAGAGGTGTTACGGAAGGTTATGTCTTGCCAGCTCAAAATATGCCAGTCCCTGTCGATAACTGGAACGAAATGATGGTTGGACATGACATGACCATCCCGCACATGGATCAAGGGCACATTGATGGCTTGCTGGGTCCGTCAGATACGTGGGACAGTTTTATGGAGTTCCCGGCATTCCAGCCTCCTGCTCCACACCAACGCCAACAACAAAACCAACACCAGCACCAACACTACGAAGGGTGAAGAAGTTTCTACAAGCAACGATATCCGTCAGAGCAGAATTCACCGCATGAGCGCTCAAGTTGCCAAACTATAGATCGGCATCGTCGAATCATCGGGCTCTCGCTGCGAACAGCTTCGCTGCCACCAAGCTATTTTTGTTGGCGTCGATCGCTACCTGCGTACAGCTACAGCATTCTGATCGCTTTGAGTATCTAACAAAAGTGCATCACATGTCGACTGAATCTCGCGCATAGCTCAACAACGTCTCGTACACGTCGCCATCCTCAAAACGCGCAAGGGGGTTCTCACGACGAGAATTCTAAACTTGATCTCAGCTGGAAGTGATATGAGATCATCGGTCCGTCAATGGCTGTAACGCCCTTAGAACAGGAAGAAACCTGTTCCGCAAACCAACAAATGCACAACGACCACATCTCAGGCTATTGTTGTTGCAGCGCTTCAACTCAGATCCTTGTGTATATCTGGAGGAAACGTTCTGAACTGCCAACGAGATGCATGGTTTGTACTCTGTTTGTCTTGAACAGACTTCTATCGCGTCCACTGCTTTCCAAGTGATTAAGATACTTTCTCTTTGAGAAGCAATATCTGGCATCTCCAACGAGCTTCAAAGCCAGCATCGAGAAGATCTATGATCATCTCCAGACCATCTCTCGACTCCGAGTGTTTGGCCTTATGTTTGAGTGCAGAAACACATTCAAAGTCAAATAGATACCCTCTAAAATAGATTACGTTCTCATGACCTTCAACATCCATCAGATTAGGCGACGCTGGCTGTACTTTGTCAGTTGTCCAGAAGCACCTTGAACCAGTTTTAAGTCTAGGCGCAGCAAAGCAAGGCGAACATTGCCCGGCTCTCGAAGCGACTTCTAAGAGGATCGAACCAACGACCTTGAGGCTGACGCCGCAACTTCGGCTAGCGCCGAGGGAGCTGCTGTGACGCACACTTGGCGCACTTGGAAGCGCTGCGCTTCTCGGGCTTGCTTTGCTTTCTTCTCTCAAACTTCACACTCGCTCTCTCTTCAGGATTCTCGCGTCAGGTCATCTCGGCTGCAGGCTATGCGACTCAGCCGCAACATACCTGCTTGTTGCCATGGCATGCTAGCGATACGAGTGTCGAGAGGGGAAGATGCTGCACACCCCGCATGTTCGTCACAAAAATCATGGAGAAGCTGAGAGGGGTCCCTTGAAACCTCATTTAGCCTGATATTTCACCATGCACAACTGATCATCACGATCAACTGCAACCCAATGTGGCAGGAGACAGCATCTCGCGCAGCAAGCTTCAGGACTTTGTCATGAAATAAATACCATACGACCATCCCTTGAATAGACTATACCGACCCAACATCGCATCTCGATACTCAAAGCAAGATGAAGGCTGTTTCGCTGTTCATTGCTGCCAGCTTATCCGTCATCGGCTACTGCCAGCCGGCCAAACAACAGAACTCGACCATCTACAATCCAATCCTTCCTGGCTTTCACCCTGATCCATCATGTGTCTTTGTCAAGGAGTGGGACAACACGTTCTTCTGTGCAACATCGACTTTCCTCGCTTTCCCTGGTATACCCCTCTACGCGAGCAAGGACCTCCAAAACTTCAGGCTCATTGGACATGCCTTCAACAGACCTGAACAACTCCCTGCTTTTGGTAATATTACTGGGCAGCAGCAGGGCTGGTATGCTCCGACTCTGAGATACCACAACAATCGATTCTGGATCATTAACTCTTGCGTCGGTAGGTTTTAGATGGATCTGTTTCGCGAGTCACATCTAATGCTTGACCGTCTTCAAGGTGCTGCGACTGGCTACTGGAGCACTCCTGATCCCTATAACAACTCCGCTTGGACGAACGTAAATCCAACCAACATCCCGGGCTACGATCCCGACCTCTTTTGGGATACCGATGGCACGATCTACTCAGCCTTTGCAAAGACAGTACTAAGCGATCCATTCACGACGGAGATTCATCAGGTAAACATCAGCATGCCTTCTGGAAACACGACCACGGATCGCTTCCTGTGGAATGGTACCGGTGTACAGCCTCCAGAAGGCCCACACATGATGATCAAGGATGGCTACCACTACCTTCTCCTGGCCGAGGGCGGTACTGCACAGGCACATCAAGTGACCATAGGCCGCGGAAAGTCGGCTCAAGGGCCTTTTGAAGCAGACCCGGCAAACCCAATCCTGACAGCATATAACACAAGTGAATACTTCCAAACGGTTGGTCATGCAAACCTTTTCCAAGACTCAGTTGGAAACTGGTGGGGTGTTGCACTGTCTACTCGTTCTGGTCCTGCATATGAGACTTGGCCAATGGGCAGAGAGACTGTCTTGTACCCTGCCAAATGGGACAAGGGTCAATGGCCTGTTCTAGGAGGCCCGATCAGAGGCAAGATGGAAGCACCTTTGCCTCCCGTCAACAAGAACATTCGCGGTACTGGCGCATTCGTGAAGGACCCTGATCACTACACCTTCCCTCCTGGCTCATCCATCCCGTCTCATTTCTCCTACTGGCGCTTCCCCCAAACTCAAAACTATGCTGTTTCTCCCAAAGGCCATTTGAATACTTTGAGGTTGCTTCCATCCCGCGCCAACTTGACTGGCGATGCCGCCTTTGTCCCTACCGATGGCATTACTTTCATCGGTCGCCGACAAACCGACACCCTCTTCACCTACAGTGTGGATGTAAACTACTCACCATCACAAGTAGGAGAAGAATCAGGCGTCACGCTATTCCTCAAACAGAACTACCACGTCGATCTCGGTATTGTTCGTATCAACAAGACTGGCAATTACCTCCGCTTCCGCGCTGAGGGTCCCAATGCACCAAAGGAGACAGTAGTCGCCATTCCCCAGGAGTGGTGTGAGCAAAGCATGCGACTGCAAATTCAAGCGTACAATGTCACACACTTTTCCTTCTCTGCTGGACCGAAGGGTGGGCAAATCAAGCAGATTGCCACTGTTCCTGCTACTATTGTGTCGAATGGATTTACGGGTGAGTACACTTTATCACCCTATGCCACAAATAAGATCTGACAAGAGACAGGTTCTTTCGTTGGTGTGTATGCGACTAACAACGGCAAAGCCAAAGGAAAGACTCCTTCGTATATCAGCAATTGGGTTTACCAAGGTCAGGGACAGTACATTGGCAATGGAGAGTTCTACCCGAGCAACGGTCAGAGATCAGGAGCGGGATTCTAGAATGCCTAGATACAGAAATCTCTACATATACAAGTCTTGTTCATGACTATGAGTTCGGACAGATCTCTTGTCGGGATATGACACACAATAGTCAGAATCGGTTTGGGGAACGGAAGTTTATGTCAAAGCCCGAGATCGACATGACCTCGAAGTCGATCGTCTCACAGGCTAAATTGAGACGGCCAAATGCCCCCTCCAGATCTGCATTCTCCACATTGTCAGAGACTGGTATGGCGTCTACGGTAGATGGTCACCCCGCAATTGTTCTATATAATGGAAAGCTATATCCAGAGGACAGGAAAAAAGGATTCACTTCTGTTACGTCGACATGCGCCTTGTTCCACTCTTCGCAGCTTTCGGGCTGGCTTTTGCAGAGACTGGTATTGATGGCTGGTTACGATACGCTCCATTGCCATCTTCAATATCATGGCCGTCAGTGCCGAAGCACATCGTCGTGCTGAACACCACCAAGACGAGTCCCGTCTACACAGCAGGTCAAGAGCTGCAGCGCGGTATCCAGAGTATTCTTGGTCAAGGCTGCCGCTTCTCGAGCAAAACTCCAGATGAATCAATCATCGTGGGCACGCTTGATGCATATGTTGCTGCTTACGGTAACCTCAACCAGCTTACGGATCTCAAAGAAGACGGCTTCTGGCTGAGCACCGAAAACAACGTCGTCCGCATCATCGGACAGAATGAAAGAGGTGCACTCTATGGCGCGTTCGAGTACTTGTCCATGCTGGCTCAAGCAAACTTCTCGTCTGTTGCATATGAATCTTCTCCGGATGCAAACATACGATGGGTTAATCAGTGGGACAATCTGGACGGCAGTATCGAACGCGGCTTTGGTGGAGCATCAATCTTCTTCGCAAACGGCACGGTAGTCAGTGATTTGACTCGCGTAGCTGAGTATGCGCGTCTTCTGGCTTCGGTCGGTATCAATGCTGTTGTTGTCAACAATGTCAATGCAAACGCGACCATCTTGTCACCCAATAACATTGATGGTCTCGGACGAATTGCTGATATCATGCGACCTTATGGTGTGCAGATTGGTCTGTCACTCTACTTTGCCTCACCCACATCGGCAATCCAAGGCCAACATAACCTCACTACATTCGACCCTCTGGACTCTGAGGTGATCACCTGGTGGGGAAATGTCACTGACCAGATCTATGAGCGCATTCCAGACATGGCGGGGTATCTTGTCAAGGCCAATTCAGAAGGTCAACCAGGTCCTTTGACATATAATCGCACTCTTGCGGAAGGAGCAAATCTGTTTGCCAAGGCTTTACAGCCACATGGTGGTATTGTGATGTTCCGTGCATTTGTCTACAAGTGAGTTGAAATCTTGATCCCCGAGGTGTGAGAGTCACTGACCGTCTTACTCAAAACAGCCAGCTCAACGAGAGCGTATGGACGGCCGATCGAGCAAACGCTGCAGTCGACTTCTTCAAGCCCCTCGACGGCAAATTCGACGACAATGTTGTTGTACAGATCAAGTACGGGCCTATTGACTTCCAAGTCAGAGAGCCCGCATCGCCATTATTCGCAAATTTGTGTCACACAAGTACGGCAATCGAGCTGCAGGTCTCGCAGGAGTATCTAGGTCAGCAGACTCATCTCGTGTATCTGCCACCTTTATGGGATACAGTGTTGGGCTTTGACATGCGAGTCGACAACCAGACATCACTTGTCCGTGATATCATCGCTGGAAGGACCTTTAATCGATCGCTAGGTGGGTATGCTGCTGTTGTAAATGTCGGCACCAACCAGACGTGGCTGGGAAGCCACCTTTCCATGGCGAACTTCTATGCCTACGGACGACTAGCCTGGAACCCTGCAGAAAACACTACAAAGATTCATGAGGACTGGACGCGCTTGACCTTTGGTCTCAACCAGAATGTGGTCGACACAATCACCCACATGGCACTCGAGTCCTGGCCTGCATATGAGAACTACAGCGGCAATCTCGGTATTCAGACCTTGACTGATATCCTATATACCCATTTCGGCCCGAATCCGCAGTCGCAGGATAACAATGGCTGGGGTCAATGGACACGAGCCGATCACACTACCATTGGCATGGACAGAACAGTATCGAACGGCACCGGATATTCAGGGACCTACCCTCCAGAGATCGCGGCAATGTACGAGAACATCGAAACCACACCAGACAATCTGCTTTTATGGTTTCACCACGTCAACTATACACAAAAGCTCAAATCTGGCGAAACGGTGATACAACACTTTTACAATGCGCACTATGCAGGTGCAGAGACAGCGCAGACCTTTGCTCAACAGTGGCAGACTCTGGCTGGCGATATCGATGCCCACCGTTTCAATGAGCAGTTGTATCGCTTGAATTTCCAGGCCGGCCATTCAATTGTCTGGAGGGATGCCGTTGTAAACTTCTACCACAACGTCTCCGGTATTGCCGATGAGCTCAATCGAGTCGGCAACCATCCATATCGCATTGAAGCTGAGAGCATGGCACTCAATGGCTACAAACCATATGCCGTAAATCCATTCGAGACGGCATCTAATGACCACGCTGTGGTCGTCAGCGATAATAGCACTACTGGCTCTGTGTCCACGACTCTGCACTTCCCTTCCGGTACCTACGATGTTGGTGTCAACTACTACGATTTGTATGGTGGAAAGTCAAAGTACGAGATGCTGATTAACAACAAGACTGTTGCCAACTGGGCTGGAGATAGCGAAGACTTTCTTGGCCACACGCCCTCTATTTATCTAGACGGCCATTCGGCAAGAAGAATGACGTTCAAAGATATTGCTGTAAAGGAAGGTGATATGCTGGAGATTATTGGCATGCCCGATGGGATTGAACCTGCTCCTCTGGACTACGTCGTGTTCTTGCCGAGGGGAGTTCTTGATTGATAAGGACGATGGATGTCAAGAGATGATAAGGGCGCCACTTCTAAGTTGTTTAGCGGACGGCACGTATAACCAAAGCCATAGATCTCCTAGCACAATGGATTTACATGTGGAGATCAATCGTCAACCGTAGGGTCGAAATTAGGCTGGCAACATGGGTTCACAGATTTCTTCTCAGGCGAGTCCACTTGCCTGCTGCACTTGTTGTGTTCCTTCCCGCTCACTGTGAAATTCTTGGCAAGGCTTCAGGCTGGGAAATGTGATGCAGGCAGTTGCGGGGCCTTGGCAAGTTCAACGCATGGACAGGATGCAAGACCATATAAAGTGTGGAGCGCAGCCTATTAATCTCTGCTTCTACATTCTACCTGATCTCGCCTGCTCGGAACGCCTGCGATGGTTGAATATATCTATGACGAGAGTCGACCATTGCTAATCTCTCTTGAATCGGTTTCCAAGAAGAGGCTGCCAGACGTGCCGGAACACCGGTTGCTACAGAATCGAGTCAAGCTTCTATTATCTGGATTTGCTTTTACAATGTCCTTCGGTTTGAGCTTGCAGATTGCGCCGCTTGTCCAAGTCTTTGAGACCGACATCTGCGATGATTATGCAGTATCCAACATGGTCCTCGATCAATGCCAATCTTTTCAGGTGCAGAAAGAGCTTGCTATAGTCAGAGGAGTCTTACAATTCGTGCCGCTGTTTGCGTCGCTTTTGTGTCCCGTCCCATATGGTCGACTGGCACAACGGGTTGGACGCAAGCCAGTCCTTTTTATGAGTGCTGGTAGCATTTTTGCGGCAACCACTTGGGTTTTGGCCATATGCTATTGGCGCTTCCTGCCGATTCGCTGGACCTGGCTAAGTGGCGCGTTCCTTCTTCTAGGTGGTGGCGACGCTGTCGGTAGCAGCATCGTGCATGTCATCATCAGTGACGCCGTACACAAGTCAGAACGAGCGCAAGCGTTCCAGTACATTCTTGCAGCTGACATGATCTCGGCCCTCGTCGGATCAATGCTCAGTACTTATCTGATGAAGATGGGTTTCCTGTGGGCTATCCTAATATCTAGTCAAACCGCACTCTTTTTCGGCGTTTTCGTGCTTACTCCATCCATCCCGGAAACACTGAACTTGAAATACCAGTCAGAAGACGACAGTTCCTCAGAAGGACAATCATCAAGATTGTTAGTACAAGGCCAAGCAGGACAAACCGAATCTTCTATAACAAGCTCAAACGTCGCGAACACAACTGGCTCCTTCGCTTCTCTGCTTTTGCTCCTTGCTTCGAATAGAAAGGCTCTACTGCTACTGTGCGTGATTACTCCACAGTTGGCAGCGCGGGACCTGTTCATCAATATCGGTCTTCAATACTCCACTGCGAAGTTTTCTTCTTCATACAGCACGGCCAGTATACTGTTGTCCATCTTCCTAGCGGCGCAGGGCGCGTGTAGCCTCGTACTACTTCCTCTGGCAGCCGAGACCGTCGTGTATCTGCAAGACTGTGATTCGTGGCGGCGCGATCATATTCTTCTTGTGGTGCTCAGCGGCCTGACAACGATGGGCCTTGCGCTCATCGGCATTGCTCCCGTGCTGGTCATCGAGACCATTGGAATAGTTTTCGTGGGGTTTGGGAGCTGTGCGACAGGGCTGTTGATGAGTTTGTTGAGTCAGACCGTCACCCAGAGCCAGGTCAGTCTTGTCTACAGTGCGACGTCTATGCTTGGTATCGGCACTCAAAGCATGATGGCCCCAATTATGAACATGCTTCTGGTTCAGGGCATGCAGCTTGGGCGGTATTGGACGGGCTTGCCTTTTGTGATCATGGCTATAGTCATGGGAATAGCTTTCCTGGCGAGCTTGTTTATAGAACCTGTCCAAGTCGAAGGAGTAACTGACTATAGAGATAACAACGTAATCACAATCTGAAATCTGTCATATGAAAACGTCGAAATGATTGATATTTGTGTGTATCCACCACTGTCATCATAGCTTGCTCCGATTTTATTGATGGTAAGTGTTTACAGTCGAGCCTATCCGCTATTTTTCTGTGAACACCATAAGTCTGACCTCAA
Source organism: Aureobasidium sp. EXF-10728 (assembly GCA_023848605.1). Taxonomy (NCBI): domain Eukaryota; kingdom Fungi; phylum Ascomycota; class Dothideomycetes; order Dothideales; family Saccotheciaceae; genus Aureobasidium; species Aureobasidium sp. EXF-10728. Next base: position 174,498 of record SWBG01000040.1, read on the forward strand.
TACTCTCTCTTGGGCTGGCATTCTGTCTGGGCTTGGGATCATCGCAAGCAGCGTGCGGGGGACCCACTATGAGTTTTATCAGTTAGGCTGGAGGCACCACGACTCTCAACGTTCATTGTTAACTCACCTGGATGATGTTCATCAACTCGAGAATCCCAAGTAACAAAAACAAGTGCTTCGTCCTTGGTCATGTCTGATAGCCAGTACCAGCGTTGGTCCTCGTTGTATTTAAGGTAAAGACCTTCTCCAATGTGATCTTCGTGAATCTTGTCGCACTCGAACATGTCTGTGACCGCGACTGACTGACGATCGCACATCGCCAGTGGTGAGTCTTCGACCACTGCAACCAGAGGTCGCCAAACGCTGTGTAGGGTCTTGATTAGCCTTACGGACTCTTGATCCCTTTGCAGTGGGCAGAGTATGTACTTACTTTACGAAACGGATTCGGACTTCGCCTTTCTCAAAGGACTCTAGTTCTTCGGGCTTCAGATATCTTGCAAGTCGACCCTTTCCGCCATCTGGAGAGTCATCTATGAAGACAGCTTTAGCATCATCGACCTAGTGGTTGCAATTCGGCCTTACCGAAGTGTACGACGTGAGCTGGGTTCAGAGAATGGTATCGTTCCTGCTTGGTGTGGTCGTATACGTTGATCTGCTTCACACCAGATGACTTTCGATACTGATACATGTCAGTGAATATTATACTTCTGTCCCAATGCAATACCGACTCACTCTCCAATCGAAGCAAATGACCTCCTGAGCGCCCAACTCAGAACGGACAAGCTCGATAGTATTTGTGAGATAACTTTGTAGCCGATCTGTCGGCTCCAAAGATGTCAAGTCCTCGTTAGATAGAGGCTCGCCACAAGGCGCGTGTAAGTGCTTGAAGCCGGTGGAAGTGTAACCAAAGTTGCTTGAATCACAACTGCGAATGTCGGTCAAGGGAATATCGTGTGTCTCTTGGAACTTGCAATTCGATTTGGGGATGTGATCGGGCGACTCCCGCCAGATCTCATATGGCTTTTCAGTTTGATATTCTGGCAGGTCCTCCAAGAAATGGAATGCTGCTTTGTAGTGGTCGTGCTCTGACATGGTGTGCATCGTGGTTGTAAAGCTCAGAATTCCGGTTCAATCCAAGCTGTTCAAGACCCTGCGATTACTTAAAGCTTTCTTCCGAGCATCTGGACAGAGTTGTGCAGCATGGCTGATAGGTTCCCTCTCGTGATGTGGCCCTCGCCTGATCGTTCCTGGAGAATACCTGAAGGATTTCTGAAGGATTGAACTAGTGGCAGCCTGATGCAAGCACTATCCGGGACCCTGCGCATGCTGCCGCGCGGCCCGGACTACAGAGCCCCACATGTTCATCATGACCGGTCAGGTCATATTAGTACGCTTGCATGACTAGATATCGACCAATAGTTTGACGCTAATATGAACCACTACTCTGACCTTCATATATGCAAGCATAGCGATCAAAAGCATGGCCAACAACAGTCTCCTAGTGAAACCGAGCCCGCATAACGCTTGATCCTTCTCGTTTAAGCAGTAAGCAGTAAGTAACAGTGTCAATTCCTGCTCCTAAGGCTCGCATGCTGAGGATGAAGATCGAGTGCCGATAGCCGACGGAGGGAGAGTATGTGATGATTTGTCTTTGACCCACCTTCTGTCAGAGGCAGAGTCCAAGTCAAGAGGAACTTTGCTCCATCTTTCCCACTTGCCATACGATACAATCACCACCCTCCAGCAATCATGAGTCTCGCTGTCAAGTTCCAGTACATTGCCGATGACCCAGCTTGGGCGGAGAGCAAGCCTTATTATATCTCTGGTCCGCTTGAAGAGGCCCACGAGCACATGAGAACCAACCTCAAATACCAGTCTTACAATCAGCTTGTCAATGATCTCAGAGGCAAAGAAGGTGAATTGAAACTGGAGAAGGACGGGTTTGAACTGATCAACTATCCTTCTCCGGTTCCAGTGAGCCTTGACACTTCTGTCGCAGACCAGACCAGTGATTATCTGGTCGCGACTTCGGCGTGGCTTCAAGAGAGATTCAAAGCAGAGAAGGTGCTTTGCTATGCCTACCGAGTATGTATGACCGAAAGCAAGCTCGCGAAATTGGCTGAGGGAAATCCAGTATCGAAAGACGGGCAGTGAGGGAGAATGGGAAGGCACTGCTCACGAACTCGGCACAAGAGTGAAGCCAGACTCGTCTACCGCAAGCCCACACGTTGGTACGTCAAACAAATGCTGGTGTCTGGTATCGACAAGCTGATTGAATAGACCAAACTATCGACGGCGGCCTTCGCAGAGCTCAGCGCCATATGACTGACGAAGAGGCAAAGAAGTATCTCGATGGCACTTGGCGTGTCCGTATCGTCAAGTAAGTGAGAGACCTAATGGTGATGTGTGAGCTGAATCTGACTGATGATGATACAGCGTCTGGAGACCTCTTGACCATCCCGTGGAAGACTCCCCGCTTGCCTTCTGTGAATACTCGTCGCTTGAACCTTCAGATCTCATCGCTGCCGATCGAGTGTCGGAGCAGTACGCAGGGGAAGTATACTACCTCCGTTACAATGAAGGGCAACGTTGGCACTGGTTCAAGAACCAGACACCGGATGAGATTGCTCTCTTCCTCAGTTTTGATTCACGTCCGAACGGACCCCGCTGTGAGTCCCCGATAGAAAAACACATTCTCTGAGGTTTCTAGCTGATTCTCTCTCCAGATTGTGTACACGCATCATTCAAGCATCCCGACACGACTGAAAAGACTACCAAGCGACACAGTATCGAGGTTCGCTCAATTGTGATTACAAGAGCATGATGATACATACTGTCAAAGAATCTAGTCTGTAGTAAATTGAGAGAAGCTCGTCCACTTTCCAGAAGCATTTTCCGTAGAATGATAATACAAGTCAAAACCTCTTGTTACGTGCTACTCATCACATACCTCGAGTCTTTTCAACTCAGCCATGGAGTCAAAGTAGCCGGCATGCGTGATTGGACTTTCCGACTCAGAAGATACCAAGTGCGATCCGTTGCCAGCGCGATGGCTACGATCAAGCTGAGGTATGACTTCGGGAAACAGACAAGGTACAGCCTGGAGTCTAACTCATTGTGGGTATCGGTTCAGAGTGCATATCGTACGCGCGGCCTTGAGGTATCAGACCATCCACAGAACTCATGCTGTCTCTAGACTTTGACAATCTTGCCGTTGTTGAGTTGCAGTAGCGAGACCATGCGGTGAGAAATCCTACGATGCGTTTCATATGCGGTTCTCGTAGACCATCAGATGCATCTCGAGCGAATTGGTCATAAAGGATTGAATCCTACGAGCTGCAAGAAACCGACAAACAATTGCTTATCAGCATGACTGAGCGCGTAGAGCAGCCCCGCATTTGAGTCCTGTATGTTCCATTAGATTGCTGCTCAGTTCTCGTATAACAATCGCCATTGGTAGCGTTGGATGTCGAGCAACGCTGTAAAGGCCCCACCGCAGGCTCCTACAGGATTCAAGAGACGCAAAGTAGATCGAGTAAGCGACGCCAGGCTTATCGCTAGACTGGGTCAGAACGTCGTCGTGACTCGTCACGATATGCAGATTGTTTGAGGCAGAGCTCCCGTGCGATCGCCTTTCGTGGTAGAGAGTCGTTGGATCCAGAGCATATCAGACACTTCGCATAGGAGTGGAAACCACACGCGTCAATGTCCGCAGCAGGATCCAATGGTCATTGGCCATGGGAGAGGGCGCGGCGGTTATAAATTGGCCAAGGTCGTCCACTTCGAACAAGCAGAAACTCTTTCACTATCATCTTCAATCAGCAATCCATCATCCATCAATATGAACCCCCAGTCCATGAACGTCAAGGCTCAGCCTTGGAAGGCATTCCTCAGTGTCTCCCAGAACACCCCAGTTGAGCGCGTCTTCGAGGGCGCTCAGGTCCTCGACGGTCCCATTCGTCTGCGCATCGAGGCCGACGACAAGGGCGGTCTTGGTGGTTAAATCTGATCTTTCGAGTATGTTATCCCGCGGTTGACAAGAAGTGAGCTGACGATCGCTAGTCGAGTCTGAGTGGGACGCCTTGTGACGACCAACAAGGTTGGCGAAACCCAAGCAACCGCACGCCGTCCACCATTCAAGCCCGAATTTTTGGATTTTGTTCTCGACACCCACCTTTGTCACTCATTCTTTGTTACCGTACTGTGTCGTCGGCAAGCCATCAAGCAGACGCGGGGAACGCGCTATCAGGCGTCTGCGCCAGGTCACACCAACTATTCATAGCTCTGTCAGGGGTTAAATTATACAGTGCTGTCGAACCAATTTGCCAAGACTTCCCACGTGACTCCTGCTGCATGAGACCAATAAACACCTGTTTTTCTTCCCCAAACTTTCGTTCCTTGAACTCTATAGCTCACATCAACACCAATGTCAGCCATTACAGTTGTCTCTAGGAGTGAGAAGATGCTGTCTGTGATTGAAATTTCTTGCGTACTGACATCCACTCAGGCAGAGCCGTCCCTGGGCTGCCCTATGAACTGCGATCTGTGCCCAAAACGTCTGCAGAACTTTACGACCAAGTTGCTTCTGCGACCGGACTTTCTATACATCGATTGCGTATCTCGACCATGCGTGATGGTACTGGTGTCGTTAGTCCTCAACCGATCGGCGTCGAGCTGAGCGGCGCAAAAGAACTTTTCGTCAAAGATTTGGGTAAGCTGGCCAGATGTGCGACTTTGACAATACGTTCTCTAACATGTGTCCGTCCATAAAGGACCGCAAGTGTCCTGGCGTGAAGTCTACATCATTGAATACATCGGCGCACTCGTCGCACATCCCCTCATCTACAGCCTTCGCCTTTCAAGCCCGAGTTCTGTACAGACACTTCTGCTCGTCCTTGTAACAGTTCACTTCATCAAACGCGAGCTGGAAACTATCTTCGTACACCGCTTCTCTAATGCAACAATGCCTCTGCGTAACATCTTCAAGAACAGCTTTCACTACTGGATCTTGTCGGGAGTCATGCTTGCATGGGCTTTCTACAAGCCCGAGACGCCCACGGACGCTCAGCTTCGAACTAGCGACTACCTGGGCTCGTTGATCTTCCTTTTTGGAGAGCTGGCAAACCTCTACATCCACCTGATTCTACGCAACCTCAGGCCCAAGGGGACTGTCAAGAGACAAATACCACAAGGCCTTGGTTTCAATTGGGTCACCTGTCCCAACTACATGTACGAGACTGTTGCATGGACTGGCATCTTGATCATCAGTAGAAGCTGGACAGTCCTTGTCTTCATCCTGGTTGCTGTTGCGCAAATGTGGGCTTGGGCTTGGAAGAAGGAGATGCGCTATAGAAGAGAATTCCCGGATTCTTATCTACACAAAAGGTTTGTGGTGCTCCCTGGTATATGCTAGACTGATCAGACTTGCGACTAAGAGCCGTCGATTCAAAACGTCTGGATCAGAGTCTCAGGCGGATTGCGATGAGGGAGAGCAAGCAAGAGCCTGATCAGTATGATGAGTCTTTCTTAATGGAATGTTTTTGACGAAAGCGCTTCCAATCAAAGCCAAGCCCGCCATGCCGCACATAGCAGCCCACACAGCCCGAAGTGAATTCACGAAAGCTTCAAGGAGAATGGTCTTCTCAGTTCCTTCCGACAGGGTTTTGATGTGCTCGACCAACTGAACAGCGTCCCGGGCCAGCCTTGAAGCTTCGGATGCTGTTGCTGAACTCTCTCTCAAGTTCGCAAACATTCTATTCTGGAAGATGGCACCTCCAATTGCCACTCCAAGGCACTGCCCCAGCGTGCGGAAGAAGACGAAGAGCGTCACAGCAAATGCCATCTCGGTGTCAGAAGAAGCTGCCTGGTTGACAAACGAGAGAGACGTATAGAGGATACCAAGTCCAATTCCCGGAACGAGAGAGAGGAACACCCATCGAGCAACGCTTGTATCAACGTCCAGCAAACACACGACACCCAAGCCCAATGTCGTAGTAGCCCAACCGATATGCGTCACAACTCGATAATCCTGAGTTCTGGTAATGATGAAGCCTGTAATGATTGACATGGGTGCGACTGTGAACGTTGCTGGAAATAAAGAGACGCCGGCCAGAATTGGGTTGTATCCTTTTACGGCTTCGTAGTATAGAGGCAAGTAGTATAGTGCGCCATAGACGATCAGGGCATTGATGACGGTTGCAAACAAGGAATAGCCCATGTTATACGATTGCAAAAGAGCCAAGTGCAGGATTGGCTCTTTTGCGTACCTTACTTGCCACAAGCAGAAGCAGATTATCCCCACGACACCAAGGAAGAACGGCAAAAGAGTTTGCCATGAGGTCCAAGAATATACCACACCACCCCATGTGATGGGTATAAGTAATGCTGCCACGCTGAGTAAACAGCATATGCTCCCAGCCCAGTCAAATTGTTTCAGCTGCTTCTGGAAAGTTCCAGGGGTCGCTGTCAACTTCAGAAACAAAGGCAGCATGACAAGTGCAAGGACTGCGAAAGGTATATTGATCCAAAATATCCACCGCTGTCAATGTGAGTCCAGTCAGCAGCAGAAGTATGAAATGGCCAGATCGACTCACCCATGAGGCTTTGTAGGATAGAGCGCCACCTATGACAGGGCCGGAGACAGAACCAGTGGCCCAAACACTTCCGACTATACCAAAATACGTTCCTCTCTGGCTCAGCGGAACAAGATCTGTGATGACAATATCGTTGAGAAGGAGCAGTCCACCACCGCCGAGTCCCTGAACAACTCTGCCGACTAACATGCTAGTACCATCTTGAGCGCAGCCTGACACAATGATGCCGACCAGAAAGCAGCAGGCACAAACCATGAGTATTGGCATACGCCCAAAGATTACTGATAGTGCACCAAATGGCAGTAAGATGGTTGCAGACGACAGCAGGAAGCCTGTTCCAATCCAGAACGTCTCTATCGCGGAGCAATCCAAAGCGTTGGCAATGATCTGAATTCGTTAGCGAGAGAGGGTCCTTTTGTTACCGGATTCGAGTCATTGACTTACGGGCAGTGCGACGGATACTGAAGTGCCATCCAAAGAAACCATCATGGCAAGTACAGTAAGAACTGAGAAAGCAAGATAGAACTTCCGTGAGGGTCTGAACTGGGTCTCAAGTCTCTCGTGGGCATCAGTATGTCCGTCCGCCATACTGACTGACAACTCTATTCTCTCGCATGAGTTTGGATCCATGCTTACAACCTCGACACTTCGTCTTCTCGAGTGTTGCCTCGGAAAAAGATCTGATAGACATTTCTCATTCTCGGGTTCAACTCGAATCATTCTATGAACTGCCCTATCTTTTCTTAGATCTCAAAAAATCCTGGTGCGTGACTCAGCCAACAATTTGCACTTGCGCCTTTTTTTGTCATATCAGGCGAGAAACCATATTGACGCGTCACTCAGCAGTGCATAAAGGATTGAGTCCTGACCCAGCGTGTTGGTAGAGTGTGGGGCTGCGCGCGTCGTCGCTACTGGTTTGGAATCCTTCACGGGCCGTGGCAGGAACGAACCTCTATATCGTACGCCCCACATATTCTGTATGCACGCCTGACTTCCGTTTGACTCTCAAAGTCATACGTCTCTAAGCCTAGATCCAACAGCACCTGCATACGTATACGAACGGCTCTGGCGGATATGTGAGTCAATTTCTGTCTATCACCAAAGGATGTGTTGGATTCGCACCGCGTGAACAAGCAACCACACATGGAGGTGCTATACGAACGTCAACGCTGACGAGTCCGACGATCGCTTGCTGACAGCAATCTCAGTATCCACCTATGTCCCTGACCGGTAACGATAAGCCACACGCATTTGAAGGATCATGTCGTCTCATACACAGCTCATGACGACTCGAACACGGGCTATGCGTACTCCAATCGCAAACCTATCTGCAGTATCGTCCTCGGCTGATTGAGTAGGCGTCAAGTCTCTTGCAGAACCAACAAACGTGGTCGCCTAGTACCTCCACAAGACAGTCGAAGGATGCTTGGGCTTGACTTGAGACCTTGTTGGTGGGAAGACCCCTTGCCGATCCAGGGCCAGGTGGCCGACTGTCTTCTGAGTGTATAATTACAGGCTTTGATGACTTACAAGGTTGGGGAAACCCAGACAAACACCATCTCAATCGTTCACAATGGATCCTTCCGTCATTTGCGGCATGGCTTGCCGAGTTCCTGGGGCCAGGACTCCCAGCGACCTCTGGAAAGTTCTCTCTGAGCAAAAAGATCTCAGGAGTAAGATACCAGCAGACAGATTCAATGTCGAATCCTTCTATCACCCACAGGGCAGGAACAAAGGAACCGTGAGTATGATCTGGAAGGGCTGTTGACAAATTGAACACTTATCATGATCCAGACCAATGCACGATATGGGTATTTCCTGGATGATGACATTGCAAAATTCGACAACGAATTCTTCAAGATATCGGGCAAAGAAGCCGAGGCCATGGATCCGCAGCAAAGAATCCTCCTGGAGGTTGTGTATGAAGCTCTGGAAGATGGTGCGCCTCTGAACAGATATGATTCTTGACAGCTAAAATTGACATTCAATAGCGGGAATGACACTTCAGGATATCAGCGGCACCAAAACTGCCGTATACTGCGGATCTTTCTCAAATGATTATGGTACGATGGTTTCCAGAGATCTGGCACAATACCCTCAGCACACCGTGACGGGCATTGGCAACTCCATTCTATCGAATCGAATCTCTTATTTCTATAACCTACACGGACCTAGTATGACTCTGGACACCGCATGCTCGTCTTCCATGATGTGTTTCCACTTGGGAAATACATCCATCCAGAGCGGTGAGTCGGACATAGCTATCGTCGCAGGTAGCGCTCTTCATTTCGACATGGGAACTTTCATCACTATGACCGACTTCGAAATGCTTTCACCTGATGGACGATGTCGAACCTTCGATGCTCATGGAAACGGCTATGCTCGCGGCGAGGGTGTCTGCGCACTGGTGCTTCGGCGTCGTAGCATGGCCGAGATCAGCAAGAATCCTGTTCTTGCCGTAGTGCGGGCTACTGGCAGCAACCACGACGGATGGAAAGATGGACTCACGCTTCCAAATGGCAGTGCCCAGGCTCATCTTATTAGAAAGACTTACGAAAAGGCAGGTATATCCACCAAGGATACACAGTACTTTGAGGTAAGGTCCGAATATTCCATACAGAAAAGAGATCATTGCTGAGAATCGACGCAGGCACACGGTACAGGAACCGCTAGAGGTGATCCGATCGAGGTCAATGCCATCGGTGAAGTTTTTGCTCCAGAAAGAAAAGATCCTTTGTTGGTAGGGTCAATCAAGTCGAATCTAGGTCACCTGGAGGGCGCCTCAGGCATAGCTGGAATCATCAAAACTGTCATGTGTCTTCGAAATGGCAAGATTGTCCCAAACATGCACTTCAATACTCCGAACCCTCTCATCGACTTTGACTCCTTGAAGATCACGGTTCCCACAAAGTTACATCACTGGCCACAGTGTGTCACCCGCCGCGCCAGTGTCAATTCATTTGGCTACGGCGGTTCGAACGTGCACGCAATCCTGGAACAGTACCATCCCGCTTTAGGAGATGTCTCGAGAGTGAACGATTCTGCGATGCCTGTGCTCCAGGAGCGTCCCTTTCTTCTGCCTTGGTCAGCTCATTCAGACAATGCTGCGAGGAATATGGCGACTGATATGAGAGCTTATCTACTGGAACATCCAACCACTCGATTGCTTGACCTTAGCTATAGCTTGAGCGTGGCACGGTCGATGCACCAGCTTCGATCGTTCACAGTCGCCAGCTCCATCGAAGGAGCTATACAGTCATTGGACAAACTCATCGCCGATACATCATCATTCTCACGGTCGAGATCATCAGAGAAGCCGCTACGTGTTGGTTTTGTTTTCACTGGCCAAGGCGCTCAATATCCCGAGATGTGTCATCAGCTTATTGATGGCTGTCCCAGCTTTCGAAAGACGCTGGAGGAATGCGATGCGTATCTGAAAGCCCTACCTGACGGCCCAGACTGGTCTTGTATTGACGAGCTCACCAAACCGGTGGGAGAATCTCGGCTACATCAAACCAAAATTTCTCAGCCTCTCTGTGTTGCAGTACAGCTATGCTTGGTTGAGCTTCTGCGCACTTGGGGTATCGAAGCAGCCGCAGTGGTGGGTCACTCGTCTGGCGAGATCGCAGCAGCATATACAGCCGGAATACTGAGTTTCGAAAGCGCAATCATCTGCGGCTACTACCGGGGTCTTTACATGTCTAAGAGCGGCATTCCAGGGGCTATGATTGCGGTCGGTCTCGACGAAATGGAAGCGAAAAGGTACGTTGACGAGTACTCTGGTCAGATCTCGTTAGCTGCTGTCAACTCACTCACGACCATGACATTGTCTGGGGACGAAGATGCAATAAGTCAGCTCCAGGCACGCTTGGAAACCTCAAGGGTCTTCGTGAGACGGCTTCCTGTCGAGCACGCTTTCCATTCACACCACATGATACCGCTCGCCACTGCCTTCGAAGAGGCACTTTCGACCTGCAGCCGGTTCGAGGCGCGAGCGGCAACGACAAAGATGTCTTCAAGTGTTACTGCGAGAGATTCGAGCGCACGCATCATGAACTCGAAGTATTGGTCAGACAATATGACCGGCCAAGTACGCTTCTACGATGCCCTGGCTGAGATGCTTCTCAACGACAAGGAAGAAAAGGAGGTTGACATCATAGTCGAAATTGGTCCACATCCCACACTTCGAGCCCCCATACGTTCTTGCTTGGAGTCGCTCAATCTGCAAGTGACTTACATGGGTACTCTCAAACGCGATGTCCCAGCCTACGACAGCCTGTTGACTTTGGCTGGTCAAATGTATCAGCTTGGCTACCCTGTTGATCTCGAAGCTGTAGCCAGACCATATCCAAACGATCAGATTGACGGTATTCTTGGTCACGTTTCTCAAGGCAGAAGAATAGAAGACCTCCCACGTTATGGCTGGGATCATGAATCGCGGTTTTGGTCCGAGTCCCGACTCTCTAGGGATTATCGGCTCAGAACGCACCGGCACCCTTTGCTGGGGTTCCCAGTACCAGGAATGCCGGCGGGCCGGGGGTTATGGCGCAACTTTCTACGTCAGAACGAACTCCCTTGGCTGTACCAACACATCGTGGACTCAAAGATTGTGTTCCCAGCTGCAGGTTATCTCAGTATAGCCCTGGAAGCCGGTTTGATACTGTTTCCTCGACTATACAGGGCCCATATCCAAGATGTTGTCTTCAAATCAGCCCTGGTTCTTTCTACGTCCGATGAGGGCACAGAGATCATGACATCTTTTGATCCGGTAGTCACGTCAGCGATGAACTATTCTCGCAACTCTTTTCGTTTCTCTGTTTTCTCGTACACCAAAGAAGGAGTTACTGTGGAGCATTGCCACGGTACTTTGCGTGCTGAGGACCACCACACAGCCAAAAGTAACATCTCGATAGAAGCACGAGATGTTGAGAACCACGCTTCCACGCGTTGTACTAGTACAGTATATTATGATCGCCTACGAAGGATTGGGCTCTCTTACGGGCCCAAGTTCCAGCTCTTGACTGGTGTCATCGAGAGCGGTAATGGGACTGCAAAAGGAGAACTTACTTTTGACCCCTTGGATGTAGGTGCGGCAGAGGTCGACGCTTATGTCTTGCATCCTACACTCTTGGACTCAGCTCTCCATCCAACTTTCGCAGCAGTTGAATCACTAACAGACAATCTGTCTCACCGTATGCTAGTCCCGACGTTCATCAAGTCTATGGTGGTGACTCGTGGCTTCGAAGGACAATACAACACGACCCACCGACAGAGTTATATGTCCTTGGCAAGGGTAAATTCCTCGAGTTCTCGTTCCTTGGAGAGTACTGTCTCTTTACTGCGACATGGAACGGAAAGTTCTTTTGCAGAGATCGAGGGGCTCAAAATGACCGTTGTCGGAAAGGATCCTTCTTCGGACTTCCCACCCCGGCCGCTATTCTTCGACATCAATTGGCGACCAGCATTTGACTGCTTGCGCGGAAGAGAGTCTGAACCTGTGCAAGGAGCAAGCCTTTTGCAGATGGTTGGACTGTTTGTACATCAGCATCCCGATGCTGATGTGATTCTCTTTGCACGAAACACCGAGGATATCGAAGCCTTCATGCAGGTGATCCAGCAAGCAGGCTCTCACCTGTATCGCAGTCTGACTATCATCCCATCCAGGAGCACGTGGACTGAAGAAGACAAGGTTGAGATCAGCAGCAAATTCACGATGGTTTCCTTTGCGAATGCCTCTCACGCGATCAATGAGTCTGAGCTTGTGGTTGATCTAACTTTGACTCACCAGCTGGAAGACATTTCTAGCTTGCTGAGGCCGGACGGCTTCTTCATCTCAGGCGCGGGACATTCAGGAACTTCAACAATGGAGCTCTTCGTTTCAAATGAAGATATGAGCATCTGGAGAAAAAGTGCTCCGCGAAAGCCACACCACATCCACTCGACCACTATTGTCATAGCTGATACATGTAGCAAGAAAACCCTTGATCTTGTCACAGCAATCAAAGCCTCATATGACGGGAACTTGACAGTTCTGCCGCTTTCTGAGTTGAGGACGAGATCAAACATTGCAGATAACGTGATGGTCTTGGTCAGTCTCGATCAAGACATTGTGATGAGTCCTACCAAGGAGGAGTTTGAGACCTTGCAGATACTGCTGGGCAGACAGAAGATATTCTGGATCACAGAGAGCGCAACTCACGAAACACAACACCCGGAACAAAGCATGATCCCTGGACTTCTGCGTACGGTACGCAGCGAAAACGAGAATACAAAGGCCGTATGGTTGGATCTCGAGCCATCTTTTGATCCTCAACGAAGTGGCAAGACCGCTGTCATGGTCTTACAACATACGGGAACGGACGACGAGTTTGCTCATAGAAATGGCATACTGCTGATTCCCAGGATCTCGGCAAGTCGAGGTCTGAACGATAAATATCAGTCAAGTGGCTCGGTCGGTGCGCCCAGATTGGAGCGCTTCCGAGAAGATGACTGTCCTCGTAATCTCTCTTTGACCATCAAAGAGACAGGACTGTTAGATTCTCTAGTATTTGAAGAAGATGAAGATATCTTGTCCTCAGCTGATCTTGGGGACAACGAGATCGAGGTCGAGACCAAGGCATCCGCGCTGAATTTCCGAGACATCGCCGCTGCGATCGGTATCATCGATGATCACAAGCTTGGAGACGAGCTTGCTGGTGTTGTGACTAGAACAGGCTTGAACATTCAGCCTGATCAATTCCAAGTCGGAGATCGGGTCGCGGTCGTCCGACCGGGACAGGGCGCTCACAGATCTCTAGTCAGAACTGATGCTGAGCTTTGCTTGAAAATTGGCGACATGGACTTCGTTATAGCCACTTCCTTCCCAGGCATATTAGTAACGGCTTACTACTCGATCATTGACATCGGCCGGCTCCAACAAGGCGAGTACTGTCTGATTCACGCTGCTGCTGGAGGAGTTGGACAGATGGCGATACAACTGGCTCAAAGCGTGGGAGCCAATGTTATTGCAACAGTCGGTTCGCATGAGAAGCGACAATTTCTCAAAGAGACTTTCTCATTGACTGACGACATGATCTTCTCTTCAAGGGACGATTCGTTTGTTGACGGAGTCATGCGGGTCACCAATGGTAGAGGCTTTGATGTGGCCTTGAACAGTCTAGCTGGCGACCTCTTGCAGGACACCTGGAGGTGCATCGCACCCTTCGGAAGAATGATTGAGATCGGCAAACGCGACATTCATGAAAACTCAAAGCTCGACATGGATCCTTTCCGCACCAATGTCGTGTACGCGTCGGTCGACCTCATCACGATGTACTTCAAGGACAAACGGTTGTTGGGCAATCTCTTCCGCAAATGTTTCTCGCTAGTCGCGGAAGGAACCATACGACCACCGGCTCCCATTAGCGTCTACAGCTATGCTGAGGTCCAGAAAGCTTTCAGGGCATTGCAAATGGGGAAAAAATTTGGCAAGATTGTCTTGGTACCCAACGCAGACGATATGGTCCCTGTGCTCCCGCCGGTTCGAAGATCGACACAGCTATTCAAAGCCGATAAATACTACCTTCTTGTAGGAGGTTTAGGTGGTATTGGACGGCCTCTCGCTGAATGGATGTATCGTCGAGGTGCTAGGAAATTTGCATTCCTCTCCAGGTCTGGAGCAACAAAACCAGAGTCGCGTGAGCTGGTAGACTGGTTGTCCACACGTGGAGCCAGTGTTGAGGTATTCCACGGTGATGCAGCAGATCCTGACATGGTCCAAGAATGCGTCCAGCAGATCGGCTATAACCTAGCTGGTATCTTCCAGGCCGCGATGGTATTGAGAGACAACCTTTTCCAGCGGATGAGAATAGAAGATTGGCGAGCTTGCATCACGCCAAAGGTACACGGGACCTACCAACTGCACAAAGCAACCATCAATCTGGCCCTCGATTTCTTTGTATGCTTCTCCTCGTCCTCGGCAGTCGTGGGTGCATTGGGTCAAGCCAACTATGCTGCTGCTAATGCGTATGTGGACGGGTTGATGCGTTTCCGCCGTGGCCAGAACTTGCCTGGAACCACAATGAACGTGGGCGTGGTGAGCGATATGGGTGTTGTGGCTGAAGACTCTGCGTTGGAAAAAATCCTAGATCGCCTGGGCTACGATACGGTCAAAGAAGAAGAGGTCTTCCATCAGGTCGAAGAAGCGATCAACACTTCATCACCCAAGATCAAACCAGCATCAATATATGATGATATCGAGCATCATCGTACAATCACAGGCATCAACCTTCGACGCACAGATCTGTATTGGGCAAAGAAACCGCTGTTCTGGAACCTATACGCCAACCTCGATGTTTCAATGTCGTCGCAGGGCAAGCCCCAAAATTCACTTGCACATCTCCGACGTACCATTGATCCACAAAAGAGGCTTGATATACTGCTTGAGTCATTTCTTGTAAAAGTGGCCGATGTGATGGGCACACCGGTGGCATCACTACGAAGTGACAATCCTCTTTCCATGTACGGTCTCGACTCTATCGTTGCGGTAGAGATTCGCAAATGGTTCTACCAATCTACTGGACTCGATATTCCCTTGTTTGATATCATGGGCGCACGATCGATTGAGATCCTGGTCAAACAGGTCAGTGATGCGATGGTTGTGGAAAGTGATCAAGAATCGACGCCGGTCTTCTCGCCAAAACCGTCGCAGGAAGTCGAAGCCACGGACACACTTCCATCTGCCAAGGACGATCCTTTGGTTCAGGAGTTCAAGCCATCTCACACGGTCACAAAGACTACTTTGACTGGGTTCCAGCAGCGACTCTTCGACTCCCACATCGTGCTCGAGGACAAGTCAGTTCTGAATCTGGTGCTTACCTCCACCCTTCGGGGCAAGCCCGATGCAAAGTTGCTGCAGAGTGCTTTCGCCGAACTCTCACGACGGAACGGGTCCCTGCGCACTGCTTATCAGACCTCTGAGGACGGAAGTACGTGGCAGTCTATCGTACCAGTACCGGACCTCGAGATCGATCAGATAAATCTTACTCAGGTGGAGAACCACACCACTGCACTGGATGAGATCATATCCGAACGGCGTAAGATTACGCTTGACCTCCAGCACGGTGAAATGATGAGAATCACGCTGTCCAAAGTTTCAGAAGATGATTACAGATTACTGCTGGTCCTGCACCATTTAGCCAGCGACAAAAGCTCAACAATGTCCTTCATCAGACAACTGACCGATATCTACGACACACTGAAAGCTGAAAAAGCTCTGGAACGTGTTCCAAGTCCTTCCATGTCTTACATCCACTTCTCCATGTGGCTCCAGCAAAGACTAGAATCCCAAGAGGCCCTGCAAGATCTCGCCTGGTGGTCGGAACGCTTGGCTCACTTGCCCGATCCTAAGCAGCTTTTGAGTCTCGCGGCACCGATCGGCGAACAACCATCGAGGCGGATCACGATGTTTACTTTCCAGCCGCACGAACTCAGACGCATGCGGAGATTCGCGAGCCGGGTAGGAGCGACGCCGTTCCACTTCATTCTGGCGACTCTTCGAGCCTTTGTGCAGTTGCATACTCACCACGACGACCTCGTGATACTGATAGTGGACGGTAATCGGGTGCATCCCGCTTTCGATGACACACTTGGCTACTTCGTCAACCTCATACCCCTCCGTTTTAGTGACTCGCAGACGCAGAACTCGTCGTCATTCTCAGATATGGTTTTCTGCACTCGCTCGGCAGTCCTCGAAGCCCAATCACATACCATATTGCCTTTCGAAGCCTTACACCAACGTCTGGCTCAAGATGGAGTTGTCGACCCTACTCGACCGCTGGCACAGCTGGTCGTCAACTACTTGACTGCTGGACGCGTGCCATCTTTCCGCACATCCGACTTTACCATCAATGATGTGGACGTCCAGGATATACCCGGCACTTTTGAGCTTGCGATTGAGGTGACTGAAGACGAACACCAAGGGTTAACATTCCGGATGGAGTATGATGCTGGGATGTACGAGATGTCCGCAATGGGGCACATGACTGAGCAGCTACACCTGTTTATGAGTGACTTAGTCAAGGACTGGCAACAGCCTCTCGAGACCGCCTGGAAGTACGTCAATAGCAGTCTCACGCTGAGGTCAGAGCCATAGAAACCTGTTACAGTGTCCGGGATCTAGATTGCCGTGCTCAAGTTCTAGTATAGACAATCAATGCCAACCATGACCCAAGAAAATCATACGCAGTCAGAGTGCCCGAAATCGCGATGATATGATCTGGACTAACGATAGATCTTGCGATACTCTCTAGCAATTGATTGTTCGGCAGCTTGCACCATCTTTCAGCCTGCGGTGCTTCAAAGAATAGGAGAAGTGTGTCATTGATCTCACGACTCGACTGTACTGAACAGCAAGGTGTCAAGCTGCAACCATAGCTCAGGATCTAGAGGAAAATCCATGCCCAGTCCCTCCCACTGCCTCTCTTCCAGCGACAAGTCCACATCAGTGGGTCTGCCATGCTCACCTAAAGCCAAGCTCACTGAATTGTGTGTTGTGGTGTACTCAGGCCTCTCCAGAATACAAGATAGTTCTTGTTGCAGTTCCTCAAGAATGATACTATAGCGCAAACTAGGGGAGTTTGCGTTGGTGGCTCTGGCCAGATGAGACTGCACTGATTTAGCCAACTCGAACAGGGCCATCTCGTCGTGCTCGGTGGAGATGATGGAGAGGCGACCTTGTCTGCGCTGCATGATCCAAACGTAGACAATCGTCAAGGCGTTGAAGGTGACGTATTGGGTATTCCAGAACGCGGGTATCAAGTTGTTGTCTGTCGCAAGATCGTGTACTAGGTCAAGGACGAATCTGGCAGCGGACAAGCATTTTTCAATGTGTGGCTGCATCACCGCCGGATCTGTGTGATGACCTAGAAGTAACGGTCTAGTGATGATCATGACGGCGTGTGCGCATCCTAATTGTAATACCGTGAGTTGTCTACGAAAGATCGGAATCAAACTTGAAGGATGGATGCCGCCTGATAGGAACAGTGGTAGTTGCTGCTTCCATTGCTCGACCTCAGATCCCAAGCGTTGTGCCGTTGCGATCATATGTTGATCGCGGGCAGGATGAAGTAAAGCTTGCTCCTTGGAGGCGTCTTTGACGATACGGGTGAGCTTCGCATGCATGACAGGAGCTGCTTGTATGCAATCTTTGGGGTATGTACGAACGATGGTGTCACCTGAGAGTAGGTCGTTGTCATCGATGATATCCGGATACCTTTGGTCGATGTACGTATCGTTGATGTAAGGCGGCCTCCCAAGCATCACGCTAAGGTACGTGTCAAGCATATGGACAGCCCAAAAACAACGCCTCTGACACTCCCGGATTATCTTACTTGGCTCCGCAGAGCTCGGAGTTCGTGATCGGTGGATTCCTATGGAAAGCGCAAGTTGGTAGGTATTGCCCAGAGTATGCCACGCTTGATTGAGTCTCGAGGTATTGAGCTGGTACAGCGATGTGGCCAGGCGGGCCTGAACAGACTCCAGACTCGGCTTCCCGGTCTCACCTACTATCTTCTGTTGTGCAGCTTGGTAGAACGTCTCGCCCATACGTAGGTAGTTGTGGTTCGCCTCGGCCTTGCGTGTATCGACCTCGTCGTGAGGCGGTGCGTCTGTTTCATGTCCAATCTCAACGTTATACAAACAGGCAGTTGCAAGAACCATGAGTACGATAGCTTGGCGGGAAGGCTGGAGAGTATCTCGATGGGACTCATCTTGCTCGTGATAGTGGATCAGCCACGACTCGAATGTAGGTCGATGCAAGAAGCGATATGTTGGAGCAGCGAAGTCAAAGTATCGAGCAGTCATGGCGCGCGTCACACCACGATCTGGGAGTTTGAATTCAGTAGAGGGATCCAGCGCTGGCGCCTTTCTGTCACCGTAGGCGAATATTGAGACCTCCTCCCTGGCATTCTGACCTGCATTTGAAGGTTCGGCCATGCCAAAACGACGCCAGGCTTTTCGAAGGAACTAGTCGAATAGAATCAACAAAAGGTCGAAGGATATTTAGAGGAGTGAGACTCACTGAGAAAGTACTAGTCGGCCCTTGGTAGCCTGCGGGCGTGAGACCCTCTCCGTTTGGCGAAGCAGCTCTGGAAGTGTCGTTCGTGGTAATTGCGTCTCGGTGTCTCGATACAGACATGTTTTCCCCTAGCCATTGAGGTTGCACACTCGGACCTGCTGTATGACTTGAGACATCATGGACAAGAGCACTGGAAAGCCGAGAGTCTTGATGCCTGCCATGGGGCGTGATGTATGTACAGATCAAGCCTTGCGAAACGCACAAAGGGCATGGTTGCTCGCCTGAGCATTTCCGCTTGCGTGATTTGCAACTGTCGCATGCGCGCTGGACCTTGCGTCTCTTCGCCCCCGAAACATCTGATGCTGCAGCGGAGCTTTCGCGACGACGACTTCCTGCATTGCCATGTGGATCGTGATTTCGACGGGACGCAGGCGTGAGAGCCATGGTGGAACGAGGGTGCGGAAGCTGCGACTGGCAAGCGGGGTAAGTAATATTGATGGACGTTTCCAGTGGCGGAACTTGGCAAAACCTGGGCGGGAATGCGCGGAAGATGCACCTCTCCTGACTTCCGCCGCATCCGCGGCTGCGGAAGGTTTGCGGACGTGCAGACGAGCCCTCCGCTAATCGAGCGACACATTGATGGTGAGTGATAGCTCTACTCCACAGTCAACAGAGCAACAAATAAGTAGATTGGCCCAAGCCAGTTCCTTTTCCTGACTCTGTATCTCTCCTCGTTTCTTGCACTTCTAATCATGTTGCCCGAGTACTTCACACTTAACACTGGCGCAAAAATCCCCGCCGTCGGTTTCGGCACCTGGCAAGCCGCTCCCAATGAGGTCGAACGAGCTGTTGAGGAGGCATTGAAACAAGGTTACCGCCATATCGACTGCGCCGCCATCTACCGCAATGAGAACGAAGTCGGCGCTGGCATCAAGAAGTCAGGGGTCAAGCGTGAGGACATCTTCATCACGGGCAAGCTATGGAACACAAAGCACAGACCCGAAGACATTGAAGCCGCGCTCGACAAGTCTCTTCAAGATCTCGACACCGATTATCTCGATCTTTACCTGATGCACTGGCCGTGTGCATTCGCTCCTGGCGACAAGTTCTTCCCCTTGGACGATCAAGGTGTTTTTAGGCTCGACAACATCGACCCAGCAGAAACATACAAAGGCATGGAGAAACTTCTCCAGACCGGCAAAGTCAAGGCAATCGGTGTATCCAACTTTACCGTCGAAAAGCTCGAGGACCTTCTGAAACAGACATCTGTTGTTCCAGCCACGAACCAGATCGAAGCTCACCCCTACCTACAACAACCTGATTTGCTCAAGTTCTGTCAAGACAAGGGGATTCTCATCGAGGCGTACTCTCCTCTGGGCAACAACCAAACCGGTGAACCACGTACCGTTGATGACGCTCAAGTACATGAGGTTGGAAAAGAGCTCGGGATGGATCCTGGAGTCTTGCTAGGATCTTGGGGTGTGCAAAGAGGCACGGTCGTCCTGCCAAAGAGTGTGACCCCTCACAGAATCGCGTCAAACCTCAAGGTCAAAGAGCTGCCCGCTGGAGCATATGAGAAGCTCAATGCACTTGAGAGACACAAGCGATTCAACTTTCCCGCTCGATGGGGTCACGATATTTTCGGCGAGAAAGGCGACGAGGCAGTCAAGAAGATTGCACAAGAAGCTGGAGAAGAGAACAAGACCAAGTTTGTAGTTTGAGTAAACGATAAATCTATCTCTGAGCCATATATCCCACACAAAAGCATTTCACCTGTTGAGTATGCGCAAAACTTGGAAAGATAGATGCTATTTATCTCAGATTAGATCATGTATGTGATATCCTTGTCCAAGTCACTCACGGACTTACAGTCATCTCTGAATATCTAGATCTCAAGTCTCCTTGTATATGCTCATTCTCTTTGTAACCCCTAAGCTACTGTATCAGGCGTCAGAGCAGTGACATATGGAGGTAAGTGTCTATTGTCATGGAGGAATACAGTGGCTTGAATTCATAGATAAGATGCATGTAAGGTGGACCGAGTGTACTTCAGATGAGTCATAAACATCAAGTTATATACAAAAGCCATGAACGCCTCAGACGACAATCCCGTCATATGTCATGATACAGAACATCCCTCCACTGGCTAAACATGCCAATCCATGATGCCTTCCCACTATAGTTTGTACTTGAATAGTGGCGATTTGTCTCCCATTCGTTGCAACTCTTCCTCACTGTACTTCTCCCTGATCTCGGACTCATCCAAGGCATCTCTCTTCTTGTTGAGACGCATGTAGGAGAGCTCGAGGATCAATGTGCTAAGAAGCGTGAACGCGGCAAATCCAAGCCCGATACCAAAGCCGGTGGGATATCCAGGCTTCTCATTGTCAAGGAACTATTGATCTTTGTCAGTATATTCTCCAATCATCCGAGGGAGAGGAGCTAATGTTTACGATGTAGGATCCAACGATGCCACCACAGTTTCCAAGAGCAATGTTCAGCGCAATACCCATGGCTCTCTTTGATTCGCCGGCAAGGTTTGAAGAGATCCAAGCAGAGCCTGCAGGGTTGGTTGGGTATTGACCAATGCATACAAGTACGACACCAATGTAGCATGCGGGGATCTGATGCTTGATGTTGGGTGCGAGTGCAAGGAGCATGGCGAAACCGAGAGTCACAATAGCCATTTGACCGAAGATGAAGGGAGCACGCCATTGGAATTGATCCGAGAGCTTGGAAAGTCCAACCGCCGAAATTGCGCCAGCGACGTAGGGGGGAATGGTCATGAGTTGTGCTTGCGAGGAAGTGTAGCCCATGGACTTGGTGATAGAAGGCATGGTGAATTTGAGACCATAGGCGCAGACGGAAGCGGTGAAGAGAATCCAAGCTTGAAGGTAGACTTTGTAGTCCGTAAGCAGATCCTTGAGGTATGACCACTTGAACTTGTCAGCTTTTTCGCCGTCGTCGGATGTGCCACGACCAGCATTCTTGATAATGTTTTGGAGCACCAAGTAGCGTTGCTCGTCTGCGTTGAGCCATCTACCAGACAGAGCAGGTGTGTCGGGCATGATGAAGAAGCATGCAGCACCCACGATGACTGTGACGATACCTCTGCGAGTAAAATCAGTATGGTGCGTTGGAGATAGGGTGCACAAGTATAGAGGCGTGTCGGGACACGATTTCTGCTGTAGGGGAGACGTACTCGAGGAGGAAAATCCAAGCCCAACCAGGTCTTCCACCAAGTCCGTCCATTTTTGAGATGGCGAAGGCCAGGAGACCTGAACAAGCACCAGAAAGAGCGGAGGCGCAGTAGAACAGAGCGAGACGAGTCTGCACTTGTCTTTGAGCATACCAATGAGTGATGAGGTAGACAGCACCAGGGAAAAAGCCTGCCTCCGCAATTCCAAGGAGAATCCTGCAGATCATCAAGCCAGCGAAGTTCTTGACCAGACCAGTCATCGTCATGATGGTTCCCCACGACACGACCAGAATACCGATGTAGTGGGACGGCCTCTTGAATTTCTTGAGCAGAACATTGGACGGTACTTCCAGCAAGATATAGGGGATGAAGAAGATGGACAGACTACGATTGGAAGTCAGCCTAAGAGCGTCGGACGAAATGGACAATGAACTTGCACTATATTGTACTGAATACCGCTCATATTGAGATCTTCCATCATACCCTCGATTTTGGCATTGCCGATATTGGCTCTGTCGATGTGAGAGAAGAGGTAGAGTACGGCAAGGACAGGGACGAGTCTCAAGTCGACCTTTCTGATCAGTGCCTTTCTCTGGTCTTCAGAAAAGCCCTCAAAGAAGTCGGCCTCTTCATGAGTCAGGCCCATGCCTGCATACTTGTTGTACTCGTAAACCTGGACCTGCTCGGGGTCCTTTCCGATCGAGGATGACGATCCTCCGCCATGCTTGAGGTCCAAATTGTTAAGCATGTTTGGAATAGAACGAGATGTTGAGAGTAGGGAAGAAGCAAGGAAGTGTTGTGAGGAATTGATCGAGATAGTGACGACCAAGCCAATAGAGATATAGCTGGTCGATGAAAACGCCTGGGTCTTGGTTCCCCACGACTAAGACCAAAGTCTTGCAATACTTGGGTACCGAATCCCATGCCCTGGAACCCCGCATGGGGTCCCCGCTATGGCGAGGAAGATCTGGAGGAGCGCATCATGGGATACAGAGTTTTCGCCGCACCAATCGGAAGGGTGTATCTACAGATGTATCTCGTTGGCGGCAGGCGGATATTGCGTTGTCTCGCTCCTTCCGCAAAACCTCCGCAAGTATGCCCTGATGGGCCGTTGGCGGAAGCTCGGATGTCGACGCCGTCCTCTTCCGCCTCCACCTTCCGCCCATCGGGTGCAGGTAGTCGAAATCCGATCTGGCAGCGGGGTCGCATGGGTGTGATGCCTGACATTGAGAAGACTGCCTCTATATATGGCTTCCAACATTGTCCAAACTGTAATCAACCAATCTACAATCTCACTTTCGCCATGACCGACGTACTTCCCATCTCGAGCAGGTCTGCCACGCTGGACAGCAAGTACTCGAGCATCAGAGTGTCCGAGGCCCGCACGCAGCAAGTGCTCACAACCAAAACGACCACACCCTCGACTGTCGATGAGCTGATCAAGCTAAGAGCGAGTCAAGAAGGAAAAAACGACCCCATCATTGCTTACCCCGAGCATGACACAGCGTACACGAATTATACGCCCTACCAGCTAGACAGATTCGTTGAGAGAGCCGCATCGTTCTATACGACGACCATTCCGCAAAGACGAACATCAGATGATCCGGTACAGATCATCGGACTTCTAGGCCCCTCAGACTTTAGCTACTTGGTAGCCTTTCTTGCCATCTCCCGACTAGGTCACTCTGTGCTCCTGCTCTCAACCAGAATCACCGCTGAAGCTCACGAATCTCTCCTCTCAACGACAAAAGCCACTGGACTGATTTACAATGAAGCTTTTTGGTCCACGGCAACTGCGCTGAGTGCACAGAAACCTGACTTGCGAATTATGGAAATTTGTGACACCAAGTCTCTGCCGACTGCAAGTGCGAACCTAAAGCCTGCAAAACTGGACTCTTCCAGAGAGACTCTCAACATCTCCTTCATCATTCATTCAAGTGGTTCGACGGGACTCCCGAAACCAATTTTCCAAACCCACAAAGCATCCCTGTATGCTTACTCTCAACACTTCAATCGGGTCGGCCATATCACGCTTCCGCTCTACCACAACCATGGCATCTGTTGCCTCTTCAGGGCAATCTGGGCTAGTAGAAAGATTTACATATACAATGCCAGGCTGCCTCTTACATCGCAGCACCTGCTTGCAACGCTCAAAGAGCACCGGGATATCAGGATTCTGTACGCAGTCCCCTATGCCCTCAAACTTCTCAGCGAGACCGAGGAGGGCCAAGAGCTGCTCAGCAATCTCGACATCGTCATGTTTGGCGGATCGGCCTGCCCCAAGCCTATCGGTGACAGACTTGTTGAATCTGGCGTCAATCTCGTAGGACACTACGGTGCCACAGAACTCGGACAGCTCATGACGTCCTTCCGCGACCACAAGGAAGACAAAGGTTGGGATTGGCTGCGTGTCGGTCCCCATCTGGAACCCTATCTCAGAATGGAAAACAGGGGTCCCAATCTCTTCGAGTTGTGCGTCATGGAAGGCTGGCCTTCGAAAGTGGCGACCAACCGCGATGATGGATCTTATGCAACCAAAGACCTTTTTGAGCCTCACCCAACCATCCCAAACGCTTGGCGATACTATGCTCGCCTGGACGATACCTTGGTGCTCGAGAACGGCGAAAAAGCCAATCCCCTTATCGCTGAAGGAGTCATTCGTCAGAGTGAGCATGTTGCTGAGGCGATCGTTTTCGGTGCTAATAAACCACGACTCGGTGCATTTGTCGTTCCATCAGCCACGTCAACACTAGGGAACGAAGACTTGCTGGACGCAGTCATGGCTCATGTGGACGAAGCAAACAAAGTTGCACCATCCTTTGCCTACCTCTCGCGGGAGATGATCAAAGTGTTGCCAAGCGATGTCGATTTCAGGAAGACGGACAAAGGTACTGTTATTCGTGCAGCTTTCTACCGTGACTTTGCGGAACAAATTGACGCTGCATACCTCGATGAGCAGTCAGGAACGCTTGTTCTGCCAAAAGACCAGTTGCTCCAATATCTTCGTGAGGAGTTCGCTCAGAGAATCACACTGAAGCAAGACGAGTGTTTGAACAACGACACCGATCTTTTCAGTCTCGGCGTCGATTCACTACAAGCTATTCAAGCAAGGAGCAACATCATCAAAACGCTCGATGTCCAGGCAAAAGACATTGGCCGGAACTTCGTCTTCGACTTCCCGACCCTAAGCGAGATGGCCAACGAGATTCTGCGACTCCAGAACGGTGGTCCAAAAGAACAAAAGCTCGACATTGAAGAACGTATGGCAGCTATGGTCGAGAAGTATGCCCATTTCGAGCAGCATCAACCTGTTCAGAGACCAGCTGATGGTGCCTACATCGTAAGTTTGTCCTAATGCTCACGTTCGACCCGTACTAAGATCCAACAGGTTGTCACTGGTGCCACAGGCTCTCTTGGTGCACATGCTGTTGCAATCATGGCAGCGCAGTCAACTACTAGAAAAGTGTATTGCCTTGTTAGAGCCAAAAGCTCCGCAGATGCCGAGAGAAGAGTATGGCAGTCCTTGCGCGAACGACAACTCTTTCACACCCTCTCCGCAACTGCTCGATCAAAGATCATAGCCTATCCCTCCAACTTTGCCGAAGAACAACTTGGTCTCGATGCTCAGCAATATGAAGCAATCTCACGAGACATCACACATCTTCTCCACCTTGCATGGTCGGTCAACTTCAATAAGAGTATCGAAAGCTTCGAGGCAGATTGTATCCGGGGGGTACGAAACTTGACAAGACTCTGCTTACACGCCAAGAGACCTGAGCCCGCGTCGTTCAACTTCTGCTCCTCGGTCAGCGCGACCGTCCGTACTCCTGGTGATACTGTACCTGAGGCCATCGCCGAGTCCTTTGCTTATGCCCAGGGAATGGGCTACGCTCAGTCAAAATCTGTTGCCGAGAGTTTGTGCGACCGCGCTGCGAAACAGACCAACATGAAGTGTCGTGTTCTCCGAGTCGGCCAAATTATTGGCGATACCCGTCACGGTGTCTGGAACGAGACAGAAGCCATTCCTCTCATATTCCAGTCTGCAAAGTCAACTGGCACACTGCCTTCTCTTGATGAAAATCCAACATGGCTTCCAGTTGACCTTGTCGCAAATGCTTGCACCGAGATTGCCCTTAGCAACGCAGATAGTGGTGTGATGAACATTGTCAACAGCAAGTCATTCCACTGGACCAGAGACTTGCTCCCTCTCCTCCACGAGGCTGGTCTCTCTTTTGACGTCGTCGATCAGCGCGAGTGGATCAAACGTCTGCGAGCTTCGAATCCTGATCCCGTCGCGAATCCTTCGATCAAGCTTGTCGACTTCTTTGCAAGCAAGTACGACAACGATAACACGCGAAAGTCTTTGGCGTTCGCATCCGACGTAGCCCGAAGCCATTCTCCGTCCCTGGCAAACGCCGGTGTCATTGATGTTGACATTATACAAAAGATTGTCAATTACCTCGAAACAAGATACACATTGCAGCTGAAGTCTACATCATTGGGTACAGCGTACGTGATCGGAGGCCCTTGCGGTACCGGAAAATCTTCTCTTGCTGGAAGACTCTCCAAGACACTGTCACTGCCTATCATTGAAGGCGATGAGCTACATTCTATTGCAGCTCGCGCTCAGATGAGTAACAAGATTCCTCTTGGGGACACGGAGCGCATGGACTGGTTAGCACACCTGCGCGGTGCTGCCATGTATTCTCTCGCAACCTTCAAGACCTCGGGAGTGCTTGTCACATGTTCAGCATTAAAGGCGACCTACCGCGATGAGCTTAGGAAACTCAATGAGCTCGCAGGCATCAAGACGATCTTTTTGTTACTGACAACAAATGACAAAGACGCCATCAAGGATCGTATGAGTAAGCGAGAAGGACACTACATGGCTCCGTGTATGGTTGACGCGCAAATGGCGGTCTTTGAAGATGTTCAAGATCATGAAGTTGACTGTGTTCAGCTCGACGCCATGCAGGATTTGGAGCATAATGTGGCTCAGGCATTATGTATGGTAGATATGTTGTAAGATGGGTGATTTATTAGTTATGTAAAGTGCAGGGTCCAGATTCTATATAACAGCCTCATCGTAGAGAATCTTCAAACTGCCAATGACCGTTGGTGATCTGTCGAACAACTCATGAGGTTTGCTTGTTGGACACTCACGCCTGGATAGATAGAGAGCCTCACTGGCGCCTGTCATGGCTTTCGTCTTGGACTCAACTCGCATCCAATTGCACTTCGTAGTTGCCCAAGTTCCCTCTCCAAGTGCCTGATATAATCGCAAGCAGCAAGTAGCACCTCTGCCTTACTGGGTTTTGGAGTCTGGCCAGCGCGAGCTGGCTGCTGTGTCGGGATGTTTGGAACTGTGTTGGCAAGATTCTGGAATTGAGAGACGAGGTTATGGCGATATCGTCTCTCTATATCCGAATGGGTGGAGCGGCCACGGTGACGACCCCTATTGGTTCTGGTTGGTGACCCCGAGAAATCGTCACTGAAAACGGGAGACTCCTTAACTTCGGGAAAGGCAGGTTCTCTGATAAGAGGAGGTGGCGTCAGAGGGTATGTCTTCATAGATCTTGGGCTGCGTGACGGGGATGTGTGTTGGGAGGCAAAGGCTTGGAAACGCTCGGTTTGTGTGGTGCAGGTGTTGCCATGGGCGGCAGCAAGCATCGAGTCAACATCGCAGTAACCAGTCAGAGTATTGATGCCTGCGTCCATGGATAACTTGCTTATGTGTGCGTCGAGACTATCGTAGGAATCTGCGTGCTGATACCTAAAAGGCAAGACAGGCATGGATTGTTGCTGGCGCAATTGAGGTCTTGCAGGCCTTGTCTGCGATGGTGCGTGCCCGTACACGGGTGTGTAGCATTGCTGCAGTCCAGAGAATTGAACTGGCGCATATGGCTGCATTTTCATGGGGAGATGAGACTGAAAAGCATTCTCAAAGGGATTGTTTGGCCCGCTTGCGTAGCCTGAGTCTTGAGGGGTTGGGGATTGTACAGCATCGAAAGAGCCGCCCAACTTCGAAGAACAGGAATATGATTGGAAAGAGTCCATATCTGATGGATGTAAAAGACTGTGTGAGTGGTGAGTTGGTAAGATGGAAGCTTCTTGTAGTAAAGGAATCTGGACGGTCTTATTTATGTACCAGTCCGGAGACTGATATTAGCTGTAATGGTGTAACAGGCGTGTGGCAGATGAGATTCGTCCACTTCGTGGTTAAGCTGTAGAATATGCCACAATTGAAACCGTTCTATTGTCCTTCACGTCTGACAGGGCCCGTTGACTTGAGGGCTTCTATAGCAAGCGTCTGATCTTCGATCATGTTTGAGTTTAAACGCGCTGCGAAACGATTCGAAACGAGGCTCATGTGAACTATCGCGACTTGAATCGAAATCCCCAAGTTCTTCCAAGGCCATGCCTAGGTAAACGAGATACTAGTGTTGGACAGGTCAATATAGAACAAAAAAGGTATTCTGTCGTCACAAATCGAGTGCGCATCAAACAGGTCTTCCGAACCTTCTTTGCGATTCTTAAACCATCTCCTCATTTTTGCATGACATCAGCCACAGCAAACAAGCGTTTGCGTCGAGGAGAAAGTGTTCGGAGACACCGAGGGCTGTCGCCTCAACGGTCGGCTTTTTCAACGTTGAAACGACGAAGCTGAAGTTTTGAATGAAGACGCTTAAACTTGCCACAAGACCACCTTGCAAACATAACATTGCACTCTTTGACTGATCGTATATTGTTTTTGGCCGGCGTGAAACTTGGGGACTGGATAATAGAATTCATGCGCCGCTTATTGATCTCAACCGCTTGCACAGCAACATATAAATTGGTTTATCTTCCCCCAGTACATGAGGTCGAGAATCAACACGACCCCACATGGCGGAGCAAGCGGTCGACCCACGCGCGCCTCGCATGCCACCAACCACCACAAGTCATGTATGAACACGGCGATCTTCGATTGACTTTGAGATATGGGAAAGTCGTGGCCTCACGACGTGGACGTACGATGGGAGAGTCGCCTGGGTAACCCAAGCTGGCTTTCTCTTCTAACATAGCGTACTTACCATTGCGAATATCTCAGCTGCTCTCTGTATGATGCGCTTCCACTATACAGCCACCTATTGGTTTTTTGTGCCACGATCGGCGATCCACGCTCCATTGATATCAGAAGTACGAGGGATCAGATCGACTTCTCAAAGTCCTGGAAGCCCTACCTCCAAAGTTGTTAGATACCGTGTATTATCCTCATTATAGATCCAGTTGGGCGTTGAATCACTACACGACAGAAGTGTTCTAGATCTGGACAGAGTTTGTACTGTTGTCTGTGCGTCCACTGCCCTTTGGTGCCTTGTCAGGAAAGTCAGGCGCGTGCGGATATCGATCGTGTCCGCTGTTCTCTGTTGGGTATCATTCTATCGACTTGGGTAGTGTCGTCAAAAAATACTGCATACAAACCCGTTGCTGACTCTGTGGACTATAGTGTAAATCTACACTCAGGATGGCATTGCCATTGCTGAGACAATGCTGTCACTCTTGTTCCTACAGCTGTGTTTTCCACTCTATCATCTTCTTCGCTGGCGTGGTCTAGTTTTCTGTTTCTCCAACCAAGGTAGAATCGGAGGGTAGTCGCAAGTGCGATGCATGCTGCCGAAAACGCCACATTGACGACATTGGCTTGCCAGTACTGTGGTCCTTGGGACGCTGGATGGTTATAAGACGCGTAGATCGATGCGAGATTCGATCCGGCATTAACAACAGCATAGGCAACCGCGCGCTTGGAAGATGGCCGGGGTAAGATGGTGGCTGCCCAGGATAGAATACACCCAAAGCTTCCATAGACAGACATTATCATGAAGGTTGCCGTGTATCGTGCGGCGGCATTCAGTGTTACTGCAGAGATGATTAATCCTATGCTGCAGAACACTAAGGCCAGACAACGTGAAGCCAACGTTCCCGGGTCTTGTCGGACTGCCACGAATTGGTGATACCCCGGAGGGCGGCAAAGACATATGGTGGAGGCGATAACAACAAGGTCTGGGTTTTGTTGTATCCGAAAGTCTTGACAATGGTCGGGAAGAAGTTGGTAGATGCTGACGCGAGGTTCAAGCTCAACTGCATAAACCACAAGATTTATAGCGAAGGATCAGCAAACGCCAGCTTCAGACCTTCGCGAGAGCTCGATTTGTGGACATCCTGTTCGTTCGCGTCTTCAGCAATTCGAAGTATGGCAAGTTGGCGTTCTTGCTCAGTCAGCCTGCACGTTTGTCAGCTGATATTTGCAAAGCGAACGTGCCAACTTCGTACCACTTTGTGGTATCTGGGTATTCTGGAAGTACGAAAGCAGCTGCCAAAGCAACCGGGATCGTCGCAGTGCCTTCAATGATGACTATAATGCATGAGTAGCCAGTAAAAGGGAACCCAACGTGCGGCAGAGAACTTACAAAGCCAGCGCCAGGCGGCAAGTCCTGCTTTGCCTTCTATACCACCCATGATGGCACTACCAAGGAGGCCTCGAAAGCGCCTGTCATCTGCCCAGCCGCGTAAAGGATCGATATACGCTTTGCAAGCTCTTTCTTCGTGTACCATGAAGAGAACAGGAAGAGGGATCTGGCTACGAAGTTCTGATAAGCTGCATCATCTGGAGCACAGCAAAAGACACTTACGAAAGAAGGGCGCTTCGACGAATCTTCCGTGGTAGTTTTGCACCGCTCCAGAGCAAGCACTGACAGCGCCCCAACAGCACATGATAAATGGCAGGAAGACAGAGGGCTTGACTTTGTCCAAAATCATATTTGTAGGCACTTGCGTCAAGATGTATCCCACAAAGAAGATGGAGATGATAGTGTTGTACTGGGTCCCCTGCAGACCAAGGTCTTTCTCGAAGGAGCCAAGACGGGCGACTGCGATGTTATTGCGATCCAGGTAGTTGAGTACATCTTCCAAGATCCTAGGTCAGTCGATCGATCAAGGGCATCAAGACGAAGGACAGCACTCACAGATAAGCATCATCATTGGCATCATTCTCATATCAATCTTCTTCAAAAGCTTCTTTTCCTCGGCGATCCTCTCACCGACAGAAGTATCATTGATGTCATCAATGTTGTCAAGATGGACGACGTCTTGTAGCTTGGTGTTGGGGTTCGTCATGTCTGCCTTAGAAAGAAGAGATCAAAGAGATCAATATGAAGATACGTAGAGCGTTTCCCTACCTTTATATTAGAAATCTAAGCATCTCGGACTCTCCAGGGAACGCTCTGGACAAGGATCTGGGGTCTCCGCAGCTTCCCCGCTGCTGAAGTGTTCGAAGGTGATATGGGCTGGAGGATCCCCATTTGATAACTGGTGCAATATGTTGCGAAGGTACTCCGGTCGGCTCGGATATGTTCTTGGCTGCATATCACCTCCACTGAACCTCGCACGGGGGTGTGAATACTGCGGGGTCAACACGGTTGAGCATTCAAAACAGACTTTCCCCCAGGTGTGTCGTGCAGAGTGGTATTGACGCGCCCGATATCACGTTTCTCCAGACAGTGAGGATCCCAGACCAGATCTCTGATATTACGACCCTCGAATCGAACATGACAGTTGAGGACAGACATACCATACTGTGGATTGGTGATGCAGTCAAACATAATCCGGACGTCTACAAGCGTCTAGAAAGCCGATTTAGGATGATCCGACCAGAAATCGAGCTCCGCCAGCGACCTGAATTCTTGCAAGCGCTCCGGTCAAAGACTTGGGGAAATTTCGATGCTATTCTCCGGCCTATTTGGGTGACCGGTGGTGAGATGGGTCGTTGGGATACCGAATTGGTCCCTCTCCTCCCCAAATCATGCAAGATCTTTGCCAGTGCAGGCGCCGGTTATGATTGGGCGGACGTTGATGTGCTTGCCGAGCACGGTATATTGTATTGCAATGGTGCACAGGCATCCTCGGAAGCAGTTGCAGATATGGCGATATTCCACATTCTGTCAGTCTTTCGGAATCTTACCTGGTCTCATCTCGCTGCTCGTTCGGGTGATGCTGAGCAATGGCTCGATGCGCACGCAAACGCTACCACGACGGCTCACAATCCACGCAACCACATCCTTGGTATCATTGGACTTGGCAACATCGGCTACACCATCGCTCAGAAAGCGTTTGCTGGTTTCGGCATGAAGATTCACTACTTTGACGTCAGTCGTAAGTCACGCCAACAAGAGAAAGCAATCAATGCGACATTTGTGGACAGTCTCGAGTCTTTGCTGGGGAATGCAGACTGTGTTCTCCTTGCGACTCCATTCGGCGGGAAAAAGGTCATCGACGCTGAAAGTTTGGCCATGTTCAAGGAAGGATCTCGATTCGTCAACATCGCAAGGGGCACTCTGGTTGATGAAGACGCTCTTGTGAGAGCTCTGAAGAACGGCAAAATCTTTGCTGCTGGACTGGATGTGTACGAGAACGAGCCAAACATTCATCCAGAGCTTTGTAAGATGCGCAATGTGACTCTTACTTGCCACAACGCTGGAGGCGCCATCGAAACAAATTATGGATTCGGAAGGTTGGCGATGAAAAATGTTGAAGCAATGCTGCTTACTGGCAAAGCGCTGACACCCGTCAACGCGCATCTCATCAAGCATTGAGGCCTGAATATCGCCATAGCATCTGAAGAGTTTCGCCGCACAGAAGATGAGTCCAAGTAGATAATCAATAGCTTTCGTTGTTACCAAAGAACCAACTCTGCACTCAATCGGGGTTGCGCCCATAGTATTGTGTTGGTTGGTGCTGATTGACTGTTCTTGCGAGACGAAAGCGCATAGTGAGGAAAATTGTCGACTACAGTCATGTTAGTAGTTTGTTATCAGCAGTCTCGGTCGGGCTGCTTACAACAAAAGAATCCGCGGCGGCGTGTTGTCGAGGGAGTGAACTTGCGTCGAAAGCTGTTGCCGAAGTGTCGGTCGGCTCACGGCTTTCTTGCTGGCTCGCCAAGACGGGTCGCATCGGAAACAGCGGGTAGGTAGCTTAGCCGAGCAGGATCCGACCAAACCTTCTCGCGCTTCCCTTCATCACCCGACACCAACATCCGGCGTCACTTGTCACGACTCTTTCGGCCATGACTCTACTTGTAAAGCACCCCACGGGGTGATCCACACTGCCGCCGAGACAAGCGCCTCTTTCTGGAGATATATGATCGACCATCCCCTTTCCGCTGTTCGCCTACCCCATCATCTATTCTTATCTTCAATCACACTCAATCCACCCCGAAGCTGCAAAGATGGGTGGCTTACATGCTGTTGAGGATCGCCCTACGCCAAAAGAGGTGTACAACTGGCGATTGTACACGGAGGCTTTGATCATCGCAACTGGATCGTTGCTGTAAGCTCTCAACAGATGGTCGCAATAGCACGTCTGACACCGTTCTAGCTTTGGTTACGATTCAGCATTCGTCGGCACCACCATCGCTCGTGCTAGCTTTAAGAGCGATTTTGGAATCACCAAAGCCACCGCTGCCGGCATCTCCAGCAACATCACCTCTGCGTTTCAAGCAGGAGCCTTCTTTGGCGCCCTCTTCTGCTATTTCCGTCAGTGCCCTGCTGTACTCGATCTGTTTCTTTCCCAACTGACAATGTTGAACAGTCACCGAACGTGTCGGCCGTAAATGGACTCTACAGGCCAATGTTGTAGTGTTTATTGTCGGCGCTGTCTTGATGACAGTGGCCACTCATCAGCTTTCATTCATCTGTAAGACAGTCATACCCTCCACGAGCCTTGACTGACAAGGCGAAACAGACGCTGGACGTGTACTCACCGGCCTCGGGTGTGGTGCCATCACGGCTACGGTCCCAAGCTACATCGCCGAGCTCTCTGTCCCTTCCATCCGTGGAATCCTGACTGGACTCTTTGAGATCGCATATCAAATCGGCTCTCTGATTGGCTTCTGGGTCAATTATGGAATCAACAACAATATGAATGTCAAGTCGTCCTTGAGCTGGAGGATCCCCATGGCTATACAACTGATTCCCGCTGCAATTCTGCTGGTTGGTAGTCTCTTCTTGCACGAGAGCCCTCTATGGCTCATGCGTAAAGGCCGTGAGACAGACGCAAAGGCAGCCCTTGTTCAGCTGCGTCATCTGCCTGTTGAACACGAGTGTAAGTGCATACGCGATCTGCCGATCAAGACAATATACTGACTGCTCTCAAGACCTTCAAGAAGATGTCCAGGATATGCAAAACAGATTGAACGAGGAAGCAGCAATTGCCGCAAGGTACGGTAATGGATCGTTTGCCTTTATTCGGGGCTGTCTGAACGAGCTATCTCGCCCTGGTATGCGTAACCGCGTTCTTCTCGTCTTCTGCGCCTTTGCTTTGCAGAACCTCTCGGGTGCTTCGGCCATCAACTACTATTCGCCTACGCTGTTCGGCTCCCTTGGTGTCGCTGACATTCCATTGTACACGGGAATCTATGGACTCGTCAAGGCTATTGCTTCGATCATCTATTACATCTTCTTCATCGACGTGCTTGGGCGTCGCAACCCTGTGCTGGTATCCTCGGCCGCATGCTCGTTCTGCCTATGGTTTGTCGGAGCATATGTCAAAGTTGGTCATCCAGCAGATGCCATTGCTGCAGGTGTGCCCTTGTCCGCGTCCACAGCAGCGGGTGGTCGTGCTGCTATTGGCATGATCATGATCTATTCTGTTTTCTGGTCTTTCGGATTGAACGGAATTCCTTGGATAGTGTCGGCCGAAATCTTCCCCGGATCGCTGAGAGTTCTGACCGGTACGTATGCAGCACTTTGTCAATGGCTAGTCCAGTTTGTCATGACAAAAGCCCTGCCATACATATTCAGTTCCTTTGGATATGGCACGTGGTTCTTCTTTGCTGCTTGGATGTTGATTGCGACACTCTGGACTTACTTCTTCATGCCTGAGACCAAGGGCTTGACGATTGATCAAATGGACGCCTTGTTCGGCTATCATGGACGCGCAAGAGCAGATGATGCGGAGATTGGAGTCAGTTACAAGCAGGGCGTTGACTCGGTGGAGAAGATTGGTGCAACCACAACCGAGTATGCAGAGAGGGCGTAGTGAATGGGTAATACATAGCGTGACTCTGCACTCGGTACCCAATTATTTTACCTGTCTCTACGGACCTTACGTGCCACGTTCATTGTATGACCAACTCGTGCCCAAGTAACATCCTCAATCCGATAGCAAACTCAAGTCTTCTAACTATACTCTGTATCACGTTGCAAAAGCGACCTGCAAGCCAATACAAGTCGCAGATTCTAGTCGAGGTGTTGTGTCAGGGTCGTTCTGCCGACAAGGGCAAGGGCAAGCCGAGATCGGAGGTCTACGTTCCTTCTCCGCAACTTGTCGGGTTGCGCAGAAACATCTCTCGGTATGAACGACCAGCATCTGCAAGACAGGAGCAGCACCGCGTCGCGACTGGGCAGGTCACGACTTGGATGTTTGACGTGCAAGAGGAGGAAGGTGCGATGTAACGAACAGCGGCCGAGGTGCTCGCATTGTGAGCGACTCAATCTACAATGCTCATGGAAGACCAATACGACACTCACTATCGCTGCCGCGCAGAGGCGTCAAACACCGTCGCAGAGCGCTATGCCCCCAGGCGCTCAGAGTGGAAGCGGAGATACGAATGCGACAAGGATCCCTGCTGGCGCGACTTCCCAGGCTGCTCTCAACGAGCCAGCGTGGCCTCTGCCAACCGTCCATGACTCTGTCGCGACTTCAACATCGCCGGCTACAACACAAGATCCCCCTGCTGTTGACAATTTCTTCGATTATGCAGGATTCATGTGGGACAACGCCGAGTGGTGGCAGCAGTTCCAGCCGTCCGATGTGCTTCTGCCAAATGACCAAGTCGATCAGACTATCTCCGATCTGTTTAGCTCGCCCAGTACGAACTCGCCGTCTTTTGCAGCGGTCAACGAGACGCACCAGAGCGGAAGTGTTGTCACACATCGAAGCCAGATCCAGGGAAAGCAAGCGGAAAGAGCGCAGGACAGCATAGAGACAACACAGACTGGGAATCAGTTCCTGCTCGATTACTTTGTGCATAGCACCGTACCTCCGATACTGGCACCAGTCGAGACACAGCAGCAATGGGCCTCAATGCGACGCCATCTTGTCTTCATGGCTCAAGAATCATCAATGGTCCGCTCTGCTCTGTTGAGCTTTTCCGATCTGCTGGTACGTCGCCGTCGCCAAAACATCACTACTTCCACTGAAGGACAGGCACGACATCAAGAATCGGCTTGTGGACTGTCCAAGTACACAGAGAACTTTGAGTCAGGACAGCCAGAACGTGAGCACCTTCTGGCAACTTGCTTCTTTCTAAGCTACGTCGATATCCTCGAAGGCAGGACGCAAGCAGCGCACGGCAGCTTGAAAGTTGCATACCACATATTTGACAAGGGGGACAAGGCGACCTTCGGTCCTCTGGAGATACGCATCCTCTCCTGGATCAGGTTGCTTGACGGAAGAGCTGTCTCTGCTGGCGGCGAGGGCTTGTTCTTGTCTGATGACGAAGCGACAGAAATGCTTGTCCAGCCCTCACCAGCCGGTCTAGACTGCCTGCCGAGCGGCACGGACGTCATGAACGATGCCGACCAAGGTGCTGAGATTGAGGATGCTCTATTCCAAGCACTTTATCAACCAGGTGCCGTGTTCTTCCAGAAGGTGCAGTCATTCATGGGTCGCATATCAAAGATTGATCCATGGCATAGAAGCCGAGGTACCGTAGCAGACGAGACTGAAGTGATGGTAGTCGCTGCAAAAATCACTCGGGACCTCGAGAAGCTTTTTGCTAACCGACCTCGACTCATGGATTATGCAGCGAAAGGCCAACTTACGCCACAGTATCTCAGCCCTCACCTCTCCCACGCCATTACTCGAGCCTTTCGAACCTACGCAAGTAATTTCTATGCAAGCAAAGTACATCTCCATCGAGTTGCCTATAAGACGCTGCCTTTGGCTATGGATACCGTGCTGGCGCTCGCAAAGATCAAAGAGCTTGCCAGAATGATGGCTGATACACCGTCGAGACCTGGTATCGAAGGCGGCGAACCATTGCCTGTTAATATGCTATGGCCACTGCTCATGCTCGGGTCAGAAGAGGAGGATCCTCAAGAACGAGTTTGGATCAGAGATCAGATATGCAGGATGCAGGAAGTGGCCACCAACGCCGAGATGACAGCACGAGTCTTGGATGAAGTCCAGAAGATGCAAGATTCGACAGGGACAAGGGTTGACATCCGCAGCATCATGCACAAGATCTTCGATGCATGCTTTGCCATTGTGTGATCGAGACACGCACACACAAAACCTTTGTTCGCAAGCTTGCGTGACTGAACGGTCATTGCAAAACGCCCAAGCATCGACATGATCGGTCGAGGTGCGATGGCGTTGCCTGATCGGTTCTCGCCGGCGGCTAAGTGCTCGGCTCGCAACTTGAAGCCGATCGGATATCGCTCAAGCGAAGGTGTGGAGATGCGAAGCTGCGGGGTCTAATCGCGAGCAGCGTTCGCTCCACCATTGGCGAGCAACAACAAGTCAATTCCATACGACGGCTGCCGAAAAAGTGGTCCTTCACGCCGGATCTGATGCCGACGCGATCATTGAACGCGACGATGCCGACTGCCTGGACGACAAAATGTTCTCCTTCAGCATGTAACCCCGCCGTCCCCCTGACCTTTCTCCAGCTATCCATCTCTCTGTTCCCCCAAGCTTCGAAGTCTCACTACTCCAAGCCGTCGCAATGGTCCACAGCACTACATCAAAATCGTTTCCTCCTG
Source organism: Aureobasidium sp. EXF-10728 (assembly GCA_023848605.1). NCBI lineage: Eukaryota > Fungi > Ascomycota > Dothideomycetes > Dothideales > Saccotheciaceae > Aureobasidium > Aureobasidium sp. EXF-10728. The sequence goes on from SWBG01000040.1 coordinate 212,148, forward strand.
GAGTCCACGTACCCAGTCTGACCTGGTTCGCCGATGATAAAACCCAAGAGATTGATTGGCCGACACAGACTGAGCACATCAAGTTCTTGATCTCTTCTGGCCTCCATGGCAGTACGTGGCTAGGCCTTTCAATCTTGTCATTCCATACTGATTGGATTCTTATGCAGTCGTACTCGCTGGCACCAATGGAGAAGCTGTCACTCTGTCGCCAAAAGAGAAGTCCGACCTCGTCAGCACAACTCGCCAGCTGGCCAACGACCTCGGTCGACCAGATGTTACTGTCACACTCGGATGTGGAGGACAAAGCACACGAGATGTCATCGCAGAGACAAAACTTGCTCACGAGGCTGGAGCCGACTTCGCACTGGTTCTCGTGCCGAGCTACTTCCACTTTGCAATGAACGAGGAAGCCATCGTCGAATTCTTCCAAGAGGTGAGCATTGTAGTCGCTTCGGAACCGTGCTGTCTCTGACTCGATCTCCTAGCTTGCTGATGCCTCACCCATCCCAATTCTAATCTACAATTTCCCCGGTGTCGTCGCTGGACTTGATTTCAACTCCGATATGCTCTCGAAGCTCGGCAGCCATCCCAATAGGGTTAGGGTTAGGGTTAGGGTTAGGGTTAGGGTTAGGGTTAGGGTTAGGGTTAGGGTTAGGGTTAGGGTTAGGGTTAGGGTTAGGG
>SWBG01000005.1:600000-784136 GCA_023848605.1 Aureobasidium sp. EXF-10728
CCGATCATTTGGGAATTTTGTGCCAATGCTCAGTAGTGAGTTGTTCGTTTGCATGAACCATAAGCAGTGGATTCTCAGTAGATCTTTCACGCCATGGTGCCCGTCGTGAAGGGCAACCCGTGGATTATCCCGTGAACATCACGCCCTCGGAGCTGAAACAATAAAGATCGATTTTTGTGCAAAGGGCATGGATGGGCATACGTGTATGGTGAAATGGGCATGGTATGGCATGGGCATACGCGTGTGTTGCGTCTTTTTGCTTCTCTTGGTCTTTGCTCGTATCCCACGACTCGAGAATACGAAAGAGCTATAATAAGTAAGGCCACTTCACGTCGATTGTCAACCACGTCAATTGTCGGTTCATACCAAGAAATGCCCAACTGTCACTTCCCACACGTTCGTCATTGCCGTTTGAGGCGTACACATCAACGATCTACCCAGATATCCAAGTTGATAACCACCCAGCCATTTCAATTTTCCCATCGCGATTTGTCCCCCAAAGATCTGGTTAACAACGCACAGATACCTTGGACTTTTTCCCGGATTCTTGGGATTGGGAGCAAAGGCAAGGCACAGGAAAGTATAAAACGTCTGCGCATAAACTGAAGTCTGCCGAACCATTACCTTGGAAGTATTCAAGACTTACTCAAAAAAACGTTCATACATAAAGCAGCCTCCCCACCGTCGCCCGTTACTGTGTGACGACTCTGATGTCGGAATAAATCCCGATGCTCGTGAGATAAAGTGTATGCAAGCACATCAGTCGCTATGGGGGATTCCAGTGCCCAGCCCATCTGAGACCTGCAGAGTCGATCATTCTGTGTAACAAGCTGAGCGCTTTGGGTACCAAAAGTCGCAGCTGCACCTTGCATGATCAGCTGTTCTGCAGAGCCTCTCTTCATCTATTCTCAAACAAGTCACTCAATCCCTACCTTTGTGTAACCCTACACTTTCTGCAGGGAACCCTTACACAACATATACCTGCAGATTATCCACCTGTTTCAGAAGTTCCTGCAAGGGGACCATATCGGACGAAGTTTCGAATATCGGGCAATGTGAATGTTGACATGTCAGATTTTGTGAAAGCCTCTTGGTGCCGTCCTTGTGTCAAATAGCCATGGCAACCGGGTCAAGGGCTTCTAAAGAAGTAAAAAAAGTAGTACAAGTAAGAAAAAATTGAAGAGAAGATAAAGCAACCAGAAGAGGATATACTAGCAAGAGGCAGATATTGAGCTGGTTCGCTGTACGTTATCAAGCCTTGATCAAAGATATAGCAACTTGACCGTGACGGAACAATTGGTTCGAGTAGTCGGCCCGAGCCCTTCGAGGTTGAGAGGTGGATCGTGTGCTTGTGCTGTCAAGTCTCATCTCTCAGCTATGTCAAGACTCGTGTTGTGAGGTTTGAGTTGAGGAGAACGTAGTAAAGTCTCTCCATCTCTATTCCTTTTCTTCCCTTGTATCCTCGTCCCTTGCTCTTTTACATCATACAGCCTCTCCTCTTCGAGACGAGACTCATTGCGTCTTCTTGGGCAGTCCAGCCTTTGCGCGATCGGCGAGATCGCCCTGAGCGAGCCACTGACTGGCCTTGACGATCTGGACGATGTTGACCCACTGCTTGAACAGCATGACGGGAGTCGAGATGGCGACCAAGGCCCACGGGATGGCACTATCCATCTTGTTTGCTCTGCAATTCGCACAATAGTCAGCATTTCTGTTTGAAGAGTGATTCCTGATGCGGAAGGCAAGAAACTGACCTGGCCATCTCCATTGCGCCAGCAGACCATGGGCTGGAGAAGATTGTCGAAGGCTTAGGGGGCGCAATTGGTGAACCGGGCTGTAGAGAAGCGCTCTCACCAGCGGGTTGCAACAGCGAAGGGCTGAGATAGGGCGAAGAGAAGGCGAGCAGGTAGAGAGCAATGAAGAAGAGCTCGTTCAAGGCGCAGCAGACGAACAAGACGGTGCGGTTGTTGTAGTACAAGTACATGATCTTGCTCCTCTTTGCATCAATCTTCTTGTGGCTGCTGCCGCTACCGCCCATGGCAAGCGTGGCGTACATGTGCATGTAGTGACTGGTAAAGTCGAGACTGATGAGCAGCTGGAAGATCATACTCCAGCGCGGCATGGCGGTTGAGAGAAAGACGAGAAGGCAGGTGGTGGTGCAGCGATCCGTCACCATGTCCAGCACGGCTCCGAACTTGGTGGATTGGTTAAAGGCGCGGGCTGCATAGCCATCGAGGGCGTCCAGCAGGCATGATATGCTGTAGAGGAGGGCGCATGTTCGCGGATGGAGGGGCATGTAGTTTAGGGAGCCGATTGCGAGAAAGACACGGGCGTAGCCTAAGTCTCATGTTAGCTCTGGGATACGCTCAGGAGGAGCGAGAGGTTCAAGCCTACCAATCAAGTTTGGCACGAACATGAAAATGTTCTCTTTGGGCGCATCCACGGTGGTGCTCGTGCTAGGCACTTGGCCATCTTGCAGGGGAGCCTGGGCAGCGGCTCTGGTCGACATTTCGACTGTATGTGGTTTCGGATAATGACGGATGGATTTTGCAGAGTACAAAAGGTTCAAGGCGCTGGATAGCGCACGAAGTCGTATGTACTAGACAAGGTGTCTTGTTCCCGGGAGTTGAAGGTTTGGTGGGCTGACGCCGAGTCGGCGTACAAGTCGGGGCGACAAGAACAGAGACGATGTGATTTGGCGAAAAGGTGCGAGCAAAGGTGATGAGATACAGCTCCGAATCTGTTGTATTTCCTCAAAAGCACGAGAGTCGAAATAAAGGGGATGCTTCTCAAACTCTGGACGAGCAACTCGAGAAAGCTCCCAGAAATCCATCGCCTTGGCACCATCCAATTCGGCGCGACTTCCGCGAGCCCCCGGCCAATTTCCTATCTCGGGCCATGTCACTGCTATCTCCGTCGTTCTTGCTCTTCAACTGCAATACGAACAACAAATTACAATACTCTACACTTTTCATTGTGTCTTCTTTTCGACTTTATAACTATCCACAGTCGTCATCCTGTCTCAATACTAGAGCCTGTTGCTCTCCGTGCCTCAATCGCGTGCCATCCTTCGCACCCTTTCAAGAATCAACCAGAACCTCCACTAATTCTTAATCCATCATGCTTGCAATGCTGGAAAAATCAAAAACAATTCTTGACAATCGTCAAAAAGTTCAACCAACTCCTTTTTTTCTTTTTCCTGACGTGACATTCGTATCGTTACTCATCAATCACTCAAGAACGCTGAGCAGAATAGGCCTCCTGCATGACCGAGTCCTTGGTCACGCTTCCTGAGAAACGTCCAGTGCCTCCAGCGAGGTAGCCATCATACTCGGCTTCTTGGGCGAGCTTTGCATCGTTCCAGCCCATCGTCATGCCCCATGCGTGATGAAGTGCATCCGTCTCGTGCTCAGACATGTGCTGTACAATCGTGCCGAGGAGCTTGTCCTGGGTAGTCAGCATAGCGGGCGATAGAAGGCTCTGGCGGCGGACAAAGTGGCGGCTCATGCGGAACGCAGCGGATGCTTCCATGTTGTTCTGATCTCCAAACGTCGGAGCACGAACCTGTACGTAGCCGCACGAATTGAACTCGGCAGACACGAGGCCAGTCTCGCGTGGCTCAGGTACCGGGTCAAACTCGTCGCGCGGTTGATACATCTCGAGTGTGGGCCCTGGGCTTATCTTGTCCACCACCCAGACCCAGGAGCCAACGCGGTGTCCTTCGTACCAAGGCCCATTAGAGGGTTGAGACGGAGGGGCGGCTTGAGCTGCGGGCTGGGGGGGCAGAGGCCAGCCAGCAGCTTGAGGAAGTGGTGGTTGGAATGGCGGAGGGCCTCCATTCTGTGGGAATTGGGCTGCGCCGGCCTGCTGTTGCTGCTGCTGCGGAAGCTGGTAGAGCAACCCAGGTTGGGGCATCGGTGGGCCATTGCCAGCAGCAAGTCCAGCCAACATGCCATGGATCTGCTGCATCGTCATCCCCATCGGATGGTTTGTCCAGATCTGAGGGACTTGATAGAGTACAATGCCTTGCTGCTGCGTCATGGCATTCAGAGTATGGATCATCGCCTGAGCCCATTGTTGGACAGGCATACCCGGGGGCGGACCTTGCCAGACCTGGGCGCCGAACTGGGCAGCGAAATTACCATTCAGCATCATCATACCAGGTCCCTGGGCTTGTTGATGAAACAGGTTTGGATTGACCATAGGATGGTTGTTGGGATTGGTCACGGCAACGTTGCCTCGTGGCATAGCAGTAAGCGAAACAGAGTCAAATCTGACCTTCTTGAGAGATTCTGTGCACAGCTTTTCGACTATTGCGACGATGGAGACGGGTGTGAACCAGCAGTTGGAGAAGGTAAGATCTCTGACATGTGGCAGATCGATGAGTTCGTCATCCTTTGGAGCAATGGCTGTTGAGCGAGCAATGGCGATGATGGGAGCAGGCAAGATGTGATGGTTACGAGCAAAGATGCCCTCGGCGTGCTCGCCGCCAGCAGCCCAGGAGAATTTGAGCTTGGTAATGTGTGGTCTAACGCCGATGTAGTCTTGAATCAGACTGTATGTCTTGTCGACGGCGACCGAAGGATCAATGTCCTTGGTCTCGACTACGCCAGCCTCATCTCTCTCCACAGTGCGCCAATCAGGGATGACGGCAAGTGTAACCTCTTGCAACTTTGGAAGGGCGGTCCAGAAGTCGTGGCGGCAGAGCAAAGGTACCAGATGGCTGGAGACGCGGAAGTTCAAGACTGACACCTTGCCAAACACCGAGCTGTTGTCTGCGACGCCGAGCATGTATGTGGTGAGGAATGCTCTCTGTGCCCATTCAGCCTCCAAGAGCCACTCCTTCTGGTGGGTGTTCAAGCTGGCGGGGCTGAACTTCTCGATTCTCTTTGAGTATTCCAGCTTCTGAGCTTCGGCGTGGGATGAGTGGTCGCGTGTGTCAGGGGGCGAGATGTAAAAGACTCCTGTCTCAGTAGCATCATGATTGTCGTTGTCGGCAGTGCCGGGCACCATGGAGAAAATTTGTTGGGCAGGAGCAGTGGCCCACAACGAAGGAGAAGCGTATGGGGTGGTTGAGAATGGAAGACGATGGAAAAAGTTCTCCTCCAAGTTGATACGTTCGAGTGAGCCCTCCTTCAAGTCGTCCAAAGCACCCAATCTGGCATGTGCGGACTCGAGAGACTCCCACAATCTGATGCGCTCTTGTTGTTGTGCGTCCACTATGCCGTGCGAACAACCGAAGAGGGGACAAGGTCGCTGCAGGATCATACTGCGTAGCGACTTGTCAGGTCCGCTCATCCATCCAAGGCCGCTGTCCATGGAAAGTGCGAGTTGTTGAACGACTGATAAGTGTGAGAATGCCAACTTCATCTGTGAGGTCTCGTCTGCCGTGCGCTCGAGGCCAGCTAGCTGTTCGTAGCGCGTATACTCTTGCGACGGCCATTCGTACGATCCAAAGTAGCTCTCGTGGCTGTCAAGTTTGTTCTTCTTGGGTGGGTTTTCAAGGGCGTCTTCCTTGATCTCAAAGCTCATGCCGAAGCGGCGAATGTGGTGTCCAAAGCCTTCGAAGACCTTGAGACCATGACCGCGATAGACCTTATCTTCGGTGTCCTCCAGAGCGTTCTTCCAGAGTAGTGAGCCGGGGTCCAGGTCGACGAAGTTGTTGACGGGGTCGTCGGCTCTGCGCTTTCCTTTGAGGTCGCGCTTCACTACCTTCTGCTCAATCATCTCGTAGAGTTCCGTGTTGAATGGAACAACGACAGTGTCAAACAGAGAGCCCGACACACCGCGTTCAAACTCCTTGCTTACCAGACGCATCGACTTGATGTCATCGCGGGACAGGTATTGGTTGATGAGTTCGAAAAGCTCGACAGGAAACTCGCCAGGAACCCATTGTGCTCTTCTGGCCGTCAGTTGAGAAGCATCAATGCTTTGCTTGTGCGAGGGTTGGATCATGAAACGCTTGTTCTTGCTCTTGTTCTTTCTCTTCTGTGACAAGGGAATAAATGGCAAGAAGCGCAGCGTAGGTTCGGGTGTGTTACGATCCAGCTGATAGACGAGGAGAATTGCAGGGTTCTCGGGATAGGTTGGTTTCTTGGCTGAGCGTTCGTCCTCACAGGCCAGACTCGCGTCGATATTGCGCGGATCCCAGAGACGACGAGAGAATTGATTCGGCTGCAGTGCGTTGTTGTCGGCACCCGTAGAGTGAGCCAGAGAATATTCGCCGTGAGAAGGCCACAGTCTCACGCCGCCGTCTTGTGAGCTTTCTGAGGTGTCAGATGATATGTCGTCGCTTTCAGCGGCAGACAGAGCTTGCAAATCAGTAGGCGCAGAGGCGGATTGATTCTTGGAAACAATCTGACCCATGTTCAAGAGAGGTCCATTGCGTCGAGAGTTTACTGAGCGGTCGCCAACAGGGGCTGAGGTCGAAAGATCGTCGGCGTCAATATCAACAGCGGGCGGGTGGGGTGCAGAAGATGGACCAGCATCATTGTACTGCATCACAGTGTTGTGGCCCCGCATGCTGACAACACTCTGATTGATTTCTTGCTCAAGAGTTGGATTCGAGAAGTTGGGGTGACTTTTTTCGCGTAGTTGTGTTGAAGAGAAAGTGCGAAAATTGGGCCAGGGCGTTGTTTGCGCTGGCACAGTTGATCGAGTCAGGCCTTGTTGTTCATGCCAAGAGGAAACAAATTCAGTCGGACGCGGTTGGTCAATTGCAATCGAAGACGAATTCAAACGACGTCGGCGACGGTCTCGTGGATCCGGCGGAGACTCTGCTCGACGTGCTTCGCGGCGTGCTTCACGACGTCCTTGGGACATGGTCTCCAGCTGCCAGACGACTCTGTCTCTTGCGTTGCAGGCCGCGAAGGAGATTGAATTCGAATACCAACATACAAGGAAGTGGTTGATGACCCGGCCAGGTTATTATATCTTCTCAATATCGGGAAACAACGCATGTGCGTCCTGGTGTTTCGGGCAAAGCAGGTTGTTCCGTTTGTGATAACACATCGGACCTTGTAGCTCAAGGCGTGATACACAATGCGTTTAAACAGGGTTACAACATGCAATATGCGAGCAATGATATATGGACGAAGAAAAGTAGGTATGCATAAGCAAACAGTCATCAAGGTGTGCTTGAGCTGCCAGGCACCAAGACAGAAAACGCCCGCAGATCGGCAGCGCGGGGTCTCGATGTCGTCAACAGTGTTTCTGGAAGTTGAGCTCTCGAAGGCAACAGAAGGTAACAAATATTTATGGCTTGGGAATATCACTGGACCACTGCACGACACTGATAGAAAAGAGGCCAATCGTGAAGCGATCATCAATAAAGGTAAGGGTATCATATAAACATAACAAAATGGATCCGTCCACAGCTCTACTCGTCCTTTTCCGAATAGATTCTGAAGCTCGCAAACTCCCAGTAAGCTTTTTCAAAGGCTGTAGCATTCGTCGCGACAAAGTCCTCGCACTTGCTAGGACATTTGAATTGGCTCGAGTAAACACTGCTCGCCCAGGAGCCGCAGAAGTCGATGTTTGCAATGATTGATTGGTTCTTGAAATGGGAGCCAATGTCGCAATCGGTGCTGGGAAAATCGGCAATGGGTAGACCCCAAGTCGAGGGGTCAGGAGTGGTGTCGTTGTTTGGTCTGAGATCTCCAGGAGGTGAGTCGCGGTTGAAGATCCACATGCGAATGCCAGCATCGCGGAGCTCCATTGCGTAGACTGCACCACCATCATCGTTCGCTTCAGCACCGTATGAGCTCGAGGCTCCCATCACTGCACAGCCAGCGTTGTCGTTCGTGCCATTGTAGCAGTTGGTACCATGAACAGTGCCTGTTTGGACGCGTCTGCCGTTCATCTGGCATCCTTTGGAGGTGTGCAAAGCCATCTGATTGCCAGTATTTCCTTGGTTTACAGTCTCGACGACATCAATCTCTCCATTTCCAGGCCAGTCGCTAGGGTCGGCGAGCCAGACAGCAGGCCATGTTCCACAGCCATAAGGGGTGTGCTTGATGTCAAATACGAAGAGACCGGAGTGAAACTGTTTCTTGGATGCAATGCGCACAGAGTTGCGACCGTTCTTTGCGTTGGTGTCTGTAGAGTCTGCTCTCAAGAAAGCAGACGAGTCCCCAGCGTAAGTCAAGTTGGTAGACATGGCAGTGGCTTGATCCACGTAGCTACTCATGTGTTAGTCAACAGTCGTAGTAAAGGCATCCCGATGTGCAATAGACTGTCACAATACTTTCCATAAGAGCAGTGTCCCCATAGAAGCACCATATGATGGCGTTCTCTCCAAGGACAATGCCTCCTTTCTAGAAAGTATTGTGCATCTCTAAAGTGGTGCTTACTTGACAAAGCCATTGGCAGGATCCGATGTAGAGTGATAGTCAAAGTTGTCGAAGAAATTCGTTCCTTGCCATCTGTCTTCGAGCGTATAGTTGAGGGCATGGTAATCCGGATACGAGGCCTTGGGCTTGCTATTCTTGCTGCCTTCCACTGCTGCAACGATTATAACGATAATGGCAACGATAATTGCGATGATGCCTGTGATTTTCCATTTCTTTTGCCAGCCCATAGGGTTCCATTTTGAAGTATTAGTAGGCGTCATATCCATGTCGTTTAGCCGTGCGCCGTCGTATGCTGTTTCTGGCGAAGTGCCTCCAGGGAGGAAAGCTTTATTTTCTTGCATCTTTGCAACAGATCAAAAAGGTAGATGAGGTGTGGAAGGTGTGATAGGTAGCGAAAGATTTGACCTGCGACAGAGGCAGAGGGCATAGATAAGTCCCGACATGATTGATCACCACACCTACTCGTAAAAATCACCACAGTGACAAGAGCAAGACGATCTGTACAGGGATCCTATTGGGAGGTTGTGGTACTCCAGACGAAAGAGGCCCACAAATTCCTCTGCGGGTTCGTCTGTCTGCAGCGCTTCCCGCCGACGCGTCAACCTGTGGATGCGATTCAGACTCGGAATCTCGTTTTAGAACACTTCATGCATCAAAGTCTGTAGCTGAAATTCTCGCCTTTTGATGGGGAATTTGGAGTAAGTATAGAAAGGCATGAACGTCTGTGAACCAGAGACGAATCCAAAGAGAGCCGACCGAAATTCGTCTCTTCGTGGACACTGCCCTGATTCTTCGAAGCTATCGTGCATTTTCAGAGCTGCTCACGTCACATGTCTTTGCACATGGGGAAACCACACATCCTGGTACCACTGATGGGCGGCCTGCGCGAAGATTCGAAGTTGTTGAGGTTTCTGCAGAGTGCTCTGACGTTCGGGGGTCCTTGCACCGTCTCGTATCAAGGAATTTCGTCCCGGGCAACCCCATGCACAGCACAACACACGATGACGATCACTGCCAGGCACAGCGGGTGTGTGAGGGTCTGCTCTCGTGTGCAGAAGAGTGTTGCTATTCCTGCATTTTGTGTTTCGTACCTAGACGCTTTTACTGCTTTTACGACTTTATGCCATCTCATTGGAAGGGGTAGGAGTATTCCGAGTCGAGAAGGAGCAGGCAGACCAAAGCGTCAGGAATGATACAGTGGAGGCAAGTCAGACACAAGGTTTACACTGCCATCACGGTTTCAGACTACTGTCCGAATCTATTCAGGCATGCACTCGAGTCTTTGCATGTTATCTTGGACGATTGGACGATCTGCTTGCAGCTGCACAAACAGCGTAAGCTAGGGTGACCAGCAGTGGACAAGACAGGGTAATTTAACTCTTGTGGGTGGGTATTGACATGTGTGGTATAATTGTTGTATCTGCCCCAATCTCAATGTTGCATTTGTTCGTGACCTCGCATTCGTCTCTTTTGACTTAGAATTCCTTCATGGTGTCTCCTCTTCTCTTGCCGCGGAACTCGTACTTGCCCTACAATTGATCGCAGTCAGTATTCGTCATGTCAAAAATAGACTGCAGCTGCGCCTTCTGGACCGTGAATGTGAGCTTGGAGGTGTGCGCCTTGGGCTCATGGCCCTTTGTTGGTGGTGCGCTGTCCGCAGTACTTCTTTCGGTGCAGAGTCGTGTCACCCTCGCCCTTGTCCATCTCAGTGGCTGCCCCGAACTCCGTCCGATACCATGTTTTCCGTCAATGTACCTCCTCTTGTCCTCCTCTCCGTGCGTAATTTCCAACTCTTGACATCCAGCTCTTGCGGTCCGAGACAATAAAGAAAGCGACTCACATCAGTCTTGTTGGCGACGTAGTAGAGCGAGCTGGGGATGGCGATAGCGAAGATGATCGAGAGCCAGGCAGTGCGAGGTGTCCACTTGAAGTGCTTGTAACGGTCCACTTGCATCTCTGCGGTTGCAGTCAGAATCTGAACATTTGATGCGCGTTCTTTCAGGCCGGGAACGTACGGTTGTACTTGACCAGCGCCGGGTCAAAGGCGAGACCTGTGAGGGTGTCAGTGGACGGCGTCGCGATCAATCTGGGTTCTGAGAAGTTGCGCACTGTTGTGACCACCGCCAGCCATCTTGAATTGATGTGTGACTGTGATTTAGAGGTGGGTATTGGGAGAGTTGTGTCGTTCACACCGTCGATGCCTGTCGCTGTCGCTGACGTTCAAGATTGCCAAGAACTGCTCCGATTTCACGTGCAGCGGAACTCCATCGACATGATCAGACGAGGGCATCATGATCTCTGTCTCGCTCGTGATCGTGATGCCTCGGCTCGCTGAACATAGCTTATCTCGGCCTTGAAGATCAAAACAAATTGCCTCGAGTGCTCTTTGCTGAAGAAATAATCTGTCGTCTTCTCTGTAGACACTCAACAAACCATCCTCACAAGTCACATATCAAGCAGTAAGTCACTATCTCGTTTTCGTGGACACTGCATTGGATCGGTACAAAGGATCAGGTTTCCTGACGTTCCTACCATCTTCTCCTCACCATTCAATAAAGAGCAATCCACTATATTTTCCCGACACTTCCTCTGCCTTCTCTTCGTCGTGCGACACTTTAGATCAGTTCATGTCGCGACCCTTCCATGCATGCGCTGTGAAACAACTGAATCCCAAATTTAACTTCCGTCAGTCGTACAGAACCTTTATCATGGCAACCGAATCTCCCAAAGTCACCCTATACTGGTAGGCAAATCCCTCGATATTATGATTCCCCGATAGCAAAATTGAAACCAGATCCATACAGGCTCGACAAATCCAGAGCTCAGCGCTTCATCTGGCTCCTCGAAGAATGCAATGTCGACTACAACATTCAAGTCTTCAAGCGCACCCCCGAAATGCTCGCCCCTCCCGAGCTGAAGAAGGTGCATCCTCTGGGCAAGTCTCCTGTCGTCGGCATTACCGCGCCTGGTAGAACCGACCCTTTGATCCTTGCCGAGTCTGGCTTCATCACCGAGTACTTGACCGAGCACTTTGCTCCTCACCTCGCACCCAAGAAATACGAGGACGGCAAGGAAGGCCCCGGTCTGGAGACTGAAGAGTATTTGCGTTATCGCTTTTTCATGCACTACGCTGAGGGCTCTTTGATGGCTTTGATGGTTACAAACCTCATCTTCAGCTGTAAGATTCTGTCTGAAGCACACCTTTAGCTCTTGATCACTAACGATGCCACTGTTCTACAGTCCTCAAGGGCGACAAAATCCCCTTCTTCCTGCGTCCCATCACCGGCACCATCGTCGGCAGAGTGGACGCCATGTACTTCAAGCCAAACTTCAAGACCCACTTTGACTTTTTGGAATCGCAGCTCGCCACTGCGCCAAACGGAGGAGGTTTCCTCTGCGGCAAAGACCTCACTGCCGCTGACATTTTGATGTCGTTCCCGTTGCAGGCCGGCCAGAAGAGACTGAAGATTATCAATGCGACCGACTACCCAAAGCTGGATGCGTATGTCAACAAGCTCGATAACATGGAGGGATACACGAGATCGATTGAGAGGATTGAGAAGGAGACTGGTGAGTCTTTTGCTGTCATGATGGGTGCTGAGTAAGACGACAGCAAGGGTCGCTGTTTGTTATAGAGTGCTGCATTCGTTTGATGATCCGCGAGATACCATTCCTACATATTTCTATCCGTCTTGCTTTCTTGAGCCTCTCTTTGTCGTTTTCATTTCCGGAAGATCTGTCGGTTTTGAAGCAGGTTTCAGCTTCTAGTTTTCTTTTCCTTGTGATTTATCTGTTTTGTCTACCCTTTGGATTATGATTGAAGAAGTGCCCTTGTGATGATGGGTCTCGATTTACTGACTACTTTTTCCGCAGACATCAAGTACGACCTCATCTAGCTACATTGGGCCTCTCCATAAGATTTCGCTATTCCATTCAACACAGCACTCCTACATCCGTCACCCCAGTCATCATGTCGTCGATCGTTTAGCATGTCGTCTCAACTCTTTTCCTTTGAGGTACAATCCTCAGTAATACTTCTAGCTAGTTTTCTGTTCTCTGGCCCAATTTTCAATTCTATACCAGGGTTGCTTGGTCAGCTCATGAATCCCAAAGCACGGACCATGTACTTTTTTTCTGCCCACTTGCTGTTGAGCCGCGATCGTTCTCCACCACGATGAAGAAGAGTCAGTGCTCCCCGATGATATAGATCTTGCCCCGCTTTGAGGCTTAAAATCATAAGCAAAGCACGACATCTCGTCACCTCTCGAGAGACGATCTGTCTTTGTGTCATCACGGAATAATTGGGAACCAGAAAGTGTTTTGCAAGTATTTATTTTCATTCCTCATGTGGTCATCAAGACCGAGAAGCCACTCTGCGTGGATGCGTGGGAGAATGCTAAACTAGTTTTACAATAAGATTCGGAGGCATTGGTATCGTTGATCGTTGAAGCAGGTTCAAGGAAGAGAAGAGAAGCTTAAGCAGAGTCAGGAATTCTCTCCTCGGCGCTGGGGATGTTGCTGCGGGTGCCGCCAATAACGTCGCTCTCGAGGTTGCGCTGGGCGGCGTGCTCGGGAAGACGAGCGTCGACAGTCTTGCCCTTGGCGCCAGAGAGAAGGCCGTCAAGACCAGTACCAGGGTTCTTTCTGTGTGACTCGCCGTCGTGTCTCAGCTCAGCAGAGGACTGGCCTTGGCCGGGGTGGCCATAGCCGGTGTGGACCTGCTGAGAGGTGGCACCGCCGATGGTGTCCTGAGCATTGACACCGCCCTGAGCAGGGGTAGCATCAGCATCGTTGTTGGGCTTGAAGGTGCTGGGGAAGGTCAGTATAAGTTGTGAGAGACGAACAATTGACAAAAACTCACTGCTCAGGAGGAGCGGTGCCAGCAGGGAGGGTCTGAGCGTGGAACTCGGGAGCAGCATCGTTACCGACGAGCTTTCCGGGCTGGTGGCCAGTCGTGGTGAGAGGCTCGTCTCTGGGGGCAGAGGCGTGGAAGCCGTTGGGGTCAGAGTTGGCGGAAGCGTCGGGGTTGCGGGATGCCATTTTGGTTGATGTGAAGGTGAATTGGTTTGATTGAGTGGATTGGAGGTGTCGTGTGACTTGAGTTGCGAGGATTGATGAGAGAAGAAAGTGTTTCTGTGTCGAGCTCAAGCTCTTTTGAATAAAGCTACGAGAGCTCCAGCAGCTCCTGCGTCACTGAGCGTCATGCATGCATGTGAGTCGCTCCTTCCCAAAACTGAAAGTCTAAAGGTCGAGTGATGACATTTCCCCACACTCTCCTCTTACTACTCCTTCACTATTCTTCTGATGTCTTCTACGATCGTGTCCTCAGCTCGATGGAATAGGTGAATCGCGATTATTATGTGATATACCGTTTGTATTGCGATTATCAGCTGGAATGTCGACTGTTCCATTGCGGCCTTGCCACGGCGACTCTCAGTAATTTCACCTTCATATCAATGCTCCTTCCTCCTTATTACACGGTGCTAGCATCTTCGTTCAAGCCATGTCTGTGGCATTCGCTTTATGGTCTGCAGCCTTTGTCGTACAAGGACGATATCCTGAGTCTTGACATTCCTGACTACAACAGCCACATTGACAGGGGCCTTCTTTCTACATTATTGTATTGCTGGCATTCTTCCAAGCGACACAAAGGTAGTCATTTGTATTGTGCTATGGTCAATCCAGTACTGTGTAAGATGGATGTGTATGTTGGACAAACAGAAGGAGAAGGTGTTTGTGGTTCTACTGAAGGTTGTCCAAACGGCGTATCGGTCAAGTGCATATGATCAATGCCTCGAATGTTTCGACGGAGTGTGAAAGCAGGTTGCGGCCTCGTCTTTCACATAGTCAGTTCTCCGTCTGTTGTTGTTGTTGTTGTCGTATGAAGCGCTCCTCTGCGCTTTGCAATCTTCTCTCTCATCCACAATCACCACCACGATTCGACATTATCCATCTCATGCTCATTCTCCATCAACTTTCCTACCATTGCAAAGTCATCATCACCATCATTCAACACCACATACCCAATTATCCTCGATTAAGATGGCGCCTGTTCGTATCGAGTCGCACGCGTCTTCCAAGACCCCCAACACCTATATCCCGCCCCCAGATCGCCTGGATCTGGCCATGTCAAAGGACGTCCTCAAGAAAGCTCCTGTCTTCTCCTGCGCACACCTGAACTATCTTGAGTGCCACCGCGAGAGTGTCTTCGTTGACGACAGATCGGTGAACCTGTTTCTGAACGCACTGCGTCTACACTGGAAGATCAAGGGCAACACTCTCAAGAACGCTGCTGACCAAGGCGGGGATCTTTATGAGCTTCTTATGTTGGAAGTCGATGGCCAACGTATCATCAGCAATCTCTTTACCAAGGAAGCACTTTATGTTCTTCTAGAGCGCAAGTTTCCTGATGCCATGATGATTCTGGCTGCAATTACTCACGATATCTATCTGGCTCAATGGCACGTCTGGTCCAACGAACAGAATCAAAAGCACAAGCAACAAAGCCAGTATGCTCAGATCATCGCCCACGCCCAGGCCACTTCCAATCAACTGAGCAACAATGTGCTTGCATTCAGAGGAAAGGTTGCCCCTGAATTGAGAAAGTGGGCCGAGGAGACTGTCGCTCATCATCTTCTGGCGATTGTGACCCCTGGACACCTGCCATTCCCTGCCACCCTCTCTCCCACCAACAATCCGATTCCTGACCTCTTGAGCAACAACACTACTCGATTCGACTATGACGGCGACAACAGCAAAGCCAGCCACGCATCTGCACAGGGAGGCTCGTCCAACGACTACTACCGGGTACCGTTCCGCCCTGCCACCAAGCGCAAGTCTCCTCGCTCACGCTCAAACTACCGTACATCGCCTCCTGTCAAGAGAATGAAAATCGAGAATGAACGCACTGGTCACCCTAGACCTCGCGATCTTTACAGACCCTCCGGCTTCAAGCGTCCTACCTTCCATAACGGCCATGGCAGACTGGGTCACACCATCTCTTCCCCCAACACACGTGCTCATGCCCTCACTCATGAAGAAAGTCACAGAGCAAAGCTCCAAGAAGTACAGGCAAAGCTCAGTGCAGCTCAGCAGAAGTCTGATGGTATCTCTGGCACCGACTTTGCTGTCTCTGGCTCCAACTCCAACCCCAACAGCTCTCAAGAGCACAACACTCCGGTCTTCAATGGTCCTTCATACGCCGACTATCTCCGTAAGAAGGAACAGGATGCAGAATCTTCCTTGCCTGTCAACAAAGCTCTTACGGCTAGCCATGTTCGCAACAAGAGTGACGTTGGCTCAGAAGAGGGCGAGATATATGAATGATTGGGTTCATCAGTACGTCGTTGCTCGATGAGATGACCGTCTTTTGGCGTTTTCTTTGTTCTTGCTTTTACACTCCCTTTGGTTTTTGCCTCGATACCCCCTTATCCCAGTCTTTTTTTTCTTTTACTCTATTGCACGCGTGGGCGAAGAAGCAGACTGAAAAGATTGTATAAAACTACTGCTCTACTGTAAACATTTTATGCCCAAAAGAACGCCGCGCTCGCTATAAAAGAGTGAGATGTAAGAAAACCCCAATGCCCAGAACGAAGAACTCCTACCCAAAAACGCTAAATGCTACGATCCTATACATGCAGCACGACATCCTTCGTACACGTTAGATCCTCTTCTCATACATACCTTTGTATATTCCTTCCTTTCAAACCATGGTTAATATTGCAAACTCTATGCCAACAATCTCTGCTGCTCGCTGGCCTCGACTTCCTGCTCTTCCTCGTCTTGAACAACAATGTGCACAATTTCCTGTCTGTGTTCCTCGGGAGGCATGAAACGGCAAGGAGCACGCGCGCGCACTTGATGCCATTCACTGCTCTTCTTGCGGTTGATGAAGAAGACCTGAATGGCACCGATGATGGCAACAGCACCGCTGACCCACCACGCCAAAGCCGTAAAATCGATATCGATACCGATGCCGTAGAGGATACCTGCAATAGGGGAAGCGAGCGTGCGGCAGGCGGCGCCAGTGCTGGCAGCCAAGCCGTTGATCTTACCCAGGCATGAGGGTGCGGGAGAAGCTTCCTTGAGCAGGATGAGCATGACGGGGTAAACGAGAATGGCAAAGATGTTGCGGATGGTGAGACAGGCGTAAATGCCTGGGTACAGCCATTCTTCGGGGAGAAGCACCAAGTAAGGCACCACGATGTATGCGAGAGGGTGCAAGACAGTGGTGACAATGAACAACTTCCAAACACCCAGCCAAGCTGCTGCCAGAGGGAACACGATGGCTTGGACGCCCAATGCAATGATGCCGTTCACAGACATGACGACGCCTACATCTTGAATTGTCAATCCGAGACCGCCCGCCATTGAACTTAGCTTGTTTCCATGGACTTTGCTCTCCACACGCGAGTCCTGGAAAAAGATGGGCAGCAGATGATCGTAGGACATGCTGTGGTACGTGAAGATGCCGAGAGCAATGATCAGCATGACCACACGCTTGGTAAAGACGACTTGATCCTGGGTCTCTGCTTCCTTTGGCGCATCTGTTCCGTCGGGCAAAACGTTCCATTCTTGATCTTGGACGACCTTGTTGAAGGTGCCGTAAGATTCGCTGTGCAAGTCGACTGCAGCTGTGAATGTTCCGGCCTGAGCAGCCAAAAGTGGAGTTTCGGCTTCAGTGTGCTGGAGATCATCTTCCGTGCTCCAGGGCTGCATATCAGGGTGAGTCTCTTCCAGGAAGAAGAATCCGCAGATGATGGAAAACAGCATCAAAGCTGAGCAAATCAGGTTGGGAAGCAGGTAGGGGAATTTGGCAAAGATGCCGTGGGGAGAAAAGACCTCGGGGAAGTTGTCCGCTGGGGCTGAGAAGATTCCACCGATTGAGGGACCGATGATTGTACCGATGGACCAGACGAACGGCATGACCGAGTATGCGCGGGGTTCGTGCTTAGGGTTGACAGTGAGCTCTCCGACCATTGTCTGAATGACGCCAATGTTTCCGTTGAGGAAGCCTCCAATAGCTCTTCCAGCCAAAGCCATCCAGAAGTTAGTGGATATGCCGACCAAAAGGAGGGAAAGCATGGTGCCTGCACTTCCCAGGAGCAAGACAGGCTTGCGCCCGATGCGGTCTGAGAGACCTCCCCAATACCTGCGAAAGTGTCAGCTTTGCGACAAAAACATGGTTTTGATTCTTGAGCACTCACATTCCTGTCAGAGATTCAGCAAGAGCAAAAGCTGAGATCAGCAAGCCGGCATAGAAGGATGCATTTGCGCGATCAGTTACATTAAAGTCGAGCACGAGTTTCCAGGCATAAGGAAAGATGGAGGTGAGAGCGATCGGCTCGGCGACTCTAACGAGTGCTGCGAAGATATTAGATGCGTCCCACCGAGGAGTAGAGAATGAAACTCACCCAAGAAGAAAAGCTGAGAAGTGGGAAATTTGTTGAAATCCCGGCGCTGTCTCTGAGGAGGAGACATGAGGACGGGGGATTGTTTCACGGTGTTGTAGAGCTGCGAACAGAATGCTAGGCTTGTTGAAAAGATAGCCTCCTGGTCTGAGATGCACGTTCAACAGTCGGTCCTCGAGTAGCAGCAGACTGCGTAATAATGCTGTCGCTGACAATGATTTGGAGGAAGGCGACGAGGGAGAGATGTTGGCAAAGGAGAAAGATCTTTTGCATGTAGCGCTGATTTCTGATTGGCTAAACGGACGGACGCTAGGAACGCAGCGATTTCGCCGCCCCAAGAAGGCATGGTTTTGCGGAGGCGAGGTTTCCGTTACTTGATGCTTCATTTCCATTACCCGGCCAGCCCCATCGATCGGAAGAAGTTCACATCTTCGATTACTTCAACAGATTCATCTTGAAGCATGTGCAGTGGTTGCACTGGTACAGCAACGCATGCAGGTCTCCATATTTCCTCTGATAAGAACGAATTTCTGCGGCATATAGCATGGGTGAACGCAAATCGTTAGAGACCGACGGGATTAGGCGTTGAGGGCGTCTTGTGATTGATCGGCTCGTTCCCAGACTTGGAATAGCTCGGTCCCGGGCTACTCGGAGTATGTAACCGCGAGGAACATGAAGTTGGTTGTGTCGCGTGAGTGGTTGGGACGGTCACCAATGATACGATCGCTCTGTATCTCCTCACAGTTCGAGGTGGCTCTGCAATCGGAAAGTGAACAAAAGACTCCTCTTGACCAGTGCGTACTGTCTGCATATCGGCGATATTCGCTATAACAATCTACAGTTGCAAAGAAACACGAAAACCCGGTCTCAGCCTGCTTCGATATCTGCAATTAAACCCAATCTTTTCTCAGCTCTGCGAACTGGACGGCAAAGGGGCCAGCCCGGCGCAGGGTTGACCGTTCGCTGATTGTAACAACAAACACGAATCTCACCGTAGAAAAAGGCTGTTGAGAACAGCCGGATTGTGGGGTCTCTACGATTCGTCTGCCGAGGAAGAGGATAGATATATGACTCGACGATTGATAGAGTGTTTTCGAAAACGAAGAAATGGGCAGCTAGATAGCCTTTACGCTGACGTGGTGGTCGAGTATCTTATCAGGTATAGACACTTGTTCGAGCGGTCGGATATCGCACATTAATCTGGTTTTGAGCTCTCCGAGAAAGAGAATTTGATCAGCTTCACAGCTTGGACGTTTTCAAATATTTGTTTGGCGAGCACATTGATTGTAAATTTTCAGCGGGTATTGTAGCTGCCTTACATAGCTCAATCCTGGTGCCATACCTAATTATCTCATCGTTGGTGCAAAGTTGTAGAGTTTCGACGTCGAGTGTCACATGCAAGCTGAAAGCAAGTGCAATGACTGCGCCACAGGTAATGACGTCGAAGCTTCCAGTCTGTCGTCCGGCTTGAGGGGTACGAACTCACCAAAACGCTCTTCACCACACGTCTTTCTCCATCACTTCTCCATAACACCTCAATCACACAACCACACCTCACACCTAATTCATCATGTCGACTACCGTCAGCGTCCAGAACATCTCCGCCCACACCTCTGAGAAGGAAGTCCGCGACTTCTTCTCCTTCTGGTGAGTCGTGTCCTCCCAGCGACACAAACCCTAGCAAACACTGACGCTTTCTCACAGCGGCAAGATCTCAAACATCTCCGTCACCCCCGAGTCCAACGAGGCCGACAGCGTCAAGTCTGCTTCGGTCACTTTCGAGAAGGAGTCTGCTGCCAAGACTGCTCTCCTCCTTGACAACACCCAGCTCGGCGCCAACCAGGTCCACGTTACCTCTACCGCTTCTCTCGACCAGCTTTCTGGTGGCAAGCTCTCTGCTGCCGACGAAGAGTCCTCGGAACACATTTCGCAAGAGGACAAGCCCCGCTCTCGCATCGTTGCCGAGTACCTTGCCCACGGCTACACCATCAGCGACAAGGCCATCGAGCGTGCTCTTGCCCTTGACCAGCAGCACGGTGTTAGCGCCCGCTTCACCTCTACTCTACAGCAGTTCGATGCCAAGTACCAGGCCACCGCAAAGGCCCAGGGAATTGACCAGAAGTTCGGTGTCTCTGACAAGGGTGTTGCTGCCTGGTCTGGCCTGAACTCATACTTCGAAAAGGCCATGGGCACTCCCACTGGCCAGAAGCTCAGAGACTTCTACAACCAGGGCAGCAAGCAAGTTCTCGATGTTCACAACGAGGCTCGTCACCTTGCCAACCTCAAGACTGGCAAGAACGATGTCCACTCTGTCGGAAACGGCAAGACCAAGTGTATGTCACACCGCATCTGAAGCTTTTATTCACATCACTAACATGACATAGGCTCCTGCTCTAGCGACGCTGGTGCCTGCCCTTGCGCTCCTGGACACTGTGCCTGCTCCGGTTGTGCCAAGAACTCTGACAAGTCTTCCGGTGTCACCGCCGAGTCTGCCGACATGAAGGTCGTCTCGGAGGAGCCCAGAAAGACCAAATGCAACTGCGGTGGTGCTGAGGGTTCCTGCCCCTGCCCTCCCGGCCAGTGCACTTGCAACGGCTGCGCTAAGGCTTCCTAAATGCTGTGATCATGAGGGACTCTACTACGGAACAAAATTTTGGCTTGAATGAGGCACAGGTGTTTACTTGCTTGCTCTTTTGGTAATTGATACCAGCGTGTGTTATCGCGCACCGTCAACGACTTTATGCTATGAATGAAAAACAGTCTTCAACTATTTCCTAATTATGCCTTCTTCTGCCAGATTGCCACACACATGGTTCATGCTCAATTCAACATACTCACTGGCACAAGGCAGCGGCAGCGGCAGCCATTGTTCTATGAGTGCTTGTGGGTTTCGATCTGCCATGGTGTGAAAATGTCAGCCCAACGATGGCTTGCGATGATGTGAATAAATTAAACAGAGCAAAAATGGTTCCACGCCCCGGAAAGCGGCCAACGGCAAAAAAATTCTAGTTCGGGCTAAAAAGTGGCAACCTTTGCGAAGAGACATGCCAAAACCTGGAGAAGGAAGAGTCATATTCTCATAACATGGTCTAGATCGCTTACAAAGGGCACCTTGATTTTTCATTCATTCATAAATCGATTTACTTACGCCATCTCGTTCCCCAAGTGCTGCTGGTATCGAGCAATTGGGTACTGGATCTTATACCGCAATGGACCACCACGCTTACAAGGAACCTGATGCCAACATCACGGACGAAGAAAAAGGACTTCCTGGATCTGGAAAGGATGCAGATGTCGAGATTGCTCAATCTTGGTCACTAAAGAAATTCGCATCCCTCGGAGTCGAAACTGGAGGCATTGTTCCTATTCCGTTGTCTGAGCGAACGAATACAAGAGTTCATGGAATCTTTACGCTATGGCTTACTATGAGTGTCAATCTACTGCCGTAAGTTTTCGCTAAGAGACAAAAAATTAGGGATGTGTTGCTAACGGCGATCAAGAATTGTTACTGGCATGACTGGACCGCTAGGCTATGGACTTGGACTTAGAGATTGCTCTCTGATCATCCTATTCTTCAGTATTCTGTGTACAGTGCCGGTTGGATATCTGGCGACATTGGGACCCAAGACTGGTATGCGACAGATGATCCAGGCAAGATTCTCGTTTGGTTACTACCTCGTGTCGGTGCCTGTCATCCTCAATCTCGCAACACTTACCGGCTTCTGCGTCATTGATAGTGTCATTGGTGGTCAATCGCTGTCTGCCATCACCCATGGCCATCTGACGCCTGACGTGGGTATTGTGGTCATCGCTATTCTCGCCATGTTGGTATGCTTCTGTGGTTTCAAGATCTTGCACCGCTACGAGCGCTTCGCTTGGATCCCTGCTCTGATTGCTATTGTCATTGCCACTGGCACTGGAGGCAAGCATTTGAGCAACCAGGCAGTCCAGCCGACTCCTGAAGCGGCTACTGTCCTCTCTTTCTCTGCACTCATCGCTGGATTCCTCATCCCGTGGGCGGCGTTGGCTGGAGATTTTGCTGTCTACATGGTCCCCGAGGCGTCCAGTACCAAAGTCTTTGCTTATACCTACGGCGGTCTATTCTTACCTACAGTACCTCTGATGGTCCTCGGTGCTGCCATTGGAGGTGCATGCCCCAATGTACCTTCCTGGCAAGCCGGCTACGAGTCGACTTCGGTCGGTGGAGTGCTAGCAGCCATGCTCGAACCCGCAGGTGGCTTTGGAAAATTCGTCGTTGTCCTGCTCGCCTTCTCCTTGCTCGGAAACATTGCAGCGACAATGTACAGCATCACGCTCAACTTCCAGCTTCTGCTGCCATGGATGGTTAGGGTTCCTCGCTTCCTGTTCGCCATTGTCATCACGGCCATTGTGATTCCCGTCGCCATTCGCGCCGCCACCAGCTTCTTCAACAATCTCGAGAATTTCATTGGCGTCATTGGGTACTGGGCGTCTGCTTTTGTAGCCGTCGTCGTCATTGAGCATGCCTGGTTCAGAAAATCAGATTGTTCGGCTTATTCTCATGAGAAGTGGAACAAAGCCAACATGCTACCTAGTGGTATTGCTGCATTGGGAGCAAGTGCTTTGTCTTTTGCTTTGGTCATCCCCTCGATGGCGCAAGTGTGGTATACAGGGCCGATTGCGAAGATGACTGGTGATATTGGATTTGAAATGGCTTTTGCGCTTACGGCTTTGCTGTATGTGCCGCTTCGGTACTTAGAAATTAGAATACAGAAGCGAGTGTAGGCTATAGAAGTGTCAATACAATTTCTATAAATGTTCCCTGGTAAAGTGTCGTGTGTGATTTGGTGTTGTATAGATAGCACAATAAGCTTGCATAAGTTATGAATTTATGCAGGTGAAGCTCCGACCTCCGTCGGGTGTGTTGCATCGTCATATGAGCAGTCGCCATCTCTACAACAAGCCCATCAACCATCACAACTCGCCGTCACTCGCTGGTCGACTCTTCTCCATCTGCATCGCCCATCCTCCTAGCGCCTCACACCGTTACGTTCGCCCAAAATGGCGCTCGACACTTTCTTCCACAACAAGATCGAGAGCATGAAGCTCGAGATCATCCAGCGTCAAGCAGTCCTCCGCAGACTGGAAGCGCAAAGGAACGACTACAACTCAAGAGTGCGCCTGCTACGCGAGGAGTTGGGTCTGCTCCAGCAGCCTGGCTCGTATGTCGGCGAGGTTGTCAAGGTCATGAGCACAAAGAAGGTCCTGGTCAAGGTGCATCCCGAAGGCAAATACGGTACGTGCATACAAGACGGTCATCACACTATGCGCCCCGGCTAACTCTTTACGTCAGTCGTTGATGTCGCCGACGATATCGACATGGCCAAACTCACCGCCGGCAAGCGTGTCACTCTCCTCTCCGACTCATACAAGCTCTCGTCCATGCTTCCCTCATCCGTCGACCCTCTCGTCTCGCTCATGATGGTTGAGAAGGTGCCCGACAGTACCTACGACATGATTGGTGGTCTCGACGAGCAGATCAAGCAAATCAAGGAGGTCATCGAGCTTGGCCTCAAGCATCCAGAACTCTTCGAGTCGCTTGGTATCGCACAACCCAAGGGTGTTCTTCTGTACGGTCCTCCCGGAACAGGAAAGACGTTGTTGGCAAGAGCTGTGGCCCATCACACCGACTGCAAGTTTATCAGAGTTTCTGGTTCCGAACTGGTGCAAAAGTACATTGGAGAGGGTTCACGAATGGTGCGCGAGCTGTTCGTCATGGCACGAGAGCACGCTCCCAGTATCATCTTCATGGACGAGATTGACAGTATTGGTTCTTCACGTGTTGAAGGCTCTAGCGGCGGTGACAGTGAAGTTCAACGCACCATGCTGGAACTGCTCAACCAGCTCGATGGTTTCGAGCCCACCAAGAACATCAAGATCATCATGGCCACCAACCGTCTCGACATTCTGGATCCCGCCCTGCTCAGACCTGGCCGTATCGACAGAAAGATTGAATTCCCCCCACCAACCGTCGAGGCTCGTGCCGACATTCTCCGCATCCACAGTCGTTCCATGAACCTGACCAGAGGCATCAACCTCACAAAGGTTGCCGAGAAGATGAATGGATGCTCAGGTGCCGAGCTCAAGGGTGTTTGCACAGAAGCCGGCATGTTTGCGCTCAGAGAAAGAAGAGTGCACGTCACCCAGGAGGACTTTGACCTCGCAACCGCAAAGGTGCTCAACAGACACAACGACCAACAGGTCTCGCTCACCAAGCTATGGAAGTAGATTTTGGTAGGCAAGGCATGCAAATGGAGAAACTGTGGCTCGTGTGCAGCAGTGGAGTATGGAGTTTTTCTTGGGGGCGGCTCTAGCAATTCGAGAGGAAGCATGGCGTGGAATCTGTATCATAGAGAGCAGCAGTGGCCACAAATCACACTTGATGAAATCAAACCCTACCATGACTGTTTGCGAGATGTGTATCACAGGATGCACTTGTATTAAGCACTGTATTTTCGAAGTAGGCAACATATGCTTTGGGCTATGGCAGTAAACAAGGCCGTCTGCACAGATGACTGACACAGTTTCCAACACCAAAGTCTCATGCCGAGTATTGCTGGCGGCAAGGCACATGCCATGATCACAGTCACGGCCCTGTCATGGCCCAGTTGGAATCATGAACGGTCGCATTGCAGCATGACGAATTGCCGTTTTGTCGTGTACCCACTGCCACTGCCACTGATTTGAGGCTGGACAACCAGCAAAGAGGGACTTCACATCAAGCAATATCTCCAAAAGGCACGATTGTATTGATATCAGGCATCCGAGACATGTGGTAAGCAAAGGTCATGTGAGTCTCTGCTCAAAAATGTCCGAAGCCGGAAGCATGAGATCAAGCAAAGCCGACCTTGGCACGAAAGATGGATGCAAAAACAAGGGTCTAGGCCAGACTCATGTTCCAGAGCGTTGTGATTTAAACAGCGAAGGCATGAAGGGTGCAAGAGACAAGAGGAGCAAGACGATCAGATAAGGCTGTGTGTAGTTCTTGCGCTGTGTTTGGTAATTGTTTGGACGATTAGCCGATGGCGAAAGGGCAAAGGATACGAGAAAAAAGGGCAAAGGGTCGTGTGAATAGGGAAAAAGATGTGCAAGAGGCACGTGGACCCGGTTTTCTTGTGCCTCTTTGTTCTTGCGAGTCGAGACGTCAGGGTCCAGGGAGACTGAGTTTGGGAGGGCAGAAAAAGGTGCAGGATAGTGTGAGAAGAGAACGAAATTGAATGGGTGACGGTAAGTAGTTATAGAGACAAGAATTAGCTGAGAGAGGTGTAGTCGACGGGTGGCTCGCCGTCGAGTGGATTATTGGGGACGCATGAGGGAGAGTCACAGCAGGGGCCGCTTGGAAATAGAGCGACGTCACTGTGTGGTCCAGGTCTTCGAGGCCCACCTTTCACACCAACCGACGCAGGCTGTGGACAACGACACCCGACTCGACTCTTTACAGATGGCCTCTGTTGCTACGCTCGTCGCCGCCTAGTTCGACACCCCACACCCAACATCTTCACCTCCATACACATCTCGTCGCCGCGCATCTCGTCTTGCTCGAAGAGAAAAAAGCCACTTCCCCCAGAGTCTCATTGTCAGCCGCACACGCAGCATCATGTCTGCGGCAAAAACGCCAGGCGCTCGTCCGCCATCAACCAGCGCGCGCAACATGGGTCCCTTGCTTCAGTCACCACAACCCCGTGGCCATGTGCGCACCCCCAGCCCAAACTACTTTGGCTTCAACACCGCCCAGGAAGACTCGTACGACTCGGAATCAAACCGCCATACCAGAAAGAACTGGAGCCCCCCATCGTCGGCCGTGAGGTCTACCGCTGCCTTTTCGCCCACCGTCATCCCCGTCGACCAGAACCCCGACTTCGATGCTTTCCGCCGCCAGTCCGAGAGCGTTGGCTTCAACCTGGGCTCCCTGCACGACTTTGACTTCAAGAAGCCTGCGCTGCCCTCTGAGAACAACTCGTCGTCATCCGCAAACAACTCGGGCTTCTTCAACAACTCGTCGTCATCCGCAAACAACTCGGCCTTTTTCAACAACATCAACATCTCGGCCAGCCCCAAGCAGACGACCGAGCAGAGACACATGCCGCCGCCAGGCCGCGCGCCCTCTGGCTCAATATCAGGTGGACGTGCTCCCTCAGGCTCCATCTCAGGTGCAGGTAATTTCAATCTCGATCCCGAATCTGCGTACCAGGGCCGCTCTCCAAAAAGACATCTTTCTAACGACTCGCCGTTTCCAGACGGTCTTCGCCATGCACCTGAGCGCCCGAGCAGCCAGCCCAGGCTGAACATGCCCTTCAACCTGAACCTCCCTCCTCAACCTCAGTTCAAGCCCAGAGCCGAGACTGTTCCCGTGGCCGGCCCCTTGAACGACTCGACTTCTTTCATCACTCCCCAGCATCTTTGTAATCTGCTTGAATCTGCTGCCGAGGAAATGTTGATCCTGGACTTGCGTGTCTCGACTCAATACGCTGGTGCCCATCTGACGGGAGCTCTCAACTTGTGTATTCCTACCACCCTTCTCAAGCGCCCATCCTTCAATGTGAACAAACTGGCCGAGACTTTCAAGGATAACGCCGATCAACGCCGAAAGTTTGAAAACTGGAAGAGCAGCAAATACATTATCGTCTACGACTCGGCTTCATTCCAACTAAAGGATGCCACTTCTTGTGTTAACACGATCAAGAAGTTTGACAGCGAAGGCGTCGAAGGAAAATGTTACATCCTCAAAGGTGGCTTTGCCGAGTTCGCCAAGAAGCACCCTTCGCATGTTGAGAGAGCCGGTGGCCAATCAAGTCGTGCCGGTGCTCCCATGTCGATGAAGCTCGACCTGACGGGTCCTGAGATTGCACCCGTCATTGGAGGTTGTCCCATGCCTGTCGAGAAGAACGCCGCCAACCCTTTCTTTGGAAACATCAGACAAAACATGGATCTTATTGGTGGAGTTGGCCAGATGGAAATCAAGCGTCCTTCACACCTGTCCAAGGAGATACAAGACCATTTCCCTACATGGCTACAATCAGCATCTGAAGAGAAGGACAAGGGTGCTCGTGTGTCTGACAAGTTTTTGCAGATCGAAAAGAGAGAACAGAAGCGCATGCAAGAAGCTCTATCAGGAAAGGTCTCGTATGGTTCACCGACGCAATCAATGCCAAAATCCAGCATCCAGATTGCAGGTATTGAGAAGGGTTCCAAGAACAGATACAACAACATCTGGCCATTTGAGCACTCTCGTGTCAAGCTGCAGGATGTCCCTTCGCATGGTTGCGATTACTTCAACGCCAACTACGTCTCGTCGAAGCGTTCGCACAAGCGTTATATTGCCACCCAAGGACCCATTCCTGCTACCTTTTCTGTAAGTTGATCTTGTTCTTTTCCGATTATGCACTATCTAACACTGCAACAGGACTTTTGGAATGTCATCTGGCAGCAAGAGACCAGAGTCATCGTCATGCTTACTGCCGAGAAGGAAGGTGGCCAGGTCAAGGCTCACAACTACTGGTCAGATAAGCAGTACGGTCCCATTCGTCTCGAGTTTCTTTCGGAAAAGCGCGCTTCGTTGGATCCGGCAAAGATTAAGAGACACCGTCAACAGCGTCCCTCGGCAGGTGGAAGAAAGTCTACTGATGGTGCTATCCTCGCACGCATTGACACGACCACCTCGGATAACGCAACAAAGGATGACCAACCATACGTCATCGTCCGCAAATTGGCGCTTCGACACGAAGGTTACCCATTCGAACGCATGCGTGAGATTACTCAACTCCAATACTCCAGCTGGCCCGATTTCGGCGCCCCAGCACATCCGGCACATCTCTTGGGACTCGTGGAGCAATGCGATGCAGTCGTTCGCAGCACGACACATACCAACCCGTCAGAACCGGATCCCCCAGAGGCACCGCCAATCGTCGTACACTGCAGTGCCGGTTGTGGACGCACAGGCACATTCTGCACGGTAGCCACAGTCATCGACATGCTCAAGCGACAGAGATCATCACGAAGAAGACACTACCGTGACAGCTCGCCCATGCACATCGACACGCGCCGAAGCTCTGTGCAGATGAAAGACGACAACAGCCCCTTCTTCTCCGCACCCGCCGCTGCACCGCAAACATCAGAAGAGGATGAAGTGGATGGCAAGTGGGTGGATGACGAGACTCAGGACTTGATTGAAAAGACGGTCGAAGAGTTCCGCAAACAGAGACTCAGTATGGTGCAGAGTTTACGCCAGTTCGTGCTCTGCTATGAGAGCGTGATGGAGTGGCTTGTTGAGCAAGAGTCTGAAGACTAGATGTCTATGGCTCTGTGTACGACTATGGATGCAATGGTGTTGTGATTTGTCGAAAGGAGAGGCAGGTTATATTCGAATCAAGAGGTGGTTGTTTTACTATGCAAAGAGAAGCATGCAGTGCACGCGCCGGGTAACAAATTATTCTTCTTCTGTTTTTGTTTTTTCTTTTCTGGGCTTGGGTTTTTTTGTTTTATTCTTGTGGGTGTGCAGAGATGGCCATGAGATGCGATATTGATTTTTGCATAGGGTAGAGCATATACGTTAGGAGCAGTCTTGTATTAACTCTTGGGGTTCGTGCCTCTACTAATGTATCGTCTTGTCTTTTTACTACTCGATGTCAGGGCTTTGGTCGTTGCTGTCTAGTGGTATATCGTTGTCCTTTGTGTAATGAGGCTATCAAGATGGTCATGACTCTGCTACCGCCACAACAGAGAGACGTCACTAACCTGGGCAGTTTGACAGAACCTTCAAGCATTGTTACTCACATGTTCTCATTCTCGCATGAATATTTCCTTCTTGACTGAGCGTAGTCATGATAGAAGACAGGGTGTCTTGATTAGCATGCGACATGTGAAGGTGGTCCAAGCTCACCGATGTCACTTCCCTCTGTTGTCAAAGTAATCGCAATCAATCAACACTTGCAACGACAACTCTTTTGCGCGACTTCCTTGCCGGCATTAATCCTCGAAGGCGATACCAAGACTCTGGGACATTTTGATCCACTACCCTGCCAACCATCTCGCTAGTCCAATCCCTCGACGACAAACCAATCCCGCTATCCTACGCCATACTCGTCTATCTGCCACCGGCAATCCCAAGAAGCGCAAGAAGAAAGAGAAGGAACCACAATACCAGATACACCATGGCAGCAACAACACAACAAACAGACCCCACATCCACCAACGACCCCAAAGTCGCAGCCTCGACCCTAGATTTCCTGCTCATAGAAC
Source organism: Aureobasidium sp. EXF-10728 (assembly GCA_023848605.1). Taxonomy (NCBI): domain Eukaryota; kingdom Fungi; phylum Ascomycota; class Dothideomycetes; order Dothideales; family Saccotheciaceae; genus Aureobasidium; species Aureobasidium sp. EXF-10728. The sequence continues at coordinate 629,039 of SWBG01000005.1, forward strand.
TGGTCCCGCTCGCCCAACGCATAGCCGCCGACCTGCATCAAAGAGACACAGCCCTCCTCTCCTCATCACTAGAAAGAAACGCCACCCTAAACACCGCCGCATCAGCATCCATCACACAAAACCGCCAAAGCCTCAAAAGCACAGACGCAGCCACGGCAAGAAGTACCACCGCAGCAACCGCCGCCGAAGACGAAGACGACGAAGACAGTGCCGATGCTTTGCAAGAGAGCGTGCATTATCGCTTAGATGCCCTAGGCTACCGTGTGGGGTTAGGACTGGTGGAAAAGCTATCCCAAAACAGTCCGAGACCGACTACGCCATTGGATATGATCAAGTTCATCTGTAAAGATTTGTGGCAGGTGGTTTTTCGCAAGCAAATCGATAATCTCAAGACAAATCACAGGGGCACGTTTGTCTTAACTGACAACAAGTTTATGGCGTTGGGGAGGATGAGTGTGGATAGAGGGAGAGGTGCTAGGGGTGCTGATGAGGCGTTGAGGAAGGCGCAACCGGTATGTTCTTCTTGTCTCTTGGCTCTTTCCTGGTTTCTATATTCTTTGCTCGCTGTTCTCTTTCTGTCAGAAAATGCCTGTACTAACACGACAAACACAGTTTCTTTATTTCCCTTGTGGCATTATCCGTGGCGCTCTCTCTGCATTTGGCCTTTCCGTCACCGTACACGCCGAAACCGCCGAGTTGCCTCAAGCGATATTCCAGATCAGGACTGTAGGCTCAAAACCATAGTTTGAATCTCTTTCCGTCAGATGCATCCACGTATTTATTCTTCGTAATGCACTGCATATCTTCGACACGAGTATAGTAATGAGCAAAAAGACACACCATATTACTTGCCGCACCTACTCCTCCATGCCACAGTGTATCAACTATAAAATATTCTGCATTTTCACAACTCTTTTTCCGACATCGTCAAGCATTTGAGATGCAAAGGTCAACGATGAAAGGGTATGAGATGCTGTCCCTGGTGCGAGGGCTCGCGAATCTGAAACTCGGACATCGGTCTCTCCAGCGCCACTATCCGACACTCGAGCAAAGTCAGGGTATCATCACGCCTCCTTGTGTGCTCAATCTCCTCCTCCAACTGCTCCAACACTGCATCTCTGAGCCTGCGATGTTCCTGGGTCACCTGAGATAATCCTGTCTTTAACTCTTGCTTGCCGACGACGTCTTCATCCAGTGCATCGAGCCGGTCTGTGGTTTGGAGGACTGAGGATTGTAGGGTTGAAAATTGGTGCTCTAATGCTTCCATGCGAGATGAGAGTCTGGATAGGTTGGTTTGTAGGTTGGTGGTTATTGCATCTTGCATGGCGTTGCGGTTTGATATCTCAGTCTCGATCTTGGAGATGGCGTAATCGATGGCCTCGTTGGCGGCTTTTGTTGCGTGCTCCTTGGCCGACTCGCCGTGTGTCACAAACAAGTTTTCAATCCAAGCAGTATGGTGTGCGGTTCTGTCACTGAGTTGTTCTGACTCGACGGCGCTCTGGCGTTTAGAATTGCTCAAGACTGGAAGCTCAGACTGCGAGGGACGGGGTGTAGCTTCGGCGGCGACATGCTGCTGCTGAGAGGGCTTTTGAGTATCCTCAGCCTGGGTTATGGGGGTATCAATCTCAAACAACAGTTTTCTGTTCTTGCCACGCTTGTTGGTGACATTGGTAAAGCCAGCTTCGGCGGGAGCAGCGCTGGCAGTCACAGACGGACCCGAGAATCGAGCTTCGAGACCTGAGAGGAAGCCCTGGGAAACAGAGAACAAGTCAGCAGCTGGTATACCAAGCTCAGGACTCAAATACTTGCCTGTGCAGGTGATTGGGTGTTTGAGATAGTCTTCTCCTTGGTGACATCGGCGGGAGCAGCGCTTGCAGTCACAGACGGACCCGAGAATCGAGATTCGAGCCCGGCAAGAAAGCCCTGGGAAACGAATACAGGTCAGCAGCTGGGCGTACCGAGCCTCAGCACTCAAATACTTGCCTGTGCAGGTGATGGGGTGTTTGCAACAGCCTTGTCCTTGCCCTTTTCGGATGCGGCGACTACTTGTTTGGTGCCAGGCTTGTTGACAGGGGACAGAGGTGTGGTCTTGAGCTTCTCCATGTTAGCCTCTAGTGAGGAGGTCAATGTGGTGTTTTCAGATTCTTCGGCCCAGTCAAAGTTGTCTGTGTATATGTGTCAGGACTTTTGTGCAATATGAGGGGGGACTGGGAGTACATGCCTTGAAGAGTAAGAGCCTGAGTTAATGGTTGAGTCTGGTTCTTTGAGTTGGTCGGGGATGATGGTGTAGTCTTGGTGGGAGGAATGGCCGGCGGACCAGTGACCTGGTTATTACTAGGTGTAGTAGCGGGAGCATTCTGATTCTGGGTGGCCGGGGTAGTCGAAACCTGAGCGGTCTGAGGAGCCTGAGTAGTCTGAGCCTGGGTAGTCTGAGCTTGGGTAGTTTGAGAAGCCTGAGTGGTCTGAGAAGCCTGAGTAACCTGAGGAGTCTGCAGAGGTGGTGCAACGGCCAAAGGTGGTGTAACTTGAGAAGTCTTGGGAGGAGCAGAAGCCTGGGAGGAAGAAGCCTGAGAAGTCGAAGCCTGAGGTTGTGAAGTCGGTTGAGAGCTAGCGGAGGGAACAACTTGGTTGGGCATCTTCAATTCGATATTGTCTCTCTCGATAACGATAGAGGAGGAATAGAGATCATCTCGCAGGATAGATGTCAAATTTCGAACTGTGTGTGTGTATGGAGCTTGGACGACGGCTTCTTGCATTCGCACCAAGTACAATTATGCCATGCGAATCATACTGTTCATATATGGGATGTTGATACAAGAAGAGCAGACATAGTAACGGGCATACCGAGCAGGAAAAGACCACGACTAAACTGTGTACGGTGTAGGGGCTTTCGTAGAAGCAGAGATTAGACCCAGCAACATGACAATATAGGCTTCAAAGAGATTTTGATCAAAGAGTCAGAGTGACAAATTGACAATAAGATGACATGACTGACCAGAAGAGCAAAAGATAACATCAGTTCTATCGTATGCACATCAAGTGCTGCGAGAATGGTATCCTTTTTCGATTTGCAGTCTATACCGCATCTCGGGTGTGAAAAACACCGAGGGCAGGGATCCTGGCTTTGCAGCAACGATGAATTCAAATATTTCAGTTGCGGTGATTGCAGCACATCCTAGTTCACGTCGTCAGCCAGCTGCACAGAATGGGGGCCAAAATGGCTTGCTGTGCCTCTGGCTTGTAGATGAAGGTCGCCGGCGTGCCGCCAAGAAGGGAGTTCACTGCCGAAAACCCCTCGGCATCACCTGCCGGTCCTGCTCTCTTACGCTGATTTCTCCCGACTCGAGCAATTTCCCATGAGCGTATAGCTGTTGTTGCCCTCATGCTTTTCTCACAAGCTATCACCGGGATACGTACTGTACCTTGAAAGGTACGATGCAATTAATAGATTTGGCAAAAGTAAGCATCCAATACGCACCGCCCCCGGAGTTGTACATTACATACACAGTGCGACATAACAACATCGCCCCTTCTACAATCATAACTCTAAGCCATGCTGTGTGTCTTGTGTCCCGTGGTGTCCATGACGAACAAGGGCGGGCAGTATCCTCAGTTGCGCCGCCCATGATCCTTCGCTCAGCCTTCCATGCACAGCACAGCACGGCCCCCTGATACGCATGTGCATGCAGCAACCTGAGGAAGCCATCAAGCCCTGATATCGAGCAGTGGTCTATCCATCTTTGCTTAGCAAGATACGCGGTATCTCTGCGTGCGCATGGCTATTGGGCAAACCAACCATTCTTGCCGTCTGCCCTTGCCAACTGTGTGGGGGCTTTTCTGGTGTAAACCGGTCAGCGGATCGACAGTACTCTACTATTTGCAGCGCCCCCCCACGAACCTTTTCTGGCAGCAAAGGTATTGCGCTGTTACCAGATCCCCGATATGGACGGCGTTCTACTTTGCGGAAATGCAGCCATTGTTGGCTAGAGGAATGCATGTAGGTGGGTTGGTTTCGTTTGATTGGTTGTCACTGCCCCCATCATCTCTCCTCTAACCACCTTTTCTATATATGCTCCTGTCGGCCTATCCAGACATACTCCCTTCATCTCCTTTTCATATATATGGAATCAAATTGATGTCCCCCTTGAATATTGTTCATTTTATAGCTGTCTTTGTTGGTTTCCAGCTTGACGCTTCCGACCTTCGATATTTACCACCACGTTAGCCTGCAAGACAAATCATACAAAGTCACCGACACTGAGCCTCGAGATTCGACACTCGATCACAAACATCGTTTCTTCTCAAATCGTCTTCATCTGGACACATCCCCGACGATGGACGCGATCATACAATCTGACTTTCTGGACAATGAAGTCGAACATCCGTACTACTCGGCATTTGTCGTCAACAAGCCCTCCAAAGCTCTCTCAATGCAAGACTCGGTATACTCCTCTCCGCGACCATCCTCATGGCTTTCAGAGAGCGTGAGCGATGGTTGTAGTGGTACATGGCCTTCTCCTACCCCGAGCACCGCCTACTCTCCCTCTCCGAGACCAGCAGACTATCGCAACAACTATTCTGCATGGTCGCAAGCAAATCTGGAACATGGCACCTCCCTAATGCCAGTTCAGGAGTACTATCCGCAAGAGTTTGTCTGCCAGCCTTATTATGACCATAATCAATACCTTCAACCTCAAGCCTTTGAGGAGGAAGCAATAGAAACCTTTGGTATAGGAGGTTGGACGGCAGAAAGCTCTCAGGCCTCTCTAGAACACATCATGGAGTCATCACCGGCCCCTTCGTCGACAATCACCCCGACCATCGTCTCCAACGACTCGTCCAAACACTCCATCATCAAGCAAGAAGTTCCTGCCGAGCATCATCACGTCTGCCCCAGTGCATCTCCAAGGAAACAGCAAGCCAACAAAGCAAAGACGGCATACCCCTGTCCTTTCCTTCCTTACGGCTGTCCGGCATCTTTCTCCTCCAAGAACGAATGGAAGCGCCACCTCAATACCCAACATCTCTGCCTCAGTACATACCGCTGCGATCTCTGCATCCCAAAGCCCTCTTCCTCTTCCACTCCACCGCAAACAAACGACTTTAATCGCAAAGACTTGTTCATCCAACATCTACGCCGCATGCACTGCGAAAATCCCTCGGAAACAGTCTCCAGCATCAAAACAACCAAATACAACTGCATAACCATACCCAACACGCCCGAGTCGCTAGCCGAGCAAGCAGATCGCTGTTACATCGCACCGCCCTCGCCTCCTGCTTGTACACAATGCATATTTTGCTGCTCCACGTTTTCAGGACCACAAGCTTGGATTCAACGTACTGAACACATCTCTCGCCATCTGGAGAGGCTGCGTCGAGACGGGATAGAAGTGCCCAAGGTAGAGAACTGGAGAAGAGATGTTGAGCTCGAGAGGTGGTGTCTGGAGATTGGCGTGCTTGTGCCTCATCGAGGGAGGGTCCGTGTCAAGAGTGGAAGGAGAGTATGAGCGACTGTGCAGAGATGGTTGCACTCTTTGCATTGCGTCAGTGTAGAATATTTCATGGATGTATGAGAGAGGCCTCTTCAATCAGTCTTCTTTCGACACTCTGATGGTATTCAGTAAAAAGGCAAATTACACTCAGTTGCACGCGGAAACAGAAGGAACACAAAATTCACTTCAAAGCCTGTCTATAATACAATCAATCTTTGCTAAGTCGCAAAGCCCAACGAGATGTCTAGTCTAAGCCTTGTCTGCACCTCTTACTCAATCTTCCAGTACCCTACCTCATCGTCTCCCTTGTCTCCCCTCAAGTTTTCGGGCAGAGGGAGCAGGACCGGCCTCTTGTCATAGTGTAAGGCCAGCTTGGAGATGCAGAAGCGCTTGTTCTTGATGCAGTTCGGACAAGTGAACTCGCGTGGCCTGTCCTCGGAGCCCTGTGGGTCCGGCTGTTCTTCCTGATCGTCCTCTTCAACTGGTTCCTCAACGCGAGTGTGTCTGGTAGCCCTCCTTGGTCCCACCTTCGGCGCCGACTTTGCTGCCGCTGTTTCCTTCCTGAAGACACGGCCCCACAAGCAAGTGGCAGTAGTCCTTATGCCTCTGCCGAACTCAGTCTCGAATGTCGCCTGAGCCCATGTACAGAAGGGAGTAACCTTCATATCCTGGTAGAAAGCAGCCAGCGCAGCACCTTGAAGCGGATGGTCGGCATACGGTTCGTACTGTCCATCCTGGACCCAGATTCCCAACAACGCCGCGAATTCTTCAGGGAGTCTCTGAACGCCCAAAGTCTGGCGCTGTGATAGTATTGCCTGGGACACCGGCACGGTCGGTAGGGTGCGGGGAGACGCGCGCGGGTCATTACGAATTGCCAATGCGGTGTTGGGTCGAGAACCGCGTACCGGAGGTCGAACCCCGGGGGAGGGCTTTGGGGGACCCATAGACTGAGCAGGCTGGAGGTCCGAGGGGTCCGTAGACTGAACAGGCTGGGGTTGTTTGCGAGGTCGAGGACGAGGATGAGGTCTCCACGGAGGCGCCACAAACTTTGAGGGTCTTGCGGTGGATTGTTCAAACTCCTCGGGCAGTGATCTGACCGAGGTGACTGACTCGCGTCTGAGGTCGGGGTCGAAGATTTGTGAGGATTGTGGTGGCCAAGGCTCTGAGGACGATGCCTGGCCGTATCCTGTGGTGTTGGGCTGTGGGACTTGATCTGAGGGAGAAGGCTGACCGAACGAAAAGGACCTGGGATAACGCAGCGATAAGGAGGGAATTGCGATAGGAGCAGTGTATGGGCCAGAGGCTGAGGCACCCTCACTGTTGGCCAATCTGGCATCAATGGCAGCGGGTCTTTTGCGCTTGGGATCGCTGCCCGTAGAAACCACAACCAACTCCACCTTGTCGTGAATGATGCGGGTAGCTTTTGCCGTCTCCTGTCCAGTGGCGTCAATTTTCTGCAAAGCTAAGCTGAGGTTCGCAAAATGGTTGTCGATGGGTGATTTTCCTTTTTCAATCAAATGCCAGTAGTCACCATTACGTTCCTTGAGGCGTTTGACATCGTCGACTACTTTGCGGGCAGTGACCAAAGATTCAAAGAGCTCATCTACGGTCCAGTAGTCTTTGGCCATAGCGTTCTCTGATCCTAGTGCCCACAAGATGTGCTCCTCGGTGCGAGTCTCACTGGCAACGAGAAGCCCGCGTTGTTGTGCAGCAGCCTGAATCTCGGGCGTTCTCAGTTGCTCTTCTTCTGATGCGTATTTGCTGGTGTCCAGAAGGAATTGTAAGCATGCAGCGCGTTGAGCTCGAATCTGCTCCTTGCTTTTGGCAACTTCTGGCAAAGTTCCTTGGGCGTTTAGTCCATTGAGGACTTCATCAAGTTGGCTCTGCATCTGTTGGCGCTGGAGACGTAGGTCATCCTGAGCCAGTAGTTGCTGCTCGTGTAGGGCAATTCTTCCAGTGTTCTCCAGTGCATTGCGGCGTATCTCTTCAATGTCTACATCGTCGTCTGGGGCAATTGCACCCAGTCCAATGGACTCCGCATGTGCAGTCTGGATTCGGGCGGACGTGGTACGGAATTCAACGGCTCTGTGGACTGCTGGATCGACCAGCTTTTGGGCAGCCGACCTATCCAAAAAGGATCTGCTCTGCGCCATGCTGTGTAAGGACTCAGGACCCAAGGCAAGACGAGGAAGATGATGATGTCAAAATTGGATGGACACGGCGGGCATTTTAATGTCTTGACGACGAAGCCCGTGTTTGCTCTCTGTCAGTTTCACTCATGAGCGCAAAAAGGACGACAAAGAAACAACATGACCTTTCTGTGTCTTAGACAACCATGGAAATTGACAGTCTCTTCTGTTGATAGAATTGGGTGGTTCCGGTCTTTGAGACATGGTGAGAATGTGGTAGGCATTTCCTCCCGGGTATGTGAAAGGCAAAAAACGACGGACAAGAACAACAAAGATCAATAAAGGATAACAAATAATAGCGTTAGTGTGTAAGACTGTAAGTAAGCGAGTCAGCTTTGAAAGAGTGGTCTGCCAATGGGAAGGACGGACGAGGGAGGACCCCATCACACAAACAACACAATCTCGTGACCCCTCTCTTGCAAACAACCAACCAAAAAAGTTGATGAACGCACCTCTCTTTCTGTCACTCCACACCCATCACCATCAATCATGTCGGACATCCATGACGAAGACAAAACCAAGATAGAAGAGGCAGAGCCACACAGCCATGACAGCTATGATGGTCTTGTGAAGCAACTGGTAAGCTCCATTAGCCTGATCTTGTATCTCTCGCGACTTACATGACTACAGCATAACGAGCTGAAGCAAAGCAACGTCGCCCTCGAGGAAGCGCAGGCTCGCATCAGCGCACTCGAAAGTGCTCAAACCAGTTCTTCAGCCACTACCACCATTCTCGAACTCCAGCAAGAACTCGAACAGGCCAAACAAGAACTCGATGAGGCCAAGCACAGAGAGGCTTGCAGTGATGAGCGCGAGGAAGACCGTCGCAGCTACATCGCAGAGCTTCGCAGCAAGCTAATTGCTGCTGAACGCGATGCTCAAATCGCCAAGAAGGCATTGGCTGAAGAGAAGGAGATGTGCAAGACACTCCATTCGGAGAGGGCAGAGCTCATCGGCGAGGTGTACAAACTCACTGTCGACCTTGGTGTCACGAAGGGTTTGTTGGAGAGAAGGACTTGAGGAGGAGAGCGAGGCACAAGCTCGGCAGGCAACAAGATTACCACCAATGACATTCATCGCTCTTGGGACTCAATTTTCTCTCAATTAATCTGTGTATCTGCATACTTGTAGTATACTGTTGCTGTTTGTCCCGGCGTGAGAGGAGCTCTGGACTGCGTTCAGATGTCCTCAACAGAGTGGGGCTCGGACTTGGCAAGACCGGCCAGTTTATTAGCATTACAATAACATTGGTCCCTTTTGCGTTCTCAACGGAATTTCCCGCACATATACCCTCGCGACTGCCCACCTTATTACCCGTCATCGAGACACATCGCACAGCAGACCTCGGCACTAACATGCCATCAACCACCTGTCACGCCTCGCGCACATCTGTCCCCATCGTCCATCTGCCTCGTAAGAGGTCTGCATCATCCTTTCAGTATCTTGTCTTTTCGTCACTCAGCTGCAACAAACATGGCATTATCGCATTGTAGCAGTTTCCTAGCTCAATGATACTCGTATCGGACAAAATGAAGATGGCAAGTCCCAAACCTTTCTGCTCACCTGGCACTGATTCTATGGTTTCCGTGTGTGTCTGCTAGCTTCCATATGTGGTTCAAGTCAAGGTGAGGTGAAAGCTGTGAAAGACACCAGACCGGAGACCTGTCTTCCAACACGGTTTGATACCTGATCCATTCATGAAAGCTAGTGCAAACTTCTTCCCGTCACTTCACATTCGTGTCGATAACTTCCAAATTTTGACAGCATCGCATCGCGTACGCTGAGCCTCAATCCACATCACATCCTGCTTCTTGTTATTCAATCGAACACTCATCATGACTACTCCGTACTTACTATACGTCGATCCGCCGCTACTTCAGATGCGCACCTCCTTCGAAGACAGTGGTTTGCACGGATTGTCGAGATGCGTTCTGGAACTGGAGAGGACGCATGCCATCAGTCCACACACATCCAGAATCCTTGCTTCGGATGACTACGACGGAAACGCTGAACTTCTTCTTGCGCAGATCCCCCCAAACATGCTTGTTAGCATTCTCTCAAACACTCTGCCAGCCGATGTCGCTTCTGGCCGCCTTGTGCTCGAGCGATGGGCAACCATTTCTCTACAGCCCCAACACAAAGACACCTTGGAGCCAGGCATTTACGCCAACTACCTTGCTCCCGAAGATGGTTCCCCACTAGATCTCTTCGAATTTGAATACTTCCTGGATGGACTTTACGCAGCTGTCCATGACACACTTATGAATGACCAAGCCCAGACCAACGTCAGCCAACTGGTCGATGCCTACTATCGCGTCAACCATGGTAATGGCCGTGCTTTGCTGCAGGAAATTCGCGGGCCTAATCTTGTAGCCGGACTCGACCAGTTTCTCCAAACCAACAAGGCACGACTCCAGGACGCCCAGTCCCAGAATGCAACGCACATTACCATCCACGGGGACTGCGGCTGGGCTATCAACGTCCATGACAGATGCAAACAGCACAGAACCCTAGTCTCATCGCCTGCTCTGTTCAGGCTCGCAAACTGTGTTCTGAATGTCCTGTTCCCGCAAAGACGTTTCAAGATGCACCACTTCTGTCTATTCCGAGCTTTTAGATTCGAGCATGCTGGCACTGGAGAGTCAATTGGCAGTCACCTTGTTGTATCATACAGCACTTACGGTGGTTTCAACTTCGTACAGGCCGGCTACTCTGTTACAAAGGCCAAAGACCTCACAGGCAATGGTTGGATGACAGTTTGCGACCGTTACGTCAGATTGCTGGAGAGAGTCACAGCCAGAATAGACGACGAGTACAATGATCTTGTCGCACAAGCTGAAAAAGAAGAAGTATGTATAAGCCCTGAATCATTTGAACAAGCAAAGACACTGACACGATACAGTCTGAAGCACAGCGTCGCCGCGAGTACCATGCCCTCGTCCAACAGAAGGCCAAGCTCCAAGCCCTCGAAGAGCAAGTGAAACAGGGAGATGAAAAGTTGGACTCTGAACTGAAGGTCATAATCAATCTTGTCAAGGGCGCCGAGACGAAGATTGAAAAGAACAAAAAGAAGATTGAGAAGCGGTTCCAGGTATGGAAAACTCTGGCAAGTGCTTTTGGTGTGACTTCTGGCGAGGATGCTCAATCCTCTTCTGGTGGAAGCAGCTCCAATAACGGTGACATGGTAGAGTAGATGTGGGAAGCTGCATCAGTTTGAATGTCGAAAAGCACGACTGAACGGCGTTGAGGGTCTGACACAGGGAGTGTGCCAAGTCGGACAGGCGAAACAGGTGGAATCCACTTCTTCTTGAGGTGCGGCTTCTTATCATCATGCATTCACATAGATGACAAATTTGGCAAGTTTTGAATGTGGGTGATGTCTTGCTTCTTTTGAATGCAGTGAAATCTGCATCATGCTTCCGAACCGTGATATCCAGGCATCAAATAAGTCAAAATTGATAAATTTTTGCTATTCACACCAACTATTCAAGACACGCGACACAATGCGTTCTGGCTCAGTTGAAACCAAGAATGCGGTTCGCACTTGCCATAACCTTTTTCTCTCCTGGCGTGCGGCCAGTCTTATCGTCGAACTTCTCCAGGCCCATGGCGCGTAGACCATCGACTCCCGAAACCGCCGAAATGTCTTCTTGCACCGCGCGACCGATGTGCTGTCCTTCGCCAATGCCTCCAGGGAAGTCTGGTGAGGGAGTGCCTACGACTTTCGTTAGCATGGCCTTGCTTCATAGGTGTTGGGCGCTGTGGCTTGCCTCTCAAGAAACAGTCTCTCTGGCGAACCAGGTATTCGGCGTTGCGCTCAGTAAGTGGACAAGCAGGAATGTAGAGTACACTCGAATCGCTCTTCCCGGCGTGTGTCTTGTCGACGGCGTGGATGCCATCGCAGTGCCAGACCACATAGTCGCCAGGCTGCACTTTCGGTATGTGCACCATAGTTTCTGGCAAGTTGAGGTGAGGGTGGAGCAGTGCGTTGAGCTCCTGACCACGCCCCAGATTGGCTCCCTGCAGCCATGAGCTCGGCTTGTCCTCGAGTTTCCAGTTATCTGGAGAGAGATAATCATCGGTGTTAACCTGCTCCAACGCTCCTTTCACCGACACGCTGGTCGAAGGACCGTTTCGCGGTGTAAAAAACGGACGCAGCAGAAAGTAGGCGGTCGCAAGCTGGAGCAGTGGATTGACAAGCAAAGTGCCTTCAAAAGCACTGCAGTGAGACAGACTCAACCAACCTTGCGCCGCTCTAAAGGCACTGCAAGCACCGGCTCCTTGATAGAGATCTGACTCGACAGGCAAGCGGCTGCTGGACTCCCAAGGATCATACTTTTCCCATTTGCCTTCCCAGATATCCTGGTAGACTTTGCCTCTGCCGTAACCAGTCTCTTCCCATCTCTCACAGCTTCCTCCGTCTACGTGAGGCTATCAAGAGGTCAGCACTACTGCGAGAACGAAACTTCAACATCCGAAAACATACACCAAGAGCGAATTTTGCATCACCAGGCTCGCGCATGCGAAGTCTGTCAGCATACGATATCGGTGTGTCCGAAAACAATGCGTTTGGATCTTTGGAGTGCCAGAAGCTGAGCAGAAATTGTTGTGCTTTGAGCAGGTTGGGATGACCTCTTGCCCGAATCTGCGATTTGCTCCAGTAGAGTTCAAAGACCTGTTGATTAAAACCTTGGGGAGCATGTCAGCTTGCTTACAAAATTATGACTGGCTGAGGTAGAAGCTTACTCTTTGTCTGAGGGTTTGCCTTGATGTACTCTTTCAAATCCTCCTTCATCTGCAAGGCCTCGGCCTCGGGAATTGCACCTTTGATGACCGCAACACCACGCTTTCTGTACTCACTGCTGAAATGCTCGGAAGGGGTGTCGATATCTTTAAAGTCGATTTGAGGTACGATCGACGAGCCCAATCGCTTGATTTCCTGGACCTCGCCTTTCAAAGTCAAGAGCAATCTATCCCAGGATGCTTTGACGGCTTGCTCATTTCCTCGAATGAGGTTTTCTTTGACCGTAGCGAAGCGTGGCTCCAGTGCTTCGAACTGCTGACCAGATAGAGAGGCGAATGCGTCTGCGATGGTTCCTTCGGCTTTGCCGGAGGCAGTTGTTGCAGCTGTCCGCAGTTGGTTTGACAACTGTAGCTTGGACAATCTGTAAGGTGTTCGAAGAACTTGAACGGTTCGCAGCATTTTGTGAAATTGGTTTTCTCGCTTTCTGTGCGGAATCTGAAGATTCGAACTCCTCCTCTCGGGTGTTGTAAAACAGTAGGTGGTGTGATAGGGTAAGCAATGGAACGATACAAAGGTAGTGTAACAATTGATGTAACAACAAGTTGTTCGAGGTACGGATAAGGTATTCAAGAGAGATTGGAGATGATGGAGAATGGATGTCTTTCACTTCCGACGAGCACCTGGGTTTATAAGTATGTTTGCCCTAACCTTGCGGCAAGGGTGTCGTCGTGGTATGATGGTGATGGCAGCCGACACCCGTTGGCGGTATGTCCTTATTGGGACTCTGCCGCTTCTCCTCACGGTCGTCGACAGAAAAGGTAATGCTTCCCGCAGCAGAAGCGGCTCCGACGATGAACTTCGGATGAAGCCTCGGACTCAGCACATGCTTGTAGCCTTGTACAATCTGTAATCTTTGCAGAGGTCGAGGAAACACGGATGGCAGCTTGTGACGCTTGCAAGATTAGGTGCGACAAACAAAAGAATGTGGCATCACTGCCCAGCAAAAGCGAATGCCGCTTCTGTGGATCGAACACAGTGCCTCCAGAATACTCTTGCTTGCACAAGATGGACAGAAGTTGACTTCAGTCTGGCGCTCTCCCAGATGAGCTAAAGCGGCTTGCTGAGGTAACTTCTGCAAACCAGCAATTATTGAGTAACGCAGCTTTTCACATTCCTTGGGATGTCCCCATCAGGTGGTCAATTATGGTCCAGGATGTCCTGGAAACGAAAGAGGTTTCCGGAAGTATTGCTTGAGCTGAGTATGATAATTTGTCCTAAAAATGTCATTACATTCGCAGTGTTGAAAAAGGAGGGCTTCGAGACGCCAACATCGAAATCCTGCAAAACGGTATGCACAGCCGGAAATCGCCCGACGATGGAGTTCGTTCTCTCAAAACAAGTAGGTAGAAAATGTATCGCTGCCCAGAGATATGCATATCAAATAACACGCATATAACGACCGCAAAGGGCCATAGATACGATTTCAAGATTCTCATATTTATGCTACGCGTATCACCCTGGCAAAAGCACAGACGGCGTCACGTCATAGGTCTAGGAGGTACAGTTGCTTTTGTACCTAACTCTAACATATCGTTGTTGTTAGAGGTGGAGTTTGGTCCATTCATTCGTTGATTTATTAAACAGCTTCTTCTTGTCCATGTCCTATTAATTTGCTGATGTCGTGATTTCGTTATTGTCGCTCGTGCGGAAGATACGAACGGAAGCTTGGCCGATTCACCAAGCCAGGATCGGCGGCTCTAGAAGGAAGGTACTTAGCGGCGAGTACGACGCGCCTTCCTCTTTGACAACCGAATATGCAGGGAAGCAGAGGCGAGGATCAGGATTCATGACGCCGCTCAACAGTCTTGAAAGACTCGAATCGATCACCAAATCCATCTGTTCGTTTTTTTCTTACCACATTCACCACCATCTACCTTGCAAACTGCCGCGATGAGAGTTCTACCATTCTTATACACACTTCCACTGGTGGCTGCCTTAGGCAGCAGACAACACAAGCGTGATCTGACTATCTCAAGCCTTCAGAAGGTATGTCACCTCAGTCCGATAGTCGTGTCCCAGTGTTGACCAACATCTCAGCGTGATGTTGACCCCGAGAGCCTCTACCCGGAATACAACATCTCGGTGCCAGTCGACCACTTCCACAACTCTTCTCAGTATGAACCACACAGCAATGCCACTTTCGACTTGAGGTACTGGTTCGATGCGTCCCATTATCAGCCTGGCGGACCTGTTATCGTACTCCAATCTGGTGAGACTGATGCTTCAGGACGCTTGCCCTATCTGCAAAAAGGAATCCTCGCTCAGTTGGCCCAAGCAACTCACGGCATTGGTGTCGTGCTTGAGCACCGCTACTATGGAACGTCCTTCCCCACCCCGGACCTGTCTACCAAGAATCTCCGTTTCTTGACTACCGAGCAAGCGCTTGCCGACGAGGCATACTTTGCAAGAAACATTGTGTTCCCTGGACTTGAACATCTGGACCTCACCAGTGACGCAGCTGCATACATTGGATATGGTGGTTCATATGCAGGTGCTTTCAACGCCTTCTTGAGAGTCGTCTATCCCGATGTTTTCTGGGGAACAATCTCCTCAAGCGGTGTCACCAAGGCCATCTACGACTACTACGATTACTTTACCCCCATCGCCGAAAATGGACCTCCCAAATGCATCTCGACGCAGAAGACTCTCATCCACATTGTAGACACCATTCTCAAGAAGAATCAGACAGACTTGACCCACCAGCTCAAGACTGCGTTCGGCCTGGAGAACATTACTTATGACAATGACTTTGCCTCTGTTCTGTCCAACGGCATCGAGAACTGGCAGAGCCGCAACTGGGACCCCAAAGTCGGAAGCCCTGCTTTTGACCGATACTGCAATAACATTTCATCCGACGCAACGCTCTACCCCAGCACGTCTTCGCTCCGTTCCGAGGTCGAGTCCCTGATCAAAAACACCAACTACACTGTCGAAGAGACTTTGGTCAACCGCATGCTCAACTTTATTGGCTACGTAAATGTCACATCCGTGCAACCCTGCGCTAGAGGTAGAAGTACTCAGGACCGGTGCTTTAGCAACCACAACGCGACATACTACCAGCAAGATGATCTATCGTCATACGTCTGGCGTTCATGGGCCTACCAATACTGCTCCGAGTGGGGTTACTTGCAAACCGGATATGCACCTCCAGGAGAGCTTCCCATCGTTTCTTCTCTGCTTGACCTCGAATACGAAGGTATTGTCTGCGTCGATGCCTTCAACATCACTACCCCATCCGACGTGGAAGCAGTCAACAAGTACGGCGGTTATGACATTTCGTACCCTCGTCTTGCCTTTGTCGATGGTTCTGCCGACCCCTGGCGTCCCGCAACTCCTCATGCATATGCCCAGGGTGCCAAGAAGCGCAACTCTACCGCCAGTGAACCTTTCATTCTGATTGATGGAGCCGTTCATCATTGGGATGAAAATGGCCTTTTCCCTAACGAGACCACTGCATCCCTACCACCATTGACCGTAGCCGACACTCAGAGACAGGAGATACAATTTGTGCAGGAATGGATGTTGGAGTGGCAGTTGCAGCAGCAGATCGAGGTGGCTTACCATCAGCCATCTACCCAGGGACCTCTTTGAGTAGAGTATTAGGATACCCATTGATCTGTTGATTAAAACATTTGGCATTTGATGATTACACATACGCATCATCAAGCGTGTTTCAATTCGAATGAGGTGTCGTTGTACAATTTGGAGGCGTAGATGCCTGTATCTCGATGGGCTGCCTAAACAGGTATTTTGGCTTCCAATCGGATGGCGGAAGGCTGGGCACCCGCCTATAATAGAAGACCGGATACGGGCGGCAGCAAAATACGGAAGTACGGTATTTCCCAACAAAGTTTCAATCCTGGCCATATCTGTATAGCGGTATACTTTATCAGCCAAACGTTTTCCATCTCTGAAGCTGTTTCCTTCAAGAGACAAGACGCAAATGCGACCGGAGGAAACCTGCAAGAGAAAGCGAGCACTCGTCGGAAGCGATGACGTCGATGTCGATGATGCACGGTGTGTGCTTCGGGGGAAAACAATCTAAAAGCAATCGCGATCGCGGGGCGACAACCAGGAGTCAGTGTTGTCGAATTGATGTGGCCACGCAGGCGAGTTTGGAAGAAAACGGATCCCAATTTAATGCATGCTAAGCGACAGGGAGAAAGTCGCAAAGGAGTAGATCATGGCACAAGAGAGGTCGGCATGAACGAGGAGCAAATAGGCATTCTGCGGAGGAGGCTGGTAATTTGGAAATGGATAGTTTTGTGGTAGCCGCTTTAGAGCCGCAAAAAGCCGCAGGATGAGAGGGAGAGAGCACGGCGAGCAGTGGAAAGCAGGGATGGGATTGACAAGTAGATAGACGAGCATGACGTTCAAATGCACATGCGCAGGTTCGAGGTACATGATCAACAGAGCAGAGCGGTAATAGGCAGGAACGATGCTTGTATGAGGTGAAGAAGTAGCAGGCTTGGAGAGCCAAAGCTTGGCTGGAATTACGTCAGGCGCGAGATGAAGAGTTTCGTGGGGACCACGGACGGTAATCTCTGACCTGAACCCTCGACCGTCCTATCCATTCAATCAAACTTTGTCTGCTTACGCTCTTCTGTCGAGTCTTGTATCTCCCTCTACCCTCTCACTCTTCCTCTGTACCCTCAATTCAATTGCCGAGGAAGCGTGCCTTCAGCCATGAAGAAAGCACTGCACAAGCTCGTGCCCGGCCACCACCGCCGGAGCACCAGCGCCAGCGGCAACTACTCCAACTCGGACAGCGGCACGCCCACATCTGCCAGCAGAGCCAGCACCGACATGGCCGAGCGCCCTCGTGCCTCGCTGGACAACAGAGACCGTCCCAGCTCAAAGTCGCGCTTTGCCTCGCCACGAAACTCGACCTCCATCGACACGCGCACCTCGGTCGATCAGAACCGTACCTCTACTGATCTCTCCCACCATCGCCAGTCCCGTTCCACATCGCATCACAGAGCCACACACAGCCCATTGGGTGCGTTTAGACACAAGCTCCGTCGTGGCTCTTCGTCCTCATCGTCCAACGATGGACGTCCCCTGAACGCTGCCGGTGAGCCCATGTCAAAGGCACAACTGCGCAAGCGTGCAAAGCTCCAGCAAAAGGAGGAGAGACACAGAAAGGCCCAGGAGCACAACGAAGCAGACCGCAAGCTGCAACAACAAACACAGGCACGTGCCGAGGCAGATGAGACAAGCGATATGAAGTCCAAGTATGGCGTTCTGCCTCTCAATTCGTACGCCCCTGCCCAGCCCGCCAACGAGAAGAAAGTCAACCTGCTCGAGCTGTCCGAGAGAGACGTCGGCTCGTGGGTCACTTTCCGTGCTCGCGTCCACATGATCCGCCAGATCAGCAGCCGTCGTGTCTTTATCGCTCTCCGCCAGCAGACCGCCTCGATCCAGGGTGTTTTGCACGAGCACGCTGGTGTCTCGCTAGGTATGGTCTACTGGGCCAAGCATCTCAAGCTCGAGTCGGTCGTCCGCGTGCGTGCCGTGGTTCAAGAGCCCAAGGCCAAGCAGGGCAAGATTACCGGCTGCTCTGTCGGAAACCTCGAAGTCTCGATCCACGAACTGCACGTCGAGGGTTCAAGAACCGCTCCTCTCCCCTTCAACGTCGCCGAAGCCGAAGTCACTCGCGAAGAAGCCGAGCTGTCCAAGAACGCCCGCCATCACATCTCTGACCGCACCCGTCTCGCCAACCGCATCGTTGACCTCCGTACCAACACCTCCCAAAGTATCTTCCGCGTCCAGTCCGGTGTCTCGTCCTTCTTCCGCGAGTACCTCCGTGGCCAAGGCTTCATGGAAATCCACACCCCCAAGCTGCAAGGCGGTGCTACCGAGTCCGGTGCCAGTGTCTTCAAGGTTGACTACTTTGGCAGACCTGCTTTCTTGGCTCAGTCGCCCCAGCTGGCCAAGCAGATGTGTATCTCGGCCGACTTTGGCAGAGTCTTTGAGATTGGTGCCGTCTTCCGTGCCGAGAACAGCAACACACATAGACACATGACCGAGTACACCGGCCTGGATTTGGAGATGGCTATCGACGAGCACTACCACGAGGTTCTCCGCGTCTTGGACGGCCTCTTCAAGTTCATGTTCAAGAAGGTCTACGAAAACTACCGCCACGAAATCGACACACTGAAGAAGCACTTCCCTCACGAGGACCTTGTCTGGCTCGACAAGACACCTATCATCCCATTCGCCGAGGGTATTCGCCTTCTCAACGAGTCTGGCTGGAGAGACGACAACGGCAACCCTCTTCCCGAAGATGAGGATCTTGGTACGCGCGACGAAATCCAGCTCGGAAAGGTCATCAAGCAAGTGTACGGCACGGATTATTATGTCCTCGACAAGTTCCCCGCCGGCGCAAGACCCTTCTACGCCATGCCCGACCCCAACAACCCCAAGATCACCAACTCATTCGATATCTTCCTTCGTGGACAGGAAATTCTCTCTGGTGGCCAGCGTATTCATGACGAGAAGATGTTGACCAAGCAAATGGAACGCCTGAAGATGGACCCCAACACGCTCGATGAGTACATGCAAGGATTTGCCTGGGGAGCTCCTCCTCATGGTGGTGGTGGTATTGGTTTGGAACGTATGCTGATGTTGCTGCTGTCCCTGGGCGACATTCGCCATGCAACCCTCTTCCCTCGCGATCCCAAGTCCCTCCCCGCAAAGCCCGTCGTCAAGCAACTCAGACATCCTGAAGCCAGCACATTGCACCCTCAATGGGAAGGTCAAGACCGCCAGACCGCTGGGTACGAGCTTCCATCGGTTGAGATGCTCATCGCAAACTACGGAGACGCCTCGAACACCTCATGGCTCGAGCCCCGTACCGAGATCTGGAGAGACGATGCTACCGGTGCCGCCGTTGGTTTCGTGCCTCACCAAGGCTACGCCATCACCGTCGGTGACCCCCTCTGCCACAAGTCCCAATATGCCCGCACGATTGCCGGATACCTGCACTACATCAAGAAAGAGCGTGGAATCAAGCCTCTGTGGCTGCTGTGCGGTGGTGCCACTGAAGAAGTTCTGTCTTCGCATCAGTTCGACTGGCGTACATTCTCGGTTGCTGCCGAACAACGTCTGGATCCTGGCAACAACCCAGCTGTACACGATCATGATATCCAGCGCAAGATCCGTCACGCAAGCAAGGAGGGTGTCAAGGTGCATGATTACCCGCTCGGCACGCCAATCCCGGCCGAAACCAAGCAAAAGATCGATGGTCGTATCAAGGACTGGCTGGCAAACCGCAAGGGCAAGCAGGTCCATCTCACAGACATTCACCCTTGGCAAGACGAGGCTCATCGTCAATATCACTACACCACCGACAAGGACGGCAAGATTGTTGGCTTCGTCATCATGGCACAGCTGTCGCCCGACCATGGTTGGCAAGTCAAGTTCTCGCTTGACTTCCCCGGTGCACCTTCAGGTGCCATCGAGTTGCTCGTCATGCACGCACTTTCGCAATGCGCGGCTGGTGGTGCCACTTCGGTCACCTTCGGTGGTGGTGCCAGCTCCAAGCTGACTCCCGGTCACAACTTGAAGGGTACTCGCATCAAGGTTCTTAGCAAGGCCTACCACGCCATCGCGACTGAGCTCAAGCTCACAGCAAAGTCGGAATTCAGAGAGAAACTCGGTGCCCAGGATGACCCCATCTACGTGTGCTACCCACCACACGGTCTCGGACCCGGAGGTGTCAAGGCAATCTTGACCTTCTTCGAAGATACGGATGATGGCAACAACTAGAAGAACGGAGAGCTAAATATACACATGCTGCTCTTGGTTTCTCTTTTCTTTGCAATACATTTGTATGATGGTCGGACAAGCAATATTTTGGACATGACATGCAACTCAGCACCAGCGATACCACCCTTTGTTTTTTTTCCTTTATCTTTTATGTCTCTCAAACTTTATGTTTTAGTTGCTGAAGCCGTTCACGAATTGATAGATGCACCAAACACTAATTAATGCTTTTACGTACATTCGCTCCTCTGTCTCTTTAACTCTTCCGTCTATGTTATGCCTGTTTTGTCTCTCTTTACATCGTCGTCTGCCCTTCTTTGTTATAAGGTGAGTCATGATCTTTCTCAAGACAAGCGAAATAGTACTGAAGTACGTAAAGCTAATAACTCGCAGTTCATGATGCTTCTCAGGACAGAGACCCCCAGAGAAATGGCCAAAAATGGACGGCATAAAATAGTTCGGCGACTGGGGTACAGTCAACATGTGTGATCTGGGCAGGTACATTGGCTACTCGCTGCTTCCTCCACAGACAAGAGACACGAAGCTTCAAAGTGTTGTTGACATCAGCAGCTGCTTCTTCCTCCTCTCAACACTATCATCACCATTCGGTACCTCTATCGCTCGATACATATTCATACATCTCTTGGTCATCATGGTCTGCGGAACCACCACATACGGCGCGACGCTGGCTATGATCCTTGTCCCTGCTCTCGTCGTACCTTTCGTCCTCGCCAACATCATCGGCTGGACGGCCTTTGGCATTCACAAACACCGCAAACACAAGCGCCAACGTGAACACGGCCAGGGCGGCGGCTATGGATCAGCAGCTGGACCCGGCAACACATTTGTCACCAGTACAGGCCCTGCTGGAGAGACTGTAGTTTCTGTCGTGCCTGCCGGTGGGAGTGCTGGAACCGCTGGAGCTGCTGGGTCAGCAGGTGGTAGTAATGTCGCTGGTGCCTCTGGTAGCGCGGGTGGTGCTGGCGGAAGTGGCACTGCCTACACGACGGGCGGAGTGCCTGTTCAGCGACAAGTGGTTCAGACAGCAGGCGGCCCTCGAGTCGAAGAAACGGTGGTTGTCGCCTAACCTCACTAAAGTATGTTTGTCACATGTCACTTCTTTCACTCTTTCCATTCTTTCCATCCGCCTTTCGTCTCGCTGCACTCGCACCTTCCTTTTTGTCAACCACCAACACCATCATGTCAAACTTCAGCTGGCGTCCACCATCTGTTCCCTTTGAGGCGCAGACGCGCGACGGCTCGCCTTTTACCGTCTGGCATGTCTGCATGAGCTGCCAACAACCACGATCTGCTCGTTACCACGCCGAGCACCCCGTTGACGCATCTCTCCTCGCAGTCTCGCCGCCTCAGAGCGTCTGTCGTCGCTGCGCACCCAAAGTTTCTTCTTCGCCGTTGCGTCTTTCGCTTCCAGCACCTCAAGTCTTATCACCCCAAACCTCAGCATCTCAGACTCCAACACCTCAGATTCCAGCACCTCAAGCACCAACGTCGCCCAGTTCACCTCCTCAGCCCGAATTGCGCAACATCCCATTCCGCTACGTCAAGCCTTTCGCACCAGAACCACAGCACATTGAGCCCCCTCCTGAAACTGCTCCACCTGTCGAACCTAGCGTCGCATCAAGTCCCACCATCGAGATCATGCCTCCCCAAGGTCCCTCATACAATGAGTACCTCGTCGTCAAGATGGAAGACACGCGCAAATGGTCCGAAGCTCCACTCAAAGACACCTATCCTCCATCAGCTCGGGACTATCCACCACCTCCGCGAGGCCATCCTGTACCTGCAAGAGATCCCTACCTCGATCCTCGTCGAGACTATTCAGCATCGCTTAGAGATTATCCTGCACTCAACAATTCTTCACCTTCCAGAGACTACCCCGCGCCGGTGAGAGGCATTCCTGCAGCTCCCAGAGACATCCCGCCAGCTTTTCAAGACTACCCATCGACCATCAGCAGTCGACCTGCACCAGCCAGAGACTATCCTGCACCTTTCCAAGACGTTCCATCAACAACCAGAGATCGTCCACCACCAACCAAGCAGTATTCGCTTCCTCGCAGGGAACAATCTGCCAACCTCAAGCCCCCTAGACGTCGTGTGTCCTTCTCTGGCGAGGACGAAGTCGCCACTCTTCCACCAGACTTGCCTTCTGAGCGTGATGATCGGTCCATGCAAGGTCTCTCCCACATTCGCTCGCAGCCTCCGAACCTCACCGGCATGCCGAGTGTCCACGACGACTACGAGTACGAAAAGCGCCGCAACCGCACCTATGTCGACCCTGCCGAAAGACCTTATGTTCCAGAGCCCAAGTGGACCCCTCTCAGCGAGTCTCCTGCCCGCGAGCTTCCTCTTGTAGAAGAGTCGTACGCCCACGGTCCCTACAGAGCAGAGACTTCACCTACACCAAGCATGCAAGTTCACGTTGACAGGGATGATTATGTCCTCGAGAAGGCCAACGAGCCTCGCAAGGCTCCTCGACAGTATGAACCTCAACCAGTCTCGCAAGAAAATCGCACGTGGACAAGATACGTCACCGTCAAGGAATACAGAGATGAGAAAGGGCCCTTTGTCGAAGTGGAGGAGAAGTTTGTCTTTGATGATGAGCGTTGATGCCTCGCAACTTTTGTACCTACACATTCCCATTATCGGTTGCTTTAGTTATGCTTGAAATGAAATGAGCTTTGCCCTAGATCGACCAAGAAACAGCGACGAAGTTCATCACGAAATGTTCCTGAGAGAACGCCCTCGACTTGGCACAAGTAGACGACGAGAGGTAGTCAAGACAGACTTGACTCTGACATCAGACCCAAAAGCCACGCTTTGACAAGCATCGCATTTCGCCGAGATGCCTAGCGAAATTTCCAAACTCATGGTCCATGCAGTGCGAATGGCGGGAGCTTGTCAGCATGCGATCTTCAGTGATGGCTTTGCAGAGGCCAGCTGAAAGAGATGCAGGCAACGACGGAAGGCTTAAAGGCACGGGCCGTGCATGACCCGTGGCTTTGACGACAACATGTATATTCCGTGACAATGATGCAAGAGCACAGCAATCTCGGGAACAAATGGAGAAGGAGCTGGTGCACTAAGAAAGAATAAACTGAGATTCATGACACCAAACTCTCTTCTATAAACGCGACTGGGGTATTCGAAAGAAAAAAGGAAAAAAGGAAAAAAGGAGAAAAAAGAAAAACGACGCCGCGCAACTTGGAAATCCGACTCCCCGTCTATAAATAAGCTCCGCGCTGGAATCGAAGAAACTGATGACAAAGAAGCTGATGACAAGAACAATACGAAAAGAGTCTTTTCAAAGGTAAAGACGGCTGGTAGAAACTCAGCACTCGAGAGGCATCTTCTCGGGAATGGCCACAGAGGACGACTTGAGGAAGTAAGGCGCGAGCATCTCGTTCGAGGCCCAGCCATTCTTGAGTGTAGACAATGCTTCTTCTCTGGCAGTGTCAACACCCTTGAGTGTGGTGCTGCGGAAACCACCAGCACGGTACAGAGCCTTGTACAGGGCAGTGCCAAAGAGACGTCCAGGCACACCAGAGGCGAGCTCAGAGACAATGCCCAGAATGAACAGCCACAGAGCGGACAAGGGCTTCTTGAAGATCAAGTGGTAGCCATCGTCACCCCAGGTCTCGCCGAACGAGTCAGTCTCGCTGTCGTAGACTGGTGGCAATGGCTCGGCGGCGTGCACAGCGGTGCGGACAACCACCACCCAGAAGAGCGCAATCTTGGAGATGTCGATCGCGGCCACTGGTGCGAATCCGTCAAAGGCCCACATGCCGAGCAACGAGTAAGCAGCGTTGAAAACAGCAGTACCAAAGCCGAGTCTGAGATCTCCAAAAGAAAAAGCTTGCATGCCCAAAGCAATGTTTGTCAATGCCAGACCAGAGAGACCGAATGTGATTCTGATGATGTAGAGCCAGAGAAGTTGCTCGCAGAACAGACACACCATGTGGCCATATCTGTTCAACTTGTTTGTATGCCACAGCTCAAACACGACCAATTGGAAATCGAAGGATGATCTTCCGAGGTTGTTCTTGAGGTGAAAGGTGTAGGGAAATGATTGATTGACCGCAATCCACTTCGTCTCCAGATAACAGAGGATGAAAAAGCAAACCAGAATGGCAAAGAGAGCGTCAATCGCCAAGGAGTGAATCGTGATCCAGTCGAGTGCCGATCCGGCAAGAACAGCAGCCAGAGTGGGAGACGTAAGGTAGACTACTGCAGAACCCACTGCGGTGCCCAGGAGAGAGGTGAGAAGGATGGGCATTTTGATAAGGGGGGAAAGGAATGTGCTCAAACTCAAAGGCGATGATCTCTGAATGATCTCTCGAGCAACAACCTCCGGACCAGCTCATTATATATCAACCATACTCTCGTCCATTCCCGGATGCAACTCCTTGGTAAAGGGAAAGAGACGCAACCGAGCCAGATTGTGGACCGTCAGTGCAGCATCGAGGCGCGATAGAGCCGGACGGTACGGCAACCTAGATCTTCTTTGCATAGGGCAGTCTCTGCAGTGGCGCAGGGATGATGGTATACCGACAGAGCCTGAGGGATAGTGTACGAATAGCACTTGGCCAGGGCGTGTCATGCATGAGTAGCTCCTTTGGCTGCATGAAAGGCGTGAAGTTTCAGGATGAAGTTACACCCGTTGGCTTGCGATCGCGGCTTAGCGCCTCCTCTCGTACGTAGTCATGTTGGGTATAACCAATGAGAATTGGCACCCATCACCACATTTTGTTATGCTCCGAGTAATTTCCAGAGATATACCGCATGACCAAACGTTCCAAAGGTGTTGAACATGGCTAAGGTGATAAGATAGATAAGCCAAAGCCTGACGTTGCTGCTGAGATTCGACGATTGAAGGATGTTCGAGTAGTGAGAGAGTCGGGGATAACGTCATTGTCCTTGCGGTCTACCACGCAAAAACCTTGGTCGCGTCGCGCGTCTTTGATGGCACCTACCAGGGATTGTCTGCGACCGAGGTAATCGATATGACTCGAGAGAGTGGATACAGGCTTATCCAGCCATGGGTCAGTATACGACACCGGTCTCTGCTGGAAACCAGGGATAGTTCTAGGGCGGTCGTGTAGTGCCGGAGCCTTGTTTACCATGAGCCTGGGAGTGGCCGGTTGCGAGGAGGTTTGCAATCAACCGTATGCAGGGACGAAGAACCGTGCACCAGGCGCCAACTGGGAAGCAGCCATCTACCGGGCCGGTGCCTGACTTGCTCCTCAGGCATCGAGTATACTTGGCGAAGACAGGACAGCTGGTAAAGAAGAGTAAGCGACGTGAAAAAAGAGCTCCGTCGCGAGCAGCAGCAAGCGAGACTCCCTTAAACATTCACCACAGTCCATTGTCGCAGAGTGATTCACAATATTTGCGACGGGTTCGCAAGGTGTCAACGTTTGCCTCAAGAGTTTAGGGCCGAAAGCCACCTCAATCGTTCGCAGGCGCCCCTTTGGGAGGACGGCTTCTGAGGGACATCGCTTCTGAACGATAGTGTTCTGGGTCTTGCTCGTGGGAAATCACAGGAGCCGACATGGCGTGTGGCCGTTGACAACGAGATCACTCTGCCGCCCGAGACGCAACACCAGTCTTGCCGGCACTCGAGACAATCGAGTCTCTTCGAGTTGCACCTGCTGCCAACAAGCGACGATGAGCCCAGCGGCGCACTCCGTCGCGTATGGCGATGTCAGAATCGATCATGATCAACATGCCTTGATGATATTAGGAGAAGACGTTGTCGATACGGACTAATAGTCTGGGCGAGCACGGACGGCCGGATCGGATCCTTCCGCTTGTGGTTGTTGTCAAAGTCGAATCTGGAAGGTGCTTGGCATTGAACTCCCTTCCCACCTTGATCCTCAGTCATGTCTGCATTTTCGAGACCCAAGACATTTTGCTCATCGCCGTTGCATTCGAATTTTCTAGTCGAGCGCCGAAGGATCGTCGCGCGAGACGAATGTATTCAGTACCTCAACGCCGCCCTCGTGGAAACCACGCTCGATCAAACTGCTGGCCGCCTGCAAGAATACACGAGAAATGTCTCTACTATCGAGCCGCGCTCAAGCCTTGAGGCCTGCGCTTGGGGTGACTATCGTTTGAGATGATGGCTATGCGTGTTCTGCGAGACATTGATAAAGCAAGACCCACAGAGCACCTCTCTGGCCGAGTAGCCGCACCCGTTGCTGTAATCGACAAACCTGACATGCATCTGGTTCCCACCATGAGTGCGCTTACTTTTGCTGAAGGAATTTAATTCTGCGCCTCAAGCATCGCATCGAATAGTTCTCGTGACCGTTTGACCCTGCCCTCGTTTCCAGGCAAAAGACGGCAGCCCGCTCAATACAACCGTTATACTGTTCAGAATGCCGAGCAAATCATCATGGCGCTGGTCCTGGTGAGCACCCGTCACTTGCCAACAGGCGTTCTGACCGAGACAAAGCTGGTCCGGCAAGTCGTTATATTGCTGCAGAGCTGAGTGCTATGCCTGCTGAAATAGGCATGGCAGTGAAAATCCACGTTGTACATACGCACTCTATGTTGTGGCTGCCCTCCTACTACTGAGACAGCTCCAGGTTTCGATACACCTTAAAAATTCAGGCAGAGTATAATAAACTCCATGCCTGCATTCCTCGTGCAGTAGCTTCCCTTAGGTTTCCAACACGCGACGCGACTTTTTGACACTACTCGGGAGAAACCACACCACCACCCAGCCTCCCTCTGCTGTGCACAGACGCGCGGCATCACTGGCTCTCCAAACTCACGGCCGTACAACTGGTGGATCTGGTGACTTCTTCCTTCTCCATGGACCGGGGCGGCCTCTCGGATCGAGCCAAAGGCTACATCCTTGGCAATGACCTTCTCATGGGCTTCGCAGCAGTGGTTGTTTCGGCTCGGTTCTACTGTCGGATGCGCATGGGTTCTAAGCGAGGTCTTTGGTGGGATGACTTGTTCATACTATTCGCATTCGTACGTGGACCATGTTCAATGCTTGAGACATGTTCATATTTGGCTTACAATGGCGATTCTAGATGCTCGCGGTGGGATTTGGTGCGATCGTGAACATTGCAATGGTATGAGCGCCGCTAGTCTCCACTAGGACTGTCGACAAGGTCACTAACACTGCTATCAGGGCCATTATGGATGGGATCGACATATCTGGACCATTCCTCTAGACGTGCTATCAAAGTCCGTCAAAGCATATACCGCAGCGAAGATATTGTTCATTGTGAGCAGTACGTGCGTAAGAACAGCACTTTTGCTGTTCTATCTGTGGCTCATCAAAGACCTTGCGGAAAAGAGTCTCAGGCGTGTCATCTATGTGGTGATGGGCCTGAATGCTGCTCTGTGTCTCGTCGGTATTCTTGTTTCGATCTTCCGATGCAGGTCAGTCCGACTTCCCATCCATATCCGGTGCGTAGTACTGACAATTCTCAGTCCCATATCAGCGGCTTGGACACCCATCACCTTGGGGGCACACTGTTTCAGTGAAGGTGTCTCCATCACCACAATTGGAGCATTGCTATCGACGATGGACTTTGTTGTAAACATTCTACCACTCCCCATCGTCGCACGTTTGAACGTGGCGTTCAGACAGAAGTTCGCTGCAACAGTACTCCTTTCTCTGGGCACTATTGCCACGGCTGCCGGCATTGTCAGAGAGGTGT
Source organism: Aureobasidium sp. EXF-10728 (assembly GCA_023848605.1). Classification (NCBI taxonomy): domain Eukaryota; kingdom Fungi; phylum Ascomycota; class Dothideomycetes; order Dothideales; family Saccotheciaceae; genus Aureobasidium; species Aureobasidium sp. EXF-10728. The sequence goes on from SWBG01000005.1 coordinate 656,991, forward strand.
ACGTATATCGTGCCTTCATTGGTACCAAGGACTCGACATGGGGCGCGTTACCTCTATGGATTTGCGCCGATGTTGAGATCTACGTTGGCCTTGTAAGTCTTGATACACTCGATGGTCGCAGTGACAATGCTAACGCGTGTGTGCAGCTATGTGCTTGCGTCCCCTCACTTCGACCTCTTTGGACACTGTTTACTTCCTGGTTCTCGTCCAAGAAAGATCGATACCTACCATCCATCCACTCATCCCATCGCTCGGCTGGCGACTGTATGCCACCCTCCATGTCCTGGGACGAATTCGACAAGGATGTCATATTTGACGGCACCTCGTCATTCCACTCTGCTTCAAAGATGTTCAATGGCAAGAAGAAGAGCCACACCACAAGCATCGCGACCCTTATCGGGAAGCCTCCGTCCCAAGCCGACTCCTTTTGCTTGACGAGCAACAATTCCGACTGGGAGGACGTCGCATTGAGAGACTTGGAATGTGGCCGACCAAAAGAAGTCCACGTCAGAACGTCTGTGAGACTCCAGCTGCAGTCGTTCTGATTGACCACTAGCTTCTCATTCTTGCATTTCTTAGCGCATCTTTTTCTGTGCATATTCTTCTCTTCTTCCTTTTGCTCCTTGATACCCCATCTTGCCCCTAACATAGAAATCTTATTAGCTTGTTGTGATCCCACACAAGCCAGAAATGTACATATCACATCTTCCAGCTCGACTGATCATTGCGTCTTCGTCGCTCTGGCCAAATCATGTCCTGTACCGTGACTGCCGTCCAGCCCATCCCAGTGCAGTGGCGTACGCCTTTTTGCAACGATGTGACGAAACTAGATCGCTCTTCGGAGGTCACCGTTCGAGAGTTTGGGATTGCAATAGATGGCACGATGGGGACGTTTTTTGTGCACAACGGTTTACTGGCTGGAATAGCTTAATTTGCGTCGAGAGGTGACATCTCGGCCTCCGCATTCTATTGTTGTCTCTTCGTCGTATAGCACGTATGCATCATCCAGAGGCTTTGTAAAACTTGGATAGGCCATGTTGAGGTATACTACTGACATCACTACATCACGAGTGAGAAATTTTGAGGCTCGTTTCATTTCTTGATTGTTCACGAGCAGTACGTCAGCACTATTGTCCTTATTCCCATGAGCATAGAGTTCATGCACCGCTACAACCTTTGTGGTCATGCTTTACACATCTACTGCCGTTGAGCAGCTGGCGTTTACCCCATGACTATGCAACATACCTTCTGGGCCAATGCCTCTGCCAACGAGAACGCCTGGATTCAAGGTCCAGATCAAAGACGATTAGCATCTCCGGACATCTCGTTGCTTGTTCCCTGACTCGAGGTATTGTTGCGTTGGGTTTTTCCTGTTCTAGTCCTCTGACTTCCTTCGTGGGTCGAGACGGAGTACTGATGAGACCGGGATGGATTGAGGCGCGTGGTATACGTGCAGTGCTTGGCATGATTGAACTATTCCATGTCTTGGTCTCTTGTTGATCTTAGTATGTGAGACGGTTACGAATATGAGTTGATAAAAGAATTGTGATAGATAGTGATGAACTGGCCACATCCGAAGACGACTCTGCTCGAGAAAGAAAAGACAGCACACAAGACTCTCCCATATATCATGGAAAAGCCCTTGTCATTCGTACCTCAACTCAACAACTCCAATCCCCAGTACCCTACTTGTAAGCAGGCACCAAGCTGTAAGACGAAGTAAGCTTGGCGTTGGACCCAGTGAACGGCTCAGTACCAGCACCAACAGAGATCAAGTACTGGCTAGCCTTGAAACCCTGACTCTTGATCAAGTAACTGAAGAAATCCATCAAATCGCCACTGAAACTGCTGACATTGGCTCCAGCAGGCGTAAACGAGTACACCTCATTCACGCCATTGCTGCCATACCACAACTTCCAACTGTGGCCAGCAACAGTAACGGTGGCAATGGGAGAGCCGGTTGCGGAGATGGGGCCAGCGCCGCCGAGAGCGGCCAGCCAGACCATGATCTCGAATTCGTTTTTGCCGCCGGCGGTGGAGGAGGTGAAGATGTCGTAGGCGACGTCGGCGACGACGTTGCTGCCGCTTTGCACCCAGGTCCACTTTGTGGCCAGGGACTTGATGGCGGAGATTTGGACGGCGTTGGTCTTTGTGACGACGTTGGCGTACGACTTTACTTGGCTGGAGCCGCCGGCCCACGACCAGCTATGGAGGTGTCAGATGTGATTGACGTTTGAGGTTGGCAAGACTTACGTGGTCCACCAGTTGAGGGTGCTGCCGCTCAGACTGTTAATGTCTGAGCATTGGGATCCAGAGTAGCCAGAGATGCCCCACAGGTCTTGGTACAGAGTGTAGGCACCAGTGACCTTGCTGTCCCACTGGCCACACTGTTGAGCACGCTTCTCAATGGTGGCAGTAGGGGCGGCCGAGGCGACACCCAGCATGACGGCAGCAGCAGTAAAGAACTTCATACTGTTGGAAATAAAAGTGTTCGAGTGTGAATGAGAGTTAGAAAGAGAGTATGGTATACAAAGACAGCACCAGTCTGGCTTTGGTTCGGAATGGAAAAGAGGATGTCGCAGGATGTGAGAGAAGAGATTGTTTCAACAATACTTGGGCCTTCCTTATATATGAACAGACTTACCTTCTCCTCAAGAACGGACGCGACGGAAGATGCAACCCTTGTTAGGCGAAGAAACGTGCTTCCGTACCGACGGCCTACAGGACATCGCGTTTCAGGACTACCTCTAGATTCGTACTATAGCAAAGCCCTATCACAGCCCTGCCCGTCGGTATAGAATAGATTAATGAGAGGAGGAAGAGAGAAGGTCGTCAAAGAAGCTTTCGACCCGTGGCTTGTTTCATCTGCAGCGAGCTAACAAGGGTACCCCGCGATTTCCATCCAACGAATGGGATGATTCGTGGCGTGGACAAGCGACAGAAATGCAAGCGAAATGCATGCGATTTGTGGAAGTTTCTTAGGCCTCCTCGTCTGGATGGAAGACATGTAGAAAGAGGGGATCGCAGAACGTCAAAAGTTCAAGCGTTCAGGGTTCGGGTAAAAGTGATTTGTTAAACTTTTGGGCAAATGATCAACGCTTCGCGCTTTGATCTTCCGCGATCTTGCGTTGTTCTCAAGCGAGTTGTATTTCGGTGGTGAAACTGCGCTCTCTCGTATCGCCAGAAATCTTGCCCTGTATCGCCTCGGCCAGAGAATTGAACACGAAATTTCTCCATCAACTCTGAATTTAGTGAAGAGGCTTGCTGATTATAAGCGAGCCCAAAGACTTGACAGGCACTCGAGTCTTTGTATTGTAGATCCCTCGTGTCCGTCAAAACTAGGCTGCAGTACGACGCAACTAGTCAGATCTATAGAAGTGCTAGAAGCTACGTACTTTGGCTAATACAGAAATATTGCAGTCGAGGTCAGGCACTGCTCACAGAATACTGATGGGCCCTTGCAGGTGACTGTCCAAATGTCCGCATCTGTTCTCCATCCTGTCAATGGCATGTAACCTCCTTTGACCAGTTGGACTTGCCCTGCTTCATTGTGGGCGCACCAAGCTCTTGATGGACCATTGCATGCGCGCGAAGTTGTCATAAGGAAGATTGCTGGCCGCTCAAATGATACTCTCACTCGAGCTACTTGGCTACTGCAACGATTGATCGATGCCGCTCTGATAGTGTCCAAGCTCAAGCAAGGCTTTTGCTTTCGATAGAACATATGTGTATCTCCCAACACCCATGCTCTTTTCTTGTACAGTATCCGCGGGCATAATTGGTGGCATTGTGGCAAGAGCTGCGATCTATAAGGCCGTTTGTGGATCTAGGTGACCTCGACATAGGCAGAAGGATCCCGCGGAGACATTTCTGATCAGCATACAATGACACGCAAAGCCGCCACGTCGTCGTCGCTCGAGCATGAGACTGGCTGTGATGCCGGATATCTGCAAACCATGCTTACAAGACAGGCTGAATTATCGATTGGTCAGCTGCCACATTTGACCGGTGGGTGGTTGGCGGTTGGCGGAAGAAGTTGGGTTGCTACGGCCGTTGAGTTGCCCGGGGCATCTGTCTCTCCCTCGCAGCCTCAATCCATGAACGCCGTGGAGCTTCTACTCGGAGTATCTCGACTGGCTGACGGCTGTCTCAATCGAAATGTGCCGATGTATGCTCGTTGAGACAGACGGGCTCTGTCGCAGATTACAAGCTCTTGGAATGCTTGGCATGGCTGGACGTCAGTTCCTTCCGCATGCGGCTTGATCACCTCTTCCTGCTCTCCATCATTCACCAAAGTACAATGCTCGACTCTGACGAAGACATGATCGATTACTGGCATTCATAAAACAACCATCTTGTGGTTTGCGATGCGAATCTGCGAGTCCTATGTTACAAATGGACTCTGTAGAATGCCTATTGTACAATCGTCCACTTTGGTAATCGAAGCAGCCCTTCAAGCTGCGTCATCGCCTATCGAGACTCCCCTGATCAATGAGAGACAGCGATGGCAAGTGCAAAGTCTCCTGTTCTTCAATGGAAACATCCGGATATGGTTCCGCTCTCCAACTTCACAACCACAAGCCCCAATATTTGTTCCTACTCTTCCTCTTCATCTGACAACTCTGTGCCCCAACGGAGAAGAATCTCACGCCTGGTTTCTGGTTCAATTCCAACTTTGCGATCGACTTTGGCGATAGCCTTCTCATACTTCATGGCGACTGTTGAGCCGTGGTGGGCGTGCGAAGCCACCACCAGACGAGCTGAATGTGAGGGAGCTAGACGGCGCTCGCCTTGGGAACTGATGTATGCCTGGATACGTTCGAGAGTTGGTGGTATCCATGCCGAGCCATCAGACATTTCGATCATTGCTCTGTGTTTCTTGACCTTCACCACCTTGTACGGACGCGAAGTGGAGAGGGTAGTGGTAGTTGACAAGGTAGGTGGGACAGACGAGAGACTGCTTGGTGCAGTGGACACTGACGAGGAAGAATCGAGCTCCGAGAAGTCGGTCAAGGTGGGCATGGCGCTTGAAGAAGGAGCAGCTGATACAGTCGACATGCTAGAGCGACGGCTGTGCTCGGTGAACTCGGTCAAGGTCGAGATGGATGATGATGCAGGCAGACCACCGCCTCTGAGGGACGCCGAGTCTTCGTCGAGGTCTGCCAATGTTGTTGAAGAGGTTGGAGATGGCAAGTCATATGGTTGGTGAAGATTGCCGTCTTTGGGCGACTTTGTAGGAGTCGATGTTGAGCTTGGAGCTGACGATGCATAGAGCGTAACAGAAGAACATGTCGACGAAGGTGTGAGAATGCCAGGTCCAGAGGCTTGCCCCAGCAGTTCCTGAGAAATCTCAGAGATTTCAGTAAATTCAGTCAAGGTCGAAGTAGTGGATCCGGTCGTCGAGGGCGCAGGAGAACCAGATACAGTCTTGCGCGCAGTAGAAGTGTAACGCTGATCAGGGGCGAGACCCGGCATACTCCTCTCGAGATCTTCCATGTCCATTCCTGGTCAAGTCAGCTTATTTGCGTCGCCAAATTTGCGCTTAGTCGTCATTTCGAACAACCAAGGAGCACTTACTCCAAAAGACACCACAAGTCTTGCAATCAGGCATGCCACAGGGATCTCTCATCTTGCCCGGACCAGTCCTCTTGAACACCATCACTGAACGGCCATTACGAGTATTGTATTCCTTCTTCGCGCGCAGCTTGCAATCGCCCTCTGAGAGCCTTTCAAGGCCACGCAGGCGCTCAGGGATTGAATCGAGGAGTTTCCGTACGTTCATTTTGCGGTAAGGTGGTTCATTGTTTGGAGCGGAGATCTTTCTGCGCCGAGATGGCTTTGAAATTCTTGTCGAGTCGCCGAGATGTGGTAAGTGAAGCTGCGGTGATGGTTGCGGCATGACGACGCTAAGGAATTTCCGCTTTCGGCGATGGTCGAGAAAAAGTAAGCGAAGAAGTGATAAGTGAGGAATGCTTACAGTCTTCTGATGTTGTACTTCTACTCTACTCAAGACTACAGGCCGATCACTTGGAGATGTTGCTGCTGACGTCTAGTGGTTCTACTTACTGCGATATATCTTTTGAAGAGGTTGTCTAGCATTAAACATCAGCATCACAAGAAAGCGAAACCATAATTCTTTGTTCTAGCAAACTGACTTGTACCGAAAATGTATGATCCATAGGACAAAGAAAGGACGATCTATGCGAACTGGACCCGATCAAACAAAACACGCTTGAACATCAATCACCACATCATCACTTCTGTGAGCTCACATATGGCCGCAGAGCGTCTTCAGTCCACTTCCACAGTTCATCGCCCAGGTCTTGATCCTTGATCCATTTCGCTTGCTTTCCAGGCTCAGCAATTGGAGAATAGTAAGCCCCATTCTCCACATCCTCGCGAGGTGCAGTCGCGCCCCACATCGAGTTCTTGCATCCGTCCTCGGGTGTCGTTATCTTTGCAGTCGCATAGACGAGCAAACGATCTGCCCATCCGAGTGTCTTTACCAAATCAGTCCCGACAACTCCCGGGTGTATGACAATGGTGGATACAGTTGGGTGTCGCTGAGCGAGTTGAGTGGTGTACAAGACTTGAGCGAGTTTGCTTTGACCATAGCGTCTCCATCGAGCTCCAAAGCCGTATTCCTGCTTGGTCTTGAGGTCGGAGAAGACAATCCCTTTTTCCGATGGGGCAAGCATCAGACCTTCTGATGTGGTGTTGACGATACGGGCGTCTCCGTGAGATGAGGCAGTCGCGGTGAGTGTCGGCAATAGATATTGTGTAAGTAGAGCATGCCCAAGGAAGTTGATTGCGAATTGAATTTCGTAACCGTCAGTGCTCAATCCAGGCGGAGCGGCCATGATTCCGGCGTTGCATATCAGGACATCTAAACGTCCATCGAGCTGAGGTATGAGGAGCTCTACACTTCGTTTGATATCAGACAGCGAAGCCAGGTCCATCTGTACGAATCTGGCCTGAATCTTTGGGTATCTGTGGGTGATGTCGGCCAGGACCTCATCTGCCCGTACTTGACTACGACCGGTGAAGAATATCTTGGCTGGCTCAAGTGCAGCAAGATATCTCACCAGCTCACGACCCAAACCACTGGTGCCTAGAATTTACTTTATCAACACCGAATCAAGTAGAGACTGTATGTTGGAACGTACCGCCAGTGATGAGAATGGTCTTGCCCGTCTGCGAAGGCAACTGCGAGAGACCTAAATCCTTCATATTGTCGACAGCGATTGCATATACGAAAATTGAGAAGCTATTCGTGAACTATTCCTGACATAAATTGTGGTGCAATTGTTTATCATCTATATAGTCCGAATGCGGCAAGGGATGCTCCGCAATTTAGATGCTCCCCGCTGCTTGGAGAGGTTCGGATGGTTTGTGTGCCCGCTTCCCGCGTGGCGTGACCATTTGGCACTGCATGTTATATTGCAGTAAAAAGGTGAATGATTAATTGACACTTTCGACTGTTCCTGCTCTTGTGATAAGGTGACGAATCATAGAATGCCACATGCACGAAGCATCTCATTGTGCAAGTATATACTGCGATGATAACCAGAGACCTGAATATCCTCTTGATCGCGAAAAGAACACCCTAGCTTACCCACTGATATGCCACTGTGAATCTATACTGGTCACAATAATCATCAGTCACTTTTGGAAATGTATGCTGTCTTGGAAGCATCTTCACAGCCTCCTTCTGCGGTCGCTTTAGGACTGGTAAGTCAAGATGGCAGGAGAAGAGCGAAGCACACCTAAACCTTTCCAGGTCGCGATTGCCTATATCACGTATCAGATCATTTCTCATCTCTGGCATCCCTTATACAGATTTCCTGGACCATTCCTCGCATCTTTCAGCAGTATTCCTCATTGCTCGAGTTTCCTCGGAGGTAGACAGCCATTTGATCGCCTTGCACTCCACGAAAAATATGGACCAGTCGTTCGAACTTCACCAAACGAGCTCTCATTCAGTACTTCTCAATCATGGAAAGACATCTATGGGTCTCGACCAGGACACCAACTTTTCCGTAAAGCACCCTTCTATGAAGGTGCAAGTTTCGACGGAAAGACTCTCTCGATCATCAGCGAAACCGACCCGGTATCTCACAAGAAGATGCGAGCGCAGCTTAACACTGCTTTCTCCGACAAGAGTCTTCGTGATCAGGAGAATTTGATCGCTGAGCCTATCGACCTTTTCATCGACCAGATCGGAGAAAAGGGTGATTGTCCAGAAGGCATTGACATCGTTATGTGGTTCAACCTGATGACCTTTGATATTATCGGTAGCTTGGGTGAGTAATAATCGCCAAAGAGCGTTTGCAATTCTGATGTGTATTAGCATTTGGCGAGTCTTTCGGAGGATTAGAGTCGGCCAAGTTCCATGAATGGATTCAGCTGGCCGTCGGGTCTATGAAACAAGGAGCTCTGGCAGACTCTTTGGGTCGCTATCCTAAAATTGCAGCTATCATCAAGAAACTCTTTCCTGCTATGATTGACAAAATCCTCCAGGATACCCGCAAGCATGAAGCACACACAATGGATCTTGTGAAAAGGTAATTATACTCCACACTCGCTAGCACTCGTCCCGTCGTACTGATTCGATCCAGGCGACTAGCGAAAGACTCGGACCGGCCAGACTTCTCGACGCGTATCATTGAGGACCGTGAAGCAAACGGCATCTCTGCTACGCAAATCGCCGCTCACTCTTCGGACTTCATGTAAGAACAGAGACCGGAGACGAGGCAGGAAGAGCTTTGTTAACGCATTGCAGCATCGCGGGCAGCGAAACTACTGCAACCACACTCTCTTGCGCTACGTATCACCTTCTACGCGATCCTGAGTTGTACGATAAGCTGCGAAAAGAAATCCGCGGCGCTTTCTCCAGCTACGAGCAAATCGACTCCGTGTCAGCCTCAAAAATCAAACTTGTCAATGCGGTCTGTCTCGAGGCTATGCGCATGTACCCCCCGCTCCCATTCGCTCTGCCTCGGGTGGTCCCTCAGGGTGGTGATACTGTCGATGGCCATATGATCCCGGAGGGTGTAAGTCAAAAGTCATGTGGTGATCCACTGCACCTGCACATTAAAGCTAATAGTACTTGCAAAAACACAGATCACCGTGTCGACAAACCCATTCGCCGCATCTATGTCTTCAATCAACTTCAAAGACCCCTTCAAGTTCTCGCCAGACCGCTGGCTGGGTAACAACGAACTCGATGATCTGGACGCAACACAGCCATTCTCATATGGTCCACGCGCTTGCATGGGACGAAGGTAAGTCGGATCGAGACACTCGACGTCGAAAACGCAGAGCTAATAATCACTAAGCTTGGGTTGGGCTGAATTGTACCTTGCAATGTGCAAGTTGCACTACAAATACGATTTGGAACTTGTAAACACTGAGTTGGACTGGTTCAGAGACTCGAAGATGCATATCGTGTGGCATAAGCCAGCGATGATGGTACGGGTGAAACCTCGTTCGTCGTAGACGATTTCTCCAACGAGTAGTCACGAGACCAGTTTGACCGGGAGAATCAATCATGCCAAAAGAGAGTTTACAGCCTACAGTCACGTTGAATCATAGCAGCATGGAGAAAGAGAATTGTACGCTTGTCTCAGAGAAGCAGTAAACTTTATGATCTAAAGAGACCCAGTTTTGATTGTGTGGAACTCCCAAAGATTGTTTCCTCCCAACGCCTTCCAATGGGTTCCATGATACAAGTAGGGATGGGCATCGACGCTATTCAGAAACAAAAGTGCAAGAAAGAAGCAGTAAACCGCTGATAGGGTATTCAAGCTTTCGTGTCATTGACCTGGTTGTTGGAACGCTCGATGCCTTGCGTCTTCGGTGTAGTCTGGTTGCAGAGAAAGATAGCAGACTCCCAAGCTCAGACAACTCAGACTGAAGGGTTGCCAGGAGCCATGACCGAAGCCAAGAGTACCTTCCAGAAGATAGGAGGAGGGGGAGGGTAAGGCTCAGGGGTGGGTGGACGAGGGGTAGGCTCAGGCTTGGGGCCCAGGCCGTCGTCAACAGTGTCAGAGGTAGGAGGCTGGGGAACAGGATCGGGCTTGGGGATGTGAGAAGGGGTGGTGATGACGGTGACCTCGTTGTTCTTGGTGTTGTTGGCGGTGCCAGTGTCGGTGCCAGTGCCAGTGCCAGGGACATCGTTGTTGTTGTTCTTGTTAGAGGTGTGATCGTGAAGATCAGCCTCAACGACGGTGATGGAAGTGGAGAACATTGCTGATCAGTTGTGAGCTTGAGTTACATCATGAGAAACGCGTATATACTTACTTGTGGTCTTGATTTGCTTTGCGCGTAGAGTCTTTCGGTAGATGGCTGAGTGCAGCATGTAAACAATGCCGGCTTGTAGAGGTGTGTGTTTGGCTTGGTGGATGGAAGTGGATGTGTGTGCGCGTAGATGTTTTCTTGAAGATGGAAGAGCGAGCCGTGTGCGTGGAAACACAGGGACAAGTCACTTGTTGTGGTGAGAGCGAAGGTCATAAGCTAGCCCTTTTGGGAAGGCAAACGACGAAGTCGACGCGAATCAACCTCGACTCGACATCTCCAGTGAGATTGTGAGAACTCGCAGTTGTTGCTGAATCTCTTCAGTAGTTCGACCAGAGGACATTGTCGCCAGAAGGGTTAGCGAGATGTCTACCAAAGAGTCACCATTCAATCACGAAGCACTGAGGTGGTGAGCTGAGTAGAATAGACATGAGCTGCTCAAATTGGAACCTTCCTGACATACATGTTTGATTTCTAGCCTACTGGGATTGATGCTGCGATCACATCTTGGGAGGAGGGAGGAGGGAGATAGAAAGTGATTTGGTTTCAGGCGTCACCAAGACGGCTCTAAGAATTATGATTGCAAATACATGTGTTGAACTACCAGCAGACCACTCGGTAGTACAAATTTGGGTCAGTTATAGATCCGCTGTGGTATTTCTACTCATCCCTATGCTCTCAAAGCATACGAATACCACCATTCTTCTTAGACTTGCGCTCGGCAAACTGCTGAGCAACCTTGTAGCATCTCTTGTACTGATAGTGCCTGACCACAGCAGGTTTGACTACTTTATGCGTACCAGGACTCAGCATACCGTGCTTATCGGTGCTCTTGATTAGCTTGCGAGCTTGACGACCAAAGTCACCTTGTTTGTATCCTGTTGGTGAATTGAGATCAATTTCAGCATCTTCAGCATCTTCAGCAGCGTCCTCCATCCCATTCTGAGCTTGCTCCTGCAAAGCAGCCTTGAGAGCAGCCCGACGGTTTCTCTTGAACAGGTTGTATTGCCTTTTACTCAAACCTTCAGGAGTGGGAGGAAAGAGAGATTCCTCAGCGATAGTGAGATCAGTCATGGAAGGTGAAGAAGGCATGGCAGGAGTCGATGGGCTAGATGTAGACTGGACATTAGGCGTAGATGGGTCGTTAGGCGTACCAGCGCCAGAAGTTGTGCTGTCGTTATTCATTTCGTCGCCAGGACTTCTGTTTTGTTCTTTTTCTTGATTCTACGTGCACGAGGGAGTTTCAGACATTATAAAGTCCTTCGGTAGCTGGTGACATCAAAGAATATTCTTTGAGAGACCCGAAGCTTGAATACAATGAGCATTGGATCAAAGATACAAAGAATCATGAGCAAAGACAAAGGAAGGAACTTTGATCACAATTCTTTTTTTTTGTCAATAGACATGTGTCTTTATTGATCCGAAGCTGTCGTTCTTTCAACACCTCGAATGCATCTTGAATGGTTCTTTGAGCATCGCTTTGAATACCTGCACAAGTTGACAATTCAATTGTGCAGCCTTATTCGGATCAATTAAAGTCCTTAGTCTTGTTCGACACCATGGATGGCTGTTAACAAAGGACACGTTCAGGCAACTGCATTCTGAACAAGCTAGCAATACAGTATTAAAGTCATGAACTAGGAGTTCTTCTGCTGATGAAGTCCAATCACCAACTTGAGATCCACATCCTAACAAAACAATCAACCTACCCACAACACAAAGCAACAATATGGCCCCTAAGGAAGATCCGAATAGGGAAACCGGTAAAGGCAGAAAGGAAGACAAACCACGCAATGTCTTCCTGGAGAATAGGCTTATCGAGATTGGTTTAAGCAGAGACGTTGTGTTTAGCCTTACGAAGACCGAACAAAGTGCCGAGCTTGACAGACTTGAGAGCCGTCCTGCACAGGATCCTGTGGCTAGATTTGCTGAACTGCGTGCAGAATCTATTGCTAATGCTCATGCTCCTTCCACTGTTGAACCCGACGAGGCTGCTGAAGCTCCAGCTGAACCCATTCCTTTTGAGCGACTGCTGGCTGACCCTGATGTTGAGACCCAGACGCGAATCAAGAACTTGCCAACTGAGGCAGAGCAACGAAGTGCTCTTCAAGAAGTCATCAATATGCAATGGGAATATCTTTGTACCCCACCACCCAACCCAGTAATCGGAAATCCCTTGCAATGGATCATAGCTGATTTGCAACCTCTTGCCAGTCGTTACCCGCTCCATTTGCAGGCTCTACTAGCAGGACTACCTACTGAAGATGCTCAGCGCAACTTCCTCAATTTGTCTGAATACCAACAACACATGACGCTTTATCGACTTTTGATCCAAAAAAGACAAGAACTCGATCGTCGTGAAGAACAGCGCGAACAACAGCAAAGACAAGAACTCAGCATACAGATCAGAAGTCTTCCTTTGCTCTTTGCCAGCCCTGATGCGATCAGATGGATTGAGAGCACACCCATCTCTTACCAACAACAATTCCTGGCTGCCGATGACGATGCACGCACCTTGGACCTCAAAAATAATGGTGTGAGGCTATCGAGATTCATTCTTCCCATACATCCAAGCCGAGAGGATCGCCGTGCAACTTAACAACTTCACGGATCATTCGGCCTGGTTTGTCTCTGCAGAAAGAGCGAATCTGCGCAACTGGCTCAGAGCCAACGCTATACCGCCTGGTTCCCTAGAATAAATTGCTGAACATTGCCAATCCATGGAAAAGGTTTCATCTTTAGGCGTTTTTGCGTTGGAGATAAGTCTTTGATTTTTTATAATGATTAATACAATTTTTTTTTTCTTCTTACATGAACTCCATTCTTCTTCTGCCATCTCTTCGTTGCAACTCTGAAATTATCTCCATGTTTGTCAGATTCTCGTGTTTTTCCTTCCCATGGCCTACATGTTCCCAAAATGTTGTAGAATCGATTCAACTCGAGGTTTCGGACAAAGGAACAAAGGAAAAGTACTCCCAACTCAGAAACAATGGCTCTTTGGAAACTCGTACTGGTCGATAGTTCTTTGTCAATCTCTTTCAGGTTTGTTCAGTTCATATTTCCTTTATGCAACGCCTTTGGTGCCATTCGAAGGTCCTTAGTCTATCATCCCTCGAGGGTCAAGACACAATGAATCTTAGCAGATCACATACCGACCTAGCAAGGCATAGATAATAGTTATAAGGACGATAGGGGGTTGCTCCAGTCTTGATCCTGATCACCTTCTTAGCACCCGACAACAAACACCAAACAACCGATAAGAATAACCACGATCGAAAAAACATCACAGCATCAACATGCCTCCTAAAATCAGACGTAACGTAGTCCTAGAGGACGAACTCATCGAGACTTATGGACTTGCAAGACATATAGTCTTGGGATGGTCAAGAGAGCAGCAAAGCGCAGTCGTCGAGAACCTTCGTCCACTGTACAATGATGCCGTCGAAGCCAGAGAAGCCGCCGCTGAGCGAGAGGCCGAGCAGAGAAGAAACGAGAGAGAAATTCCCGAGACTCCTATGTTTGCTGTTGAGATTACTGACGCTGTTACTGTTGCTAGTCCCGAACTCGGTGAGCCGATGGACGTTAGTGACGCTGTTGCTGTTGCTAGTCCTGAAGTCGGTGAGCCGATGGACGTTACTGACGCTGTTGCTGTTGCTGTTGCTAGTCCTGAACTTGGTGAGCCGATGGACGTCAATGACGAACTTGTTGACATTGACCAACTTGGTAACGATGAGAACGATGAGAACGCTGTGAACGACGAGAACATTGACCTCACTGGTGAGAATGAGTGGTTACTGCAACAACCACTTGAGCCACCCATCGCTAGACAACCAGCTGCTGCACCCCTGCCCGAGCTACTTGGCCCTGTTCATCCAAATCTCCAGAGAAGACTCGATGGCATGACCATTGAGCAGAGAAGACCCATGCTCCAGAATATCTTCAATCAACAGTGGAACGCCTTAATGGCACCCCCACCACCACAACACATCATGGTACCTGCTGTCGGCGCCTTCGAGGCCAATCCCGACATTCAACGTGCCATTTCCCACCTTCCAATCCACCTCCAATATTTGGTATCAAGACTACCTCTACCCAGTCAACGCGAGTTCATTCTGTTGGCTCCACTAACGCAATACCGTATACTAAGGGATCTATACATCCAACAAAGAGCACTATACAATCAATGGCTAGCACGTACAAGACAGGAGGATGAAGAGCGCAAGAGACGAATCAACGCTGACCCTTCCCTCGCCGGACACCCCGATGTAAGACACTGGCTCAACATGAGTTCCATGGTACACAGACAAAGATGGTTATCGTCCACTCACGACGAGCGCATGAACATGCTACAAGAAGCTGGATTGCTGATCCAGATGCAAAGGATGCAGGTCGACAAGTATCGTCTGGAGCAAGCCTTGTATCGTCTGGAGCAGCAAAGGGTTGATCCACCAGAGCCAATTCCTGCTCGCCTGCGGATTGTTGAAGATGCTGTTAGGGTCCAGCATGGATTCGGCGATCAGGAGTCGTGGAATGTCTCTGTCGAGCGTGCGCGTTGGATTGAGGATCTCAAAAGACGACACCAGCTGTGATGGATATCCACTGAACTGGCACTCTTTCTTTTTGTTTTGGAAATTTGGTTAAGTCATCTTTTGTTTTTTGTATCTTTTAGAATATCAAATCTATTTTTTCTCTTTTTGCATTACAATTACAAACACTTTGACAACGACGTGATAAATGTACACCAGGAAAACAGTCTGGCTTTTATAGCCAGCGCTTTCACATGCCAATATATACAATTTTCCACGCCTTCTAATCTGATCTGAGATCCTCGCAAAGCCACCTAAAAAGATAATAAAAAGATAATAATAATAATAATAAAAATAATAAAAAAACAAGCCATACACCCAACCATCCTCAACACCAACTTTTTATTCAAAAAACCCAGATAAAAATCGCAAAAAAAGATAGCTAAGCTTGGTTTCGATCCAAGGTCCTCCGGGTTATGAGCCCGGCGCGCTGTTACAAGTCAGTACGGTGGTTTTGCGAAGAAGTGGAGATTTGCAGTACGAACCTTCCGCTGCGCCACTCAGCTCATGCTGCAAAGGCTTCTTTCCTCGGAAAATTTTCCGATTGGGGTACCTCAGCTAGAGATGTAGGGACGTTGGCTTGGATAGTATATGTATGTGCAGAAAGAAAAAAGTCTTGGCATTTCCAGGTTCGATATTGTTTTTGATATGTTGGAAATTGTTTGTTTCGTGACTGGGCTGGCTGCAGATGCAAATATCTAGCGGATACTGGACATTTTCGTGCATTACTACAGTTATATGCGTTACATACGTTTGCATATGGGCAAGCGGAATTCAGATGCAGAAATATGTCAGATCCGGATCTCTCTGTGGATACCGCTGCACTCTCCCAAGTATTCGTGAATCATTAAACTTCGTAGTTAGACATCCTGTGAACAATCAGACATGCTCAGAGTTGCAGACAATATCAAGAACATGACTGTCTTCCTTGGCAAGTTCAACCCAACCTCCCTTCTCCACGCGGATAATCTTGCCGTCGACACAAATCCTTCGCCAACGTCCATCTTCTTCCAAATCGTCAAAGGCTATCCTCAAACCATCAATCTCTTCATAGCGAACTCTGTGGTCATCGACATGCTTGCCTTGTTTATATGCTTCCGTCATGACCGCCATAACCTCATCACCAGACATGGGACCAAAGTGAATCAACCTCAACTTTCCATCCAGTGGTTCCGAAGCAGGCGAGATGGTAAAGTTCTTTTCAAGGTTGGAGACAAAGGTTGCGAGAACGTATGCATGTTCTTGTTCTTCCAGATCATGCCATTTCGATTCACGCAGCACAGAAACACGACCGCGGTATTTGTGAGGTGGTGAGCCATCTTCAGGATACAGCGCTGCTTTGGCTGCCATTTGGAAGCGCTCAACACCGTGTTTGCGATACTCGGTTGTGTCGCTGTCGGCAACCAGTGAAGCATGCATGCCCCAACTGCACACCACGGCGCCCCAGATTGTCGGCTTGCCGTTGTGGTTGAAGAGTTCGGCTTCTTCGCTGCCTTCGTGGATGAGCAGTCTCGAGCCTGGAGAGAAAGTGGTGCGCAGAATTGGTAGGGGTCGTGATTGTCCTTGCATTAAAGTCGACAGACCCATGCTATCATCTGCAGTGATGCCCAATGAATTTGCCAGCGCATTTCCAGTCCCTAAAGGTAGTAGAGTAATCTCTGGGCAAGCAAAATCGGGACCTCGTGATGAAGTGAGGATAGCGTTGATAATATCAACAACACCGCCATCACCACTGAGCAGAATGATGGAAATCACAGCTCCAGTATTTGCAGCGGGCAGAAACACATCTTTTGTGAGTTCCGTGATGGTGTCTTCAGATTTTGTGAAATGTACAAAGAATTGCTCCCCCTCCTTGAAGCCGAGAGATTTGAAAGTGTCGGTCAGATGTGTTTCGTAGAAAGATTGGGCCTGGCCAGTTCCAGAGGCTGTCGAAACGACGACATGGCGAGCAGATGTCATGGCTCTGATTTGCAGGCCCTCCACCTCAGGTTGCGATATGAAGGATGCTTCACGAGTCAAGTAAGGAGGATGTAGACCGAAGAAGGTGGTGAGAAGAAGGGCTTTGAGATGGGTCTGGGTGAGAGATGGCTGAAAATTTATATTGACGTGAGACGTGTCAGCAAAGGATTGCGACCAAGGACATTCAGGCGCTTAGTTATATGAATGGTGTCAAATCAGGAAGGATGATAGAATGATAGGATAAGGCCGCTATCGCCGTGCACAAATATGCACATCTACGCACAAATCCGCCAAGCAAGCGGCTGATCGTCATAGCGTCGATCATTGGGGGACGAGCAAGAGCACGCAGCTGCCTCGTTTCTTGCCAGTAAGCCCATTGACCTTGCCCGCTTTCATGCCTTCCTCAACGAGAACAAGCTAGACGGCAGTCACTCTCAATTCGACCGTACCCTGTGGATACCAAAAACATGGCAACCGATCCCGACCGCGGCCTCTCCGGCTGGGGCATCTTCTTCCTCGTCGCTTTTGTCTTCATCGTCATAGGCGGATGCGCTTGGATAGTGTAAGTCTTGCATCTCCTCGTCAGCTGCCACTGCAGACACTTGCAAGGTGTACATGTCCTTACTCGTACTGCCCATAGATTCACACAATACCGCGCCCGACGACTGGGTCTCCCCGCTCCCTCGCTCAACCCCTTCACACGCGGCCGACGACAACAAAATTCGTACCAAGCTCCCTCAGCAGGAGCCGGAGGCATCGGTGGCTGGATCAAGGACAAGATCGGGGCATTGAAGGGCAGTGTCGGTGGAGGCAGATCGTCTGGAGGCGCATACGAACCCAGCGGTGGATATGGAAGAGGTGGTCATCGTGGCTTTGGTCCTTTGGATCCTGATGAGGCCTGGGACACGCGTGTCGGCAATGAGGCAGACTATGGTGTCAACCGCGACGGCTACTACGAAGAACATGATCTGGGCTCACCGGACATGAATTCAGGACCCTATGGTGGACACGGATATGGAGGAGGAAGCATTGGTGTTGGAGGCATCGAGGAGACAAGAGGACGTGCTGCCAGCCGTCAGCGCGAACTCGATTCGAGATATGACGAGGAGATGCACGGCACCAATCCATTCGGCGATGACACGGCTGAGCGCAGCAATCTGAAGAACAACGGCTCTCGCCCGACTGTCGACACGACCTCTGGAGCTTCAAGCCAAAAGGCCCCGCATCACAAGAACCAGCAGAGTCTAGGTGCCCAATCTGCCGACTCTCCTTCGGAGCGCCGCAGCATCTTCCGCGAGGACATGTAACTGCTTCTACGACCGTCTCATGTTGGAACTACTATTATCCCGGCGTTACTTTGCTTCTTGCTATTCTCCTACTGCTCTGAATCTTATGTGAATTCGAAGCCCTGGCACATTTACTTCTTTCATTCGTGCGCATCATGCTTTAAGCCGTCCTCTCTCGCTTTCTTGCAATGTTAATGACTGACTGATCATCATTTTCTATCTGATGCTACATCCTCCAGTTCTGTTCGTCTAATGATCGGTTTCCATCGTTTTATCGCGTCCCTTGCCCATCGTCTATCGTTCTGATCATCACCACTCGTATCACAGATGTTTACCCAAGACTCCCAAAGACAATCCCTTCGCATTCCTCAACCAGTCATAGAACCTTTTCCTCGTACAGCGATTCAACATTTTGAGGCGTAGTTCCATCAAGTCTGCACCTCGTTGCCATGCTTTGGGATCCTCATCGTCAAGCTCGGTGGCCAAAGCATCCTTGATTTGCCCATTGAGATCGGTGAACATTGGGAACAGATCTTCGTCAATCCAAGCACAGAAATTGTCCAGATATTCTGTTGTCAAAGGTTTCATGTCTTTCCGTATGACGATGGCTGTTCCCAAGTGTTTAGAGCGGTATCTGATACGACTAGCGTATTAGCTGTGACTGATTCTTGACCGTGAACGTACAAAGACGAAAGACGTGGTACGTACGTTTCAGGGATTGTGCCAAAGTCTTGGGCAGGGGAATCCATAGAGGTGCCGATCTCCATCATGAGGAGTGCCGCTAGCCTGTTACCCGAATCTGGAAGCTGAAAACGACGAATGCTGTCTAGATGTTCCTGGAGCCCATGGACCTCAGAGAATTTGCCTCCGAATAGTTGAGGAAAAACGACCATGAGGGGCATGCCATAAAATATTGAGATTTGAGACATGACACCCATTTCGTCATTAACGAATGGGTACGAAGATGGAAACTCTGTTGAGCTGGAACGACGACCCAGTTTACTCTGTTGCCCATTGCTGTAGATCTGCACAGCTGTTATTGTCTCTGTCTCATCTAGATGGCTAGACAAGAAGTCGTTGAGGAGAGGAGTGAGGTGTGTTGTGTCGAGGTCTGTGACAACGGGATGATCCTCTCCTTCCGCATCTTCTTGTCTGGTTTGGCCATAGGCGATAAATGGCCCTCTTAGTGGGCGGGGACAGCCACCAGCCAATGTGCAGAGGCTTTTGTTGAGTGGGGCCGGAGGTTCCGGGCGGCATGCCACAATGATTTGAGGGTATATCTCTGTCATGAGTACGATATCTTCGTCAATTTCAGCCGGCCATCTGTAGTCCTTTCTCGAACCTCCGAGGAATCTCTCTCGCATAGCGGTAAGATCGGGTTGATTGTAGGCATATCGCTTGTCCATTTCCAGCCACACGAACTCGGGATGGGGCCGGTCGACCGGAAAATATATCGCACGACGTACGTTGGGACCGGGTCTGTTCTTGAAGTGTGCGAATGATTTGCAGAGAGTACCATGAACTCTCAAGTCCAACACGCGGCACTCCTTACTGCAGTAGTAAGAACACTCGCAATTGGGGCAGGGGATCGTGTCGATCCAACGCGGACAGGCACGACATCGCACCTGGTCATGCAGACGTACCGCGGACAGTGCTCCGTAAGCAGCCATGTCGAGGACTTTGTGGTATGCTGAACAGAAGACGGAGGGGATGGCCAGAACCGGAGACAGCGTTTCACTGGAGAGGAACGGCTGCTTGGACGGAAGATAGACGCAGCGATGGCTATCGATACAAACATGAGTATGGATGAGGGTATCGATGTCGTTGGCGTAGATGAATTGTTTGGACTGCTCTCAACCAGGCAGACGAGCAAGTGCGCCTCTGTCGCTGCGCTGCGCAAGGTGCTGGTCGCTCCTGGATTTTTTGGTTGCGTTCTTGGATTTTTGTCGTGCTGTGGGAAGTTTGTGAATGTCGGAAGCTCCTGCTTCGGAAACGTGAAGACATTGCAAAAGCAATCGCGTCCAGCTTTACAGAGGCCGGGACCCACGGATGGTGCCTTCGCATATGCCTGCCTGATGTTCCAAATAGCGAAAAGTGATGTACACCTCAGATAGGACGGAAGAAGACTTTGAAGCATAAACAATGTATCCATGGCGTTGTAGGCCACAAACTCCATCCGCTCTTCTCCGCCTCCTCTCCTATCCTTGGAACTCTATCTTGTGGCTTTGTCGTTGCTAGTGTTAATCGATCCGCGCGGTTCAGTGACTCTGTGAGAGGACGAGTATGAGAGCCATCGCAACGCAGGGTGGTGTTTGAACATGAAGAGCGTCCAAGGAGATCGACAAGAACTACTCTCACTCAAATCAAGCCTACTCGTCTCCATCCTCGTCATCATCATTCACCATCTGAACATCCCATCTCCCATCCTCAGCCCTATCATCTTCTTCTCTTTGCCGTTTTTCAGCTTCCCCCTCTTTTCTAACTTTTAGTCTGCACCTCCCCATACTGCCTTTGCCTTCATGTGCAGAAAAATCCAGCGTCCAGTCCAAAGGTAACTTGGCCTTTGCGCCGTCGTCTCTGAACGGCACCTCTGTTGCGTCCTCGGAGACCCAGCTCCAGCCTGGCTTGAGAGTCACAGAAGTGGTGACGACAAAATAACCCCAGCCCTTGCGTGTGATTTCAAAGGGTGGTTGTGAGAGCCGAAGATGTGAGGGTCGGAATGTGGGATGTAGTTGGATGTCGACGGAGGCGATAATGTCTTTGCGTGAGGGTCGCACGAAAAAGGTCCATTGGTGCATGTTTTGCGATTCTGGCGCTGGTGAGATTAGTTTGTGGGTGTTGCCGATACATAGTGTTAGTGTTTCTATCGTGCCGGCGTTGGGATCGTCTTCGGAGGCTTCTTCAGCTGCTCGTGCCTGTGATCAAGGTACAATTAGCATGTTTTTCGTGCGAGGAGTGGTGCACTGCCATAGTTGTCGCATTATAGAGTGCTATCGAAATAGTCGAGATCACTACTAAGAGCTTGCCATTTGACGAGGAACAACAAGCTTTGAATGGTGTCTGGCCAATCTTGGATAGAACTCTGTATTGTGATGGGGCCGCATGTGCTGAACATAAGTTCTGAACACTGTCCGGTGGCCATTGGCTCTCACTATCTGCAATCTCATATACGTACCGGATATGTGACTGGATATCTTTGTTGTAGCCGAGTCATCCGATCCGAGTTCGGTGCTGCAGAAGTCGGTGTCCGACACATGGGACATCTGGCCTCTGTGTCTGCGCCCGAGAACATCGATGGTGAGGATGAAGGCGGAAGAATGGTCATTTGAGAGGTCATGGAGACATCTGCCCAGTGCGCCATACAAGTCGAACAGAGTGTATGATTACACCTCGTTGTCACAGGGTTGTAGAGTAGTAAATGGCAAACTGGGCAGAGATCTTCTTCATCCACCTCCTCGTCAGGATTACTCCCCGTTGATGCCTATGTGAAAAGGTCAGTAAAGATAGCATAGCATAGTCTTCCTGTGTGCCACAGCACTATCACGGATGGCTATAGAAATGCACAATGGTGTTGGCAAACAGGGCAATTTCTACAGAGAAGTGAAATGATGTCGATTCTCCATGATGGCACCGCAAATCTGAACACATTTATGTCTTCTTGTAATTCACGCATCGCTGTGTGTTTATGAGATAACGAACAGTTGACTTACGTCCACTTTGTCACTCGCTGTGTCCCCGTGCCCGGTTCGATCTTGACGGATTCGCAGTGAATCCCTCATTGTCGCTCCCTGTGACTCTGATGATTTGGATCTTTCGCGTCGCGGTGACATTGATCGGGACTCTCTTTGACGCATGTTGTAAACTTCGACTACTGAGATATTGTTGTTTTGGTGGGAGCGTTAAACAACCGAGACGAGGAGATATACAGCCCAGGTTGAAGACCAGCCAGGATCCACGCTAAAATGGTTTGTAAAATGATGGACGGGGCCTAGAAAGATGAGTGTCGCTATTGTTCGTTGAGTTCTTGCTAAGTGTTTGATATTGGCGAATGTGCTGGCGTGCGAAAAGCCGCGGCGAGACAGCTTTGTTGGCAACGGGTGGTGAGTGGTCGATGGCTTCGAATGACAACAAGCAAGAAAGAGTGTTCGGAATAGGCAAGATCAACAAGGTCGTCTGCTCGCCAAACCTTCGTGTGATTCCTTAGGCAGAACATCATTGTTGAGCAGGGATTTCGGATTCTCTTGATTTTGTATTTAATCTGATTAAGGACTCGGCAGAAGCTCGAGCACCTTACATACACGTCACAGTAAGAAACTGTTAGAGAGGAGAGATAAGTATGAAGGCACGAGATAACGCGACCAGAAGTAGGTTACTAGTACTACTGATTCGTGCTGATATTTTTACATTGACCTTGCCTTGGCCAGGCAAGGTTCATAACTGCCTGGCCTTCGTGTGGCTAAGAATGCGTCCAATCAGCAAATCCCTCTCACTCGACTCCCAAAACTGTGTTGTCCTGGCGGACCCGACGTACCCAATGCGCCGATACCATGAGACAGATATCTTAGTAAGGAACGGTCAAAGCAGCCTGAATATAGGTCTGCGTGCATCCCTCGTCGGTACCCTGCCATTCGATCTGTTTCAAAGTCAGCCTCGCTCACTTGAATCCTTCAGAAAGAGACAAAACTTACAACACTCTGGCCCAACTCTTCCACGCAAATGGTCCATCCAGTCGTGCTTCCATTGACACCGAGCAGATAACCCTTCTCGAGACTCAGATCTCCAGCTCCCTCATACTGAGCCCTGAATTGCAACTCGGAGCCAGTGTGCACCTCGGTACTGTTGAAGATGTAATCGCCAACACCGTGAGGTCCTTTGCCAGGTGTGTGCAAAACGCCCTGCGAAAGAGTGAATTGAGGTACACTGCCATAGCCGGGTGCAATCAGGCGGAGGAGGTAGTTGGGTTGATAGTAGGGGTCGAAGAGACTGGTCAAGGAGACATTGGGAAGCAGAGAGGAGTTTTGGGAGTAGACTGGTGAGTCGGTGGTCAACAGATAGAAGGGCTGGGTGGTGTTGATGATAGGTGCACGGTTGACCAGAGGAGAAGCAGTTGCAAAGGCAGCCAACGAGGCGGCGAAAGCGAAGATTGAGAAGCGCATGGTTGATATAAGGATTCGATGTAGCTGTTCAGGATGTCCTGTTCTTAATGCTTGAAGAAAGATTTGATTGAGATGCAAAGGTGCAGGTGTGTTTAGGGAAGAGAGAGTGATGGAAGGAGGAAGGGTTTGTTTGCAATGTTATACTCATGCACCTACCCAGCATGTCTTCCCAACCATGATCAACATGACGAATGTGGTCGCAAGCACTTTTGTCGGTTTCTCTGAAACGTCCAGCGAAAAATCCGCAAACGCATGCCTGTCATGAGTTCTGTGCTGTGCTGCACTGCATCATCCCGCATTGCCCATCGCTACTTGTTCTCAAAATAGATGCCAAATGGTAGCACAATTACACAGCCTTCTCTCGTATACACACCACATGATGGTCCAGTATCTGCTTCTGGAATGTGATATGGTTACAGCCATGACAATTTTTCCGCAAATGTTCGATTGTCTTGGATGTCAACAAGAAAGAGGGCAGAAAACTGCGGGTGAAAGATCTGCACCTCTCGCGGCACTGGCTGCCGCTGCTATCCTAGGAACGGGAAGTGATCAGCTCAAGCTGGTGACCCCTGGAAATATGTGGTTGAGAATGCACCGTCGTCAAGATCAAGAAACAAACGAGGAGTGTTTGTCTAACATGATTCTTGCGAGACAGGACCGCTCGAGGGCAGGGATCAGAGACCGATTTGAGCGGCGTGTCAAATCATGAAGGGACAAAGAATGATAACTTGATTTTTCTATCTGTACAACCTCATTATTAGGCAAAGAAGAAGAGACGAGAACTAGTCGTTCTACATGAAGTCAATGCCAACGCCGAACTGGACACCCTTTCTGCCTTCCTCGCCCTTACGGAGGACCAATGGCAGCGAGAAGTTCAATTCAAATCGTGCGACAGGGTGAGCGTAGACGAGGCCAACTCCAGCCGCACAGCTAGGGAGACCATTGGAGAGTTCTTGGAAAGCATTCTTGACGCTTTGTTGGACGTTGTTGCCGCCCTTCTCGCCGCTAGCTACATCTTGGAGGGCCAAGAGACGTCCTCCGTTGATGAAAGTCTGGAATCGTAGAGGAGTGTCCTTGCCCATGCCCGGCACGGGGAAGAGCAGACTGGCACCACCGGCAGCGTAAATGTCACCACCAACTGCGTCTTGTCCGTCTCTGGGACCAAGTCCTGCCAGGCGGAAACCGCGAACGTCAGTAGGGCCACCGAGTTGGAAGCGGTCGTTGATGCGAGATGCGGCGGGTTTGTCAGAGCCAGCCTGGGTCAGAGGGTAGAGAAGACCACCACGAAGACCGGCAGTGAAGGAGATTCCACTGTCACCAGCAACACCAGGGACGGGAACAGGAAGGGCCATCTGAGACTCGGCCGAGTACTTTGCGAATGCAACATCTCCCTTCAGGGGACCGAAACCGGCGAGTTCACCGATAGCCTTGAATAGGAAACCCCTCGTGGGGAGCATGGGGGCATCACGGGAGTCGTTGATGAAAGTGTGAGAGATGCTGGACTTGAAGCTGTCGCCAGCGTCGGCGCGGACAGTAGGCGAAGCGTTCTCTGAAAGGCCAGTGACTTGTCTCCAGATGCCAGAGTAACCCAGTTCGTGCTTGCTGCCCCACGAGTCCAACCACTTAAGTTTTGTGCTGCCGCCCTTGATGAGCTCTTCGTGGCTTGCCCAGCTCTTGAGAGTGGAGCTAGCAAGACCACCAATCTCGAAGCGGATGTCGGGGCTGCTGAGGACGGGAGTGTCGAAGTAGGCCGAGTAGGCGGAACGGGTGCGCGTACCGAGCGAAGCGTGAGCGTTCAACGACTCGGCACCACCAAAGATGTTGCGAAGGACGACATCGAGGAAGGCTGAACCCTCGGATGAACCAGCCTCGGTACCAGTCTTGATGGTGTAGCGCGAGCGTTCGGGAGCGTGAATGAAGACGGAGAGGTCGGTAGGAGTGGACGAGGCATCGGTCTGATCGGGCTGGTCGATGTAGGTCGAGATGGGAGCCTTGAAGATGCCGAAGCGGTTGAGCTTGTCGACGGCGCCTCCAACCTCGCGCAGAGCTTCTTGCAGAGTGTAGGGACCTTCTTGGTTGTGGGAGAGGACGGGGTTGAAGATGCGCTCGAGGAAGCCTCTGCGCGTGTGCTCGGCCTGGAGGACCTGAATGGACGAGATGGTGACGGGCTTGGTCGAGTTGTGGCCGATCAGCTCGGACTGGCGCTGCTGTGCTTTGGCATACTGCCTTGCGAGACGCTCGTCTATCTCTTGCTGTCTCTTGGGGTCGCGCTGGTCCTGCAACAGAGCGAAGAGCTGCGCATTGGTTCGTCAGTCGATTGCAGGTACATGTAGCAGTCTGTGCAGACTCACATCGCTTCCCGAAGAATTGTTCGCCATTGGAGCCGCAACACAGATCACACCGTCGTCGTCGCAAAGATAACTACCACAATCAACCGCAAACGTCCTGGGGAACGGTTATAGAGCATCTACTGAAGCCTATGCAGCGTATGCCAAGCACGTGCTCTATCCTTCGCTGGCCCTCGACCGTCTTTGGAATCAGATTATAGCAAGATCAGATGTATCAATATTGCTAAGTACTATGCTATGCTTTTTTAGATACACCTGCATGCACAAAGAGTGCGGTCTTGAAACACCCAAACCATGTGCTGGAGCGGACAAATCTGCCGTTCTGAAAGCATTCGCGGGAGTCGGCATGCACTGAGGGCTGACGTCGCTGCCTTCTAGACTCGCCAGGCCACTCATCTTATCTCGTCTACGTACTTCTGACACTCGACTCTCTCTCCTATTGCACACCTCGCAAGCCACTTTCCTAATCTCTCACAACCCACCAACCACAAACCCGCCGCCACATACCACAAGTCACAGCCCACATCTCGCAATCATGGCTACACGTGCCGCCCACAAGCGTCTGACAAAGGAGTACAAGAACATCACCGAGAACCCTCCGCCATACATCACCGCCCACCCTTCCGAGTCAAACATTCTGGAATGGCACTACATACTCGAAGGTCCCAAGGATACACCCTACGCCGGCGGCCAGTACTGGGGCACTCTGGTCTTTCCCCCCGACTACCCTTTCGCGCCCCCTGCCATCCGCATGCACACGCCCAGCGGCCGCTTCCAACCTTCCACCCGTCTCTGCCTCAGCATCTCCGACTTTCACCCAAAGAGTTTCAATCCTGCATGGGAGGTCAGCACCATCCTGCTCGGCCTGCAGAGCTTCATGACCAGCGAGGAGATGACGACGGGCTCCCTGTCTGCCTCTGAAGCCGAGCGCATCGTCTTTGCCCAGCGCTCCCGCTGGTGGAACAGCACGGGCGGCGGCTCCTCCAACCGCACCATCCCGGGTCTTGGACAGCAAAGCAGCAACACGCGCGGCTTTGGCGCCATCAGGGCGGGCGACGGCGGCATCAAGTTCAAGGAAGAGTGGCCGGAGCTAGACGACCAGAATTGGAAGTGGATGGAAGAGCACAAGGTTGATCCGCAGACTGGAAAGACTGTGGCCCCTCCGCCGGCTGCGAATGCGTGCTCGCCAGAGACGAATGCGCTGCGTAAACGTCCTGTGGGCAGCCATGCTGGTTTGGGCGCTGTGGTTGAGGGCGGCCATGTCGCGCGCGATGCGGGACAGAGTTGGTTGAGACGTAACAGGATGTATGTTGCTCTCGGCCTCATCTTTGGCTATGTCGTCCTGGCTCGTGCCTTGGGAGAGCCTGCTTCTTGATCGTGTCCACACATGACTTGAACTGTTTGTGTCTTTTAGCCTGGGCGTTGGGGTCTACTTCTCATGAGGAAATTGCATGGACGGGGCGTTCTTGGGTTAATAATTAGTATCAAGGCAATCGATATTCACACGAATGAGCTGTACATATCACTCCTCAATCACAGTCTTTCGTATCGGACTTTCTGACAGCCTTTCGTACTGATCGATATTGAGAACACAAGAGCAAAAAGCTTCACAGGCACCGACACAGATTATCTTTTAGGGGGTCGTGAAAACTTTTTTGAATGTTTTGATGTCTCCATTCTTTCAGAAGACAAGGGCTAAGCGTAATATATTGCAGACCAGGCGATAAAGCCGTTCTGCGCGACAGTGCCACATTTCGCCATGAACCATTGTCCTTTGAACATCGACAGCAGACAGTTGACAGAGAGAAGCGCCAACAATCTACAGACGACGACCACGGCGACCACCCTTTCTGCGGGTAGAGTCCGAGGGGGTGGGGGTAACATCCTCGATGCGGCCGATCTTCATGCCGGCACGGGCCAGGGCGCGGAGAGCGGACTGGGCACCGGGGCCGGGGGTCTTGGTGCCGTTACCTGTGGTGGTGGGTCAGTTGCTGGGACTGAAGATGGAGAGTAGAAGAATAACATACCACCGGTGGCGCGGATCTTGACGTGGAGGGCAGTGATGCCGAGCTCCTTGCAGCGGGCGGCGACGTCCTGGGCAGCCAACATGGCGGCGTAGGGGGAGGACTCGTCACGGTCGGCCTTGACCTTCATACCACCAGTGACACGGGAGATGGTCTCACGGCCGCTGGAAATCACCCAGAATTAGCCTTTTATGATCTCTCTCATGTCTGATTGTAGATGCATCTGTTCCCACTTGCGCTGCTCGATCGGATGTCTGGTGTGTCTTCTCTTCTTGTCCCATTGTCTCTTTTCTTCTTTCTGTCCGTGGTCTTGTGCTCGTCGCATATGTCGAGCAGGTGCCGACCGCTGGAGAAAAGTCGCAATGGTCCAAGAAGAGAGGGCGCCAAGTCTGTCGGAGCGAGCGCATTGAGAGCAGATGCATCAAGGGGAAGCACCTACGAAAGATCGGTAACGTGGACGAAGGTGTCGTTGAAGGAAGCGAAGATGCGAGCAACGCCGAAAACGAGCTCACCCTCACGGGTCTGAGGACCGAGCTGGACGTTCTCCTGGACGCGGGCGGGCTTAGCCTTGGGTGCCATTGTTGCTGATGTTAGTTGGGTGGTCGAAAGTGTGCACTGGGTCGAACAAGAACGAGAGAAGTTTGGTGCCGGCCTGGCGAGCAGAATTTGGCCGTGGGTCTGCCAAGCAATTTCTTCTACAGCGACGCGGCAGTTGCCGGTCAAAGCTTGCGGAGTCGCAGCTGCCTCTGTATTTATTTTCTTGCGACGCTGCAGCTTCTGTTTTCTTCTCATCACTTCACACCTTCCGACATTCGCCATATCCGATTGCGTCCTCTGTGCGCGCATCAGAACCGCTTTATATTCAAGAGCTGGACAGCATCTCACAGTTGACACAATCCGACAATCGCAAACATGGGTGAAGCAGTGGTGGGCTTGATCGGCATGGGCGACATGGGAAAGATGTACGCTCGCCGGCTCAGTGAGGCCGGATGGAGGTATGCTTTTGCGTCCAATATCACGCTTCTCGTGTGACTTTTAACTATGGTACGTTTTTCTCTTCTTCCTCCTTAACATCACCCTCTCCCGCGTTGCAATGATGACTTGAGTGCATTTGGCTCGAGCATGGCTGTCGGACACCCTGTCACCGTTCCGGTGGCAGGATCTGGCAGTCGTCTATGATGTAAAATCTCAGCTACCTTATAATTTTTGTCTGAAACGCTTCACACATCCACTGTTCTTCACACACTTGAGATTTTCTTCAAGACAGCCGCTGACTTTGGATCAACAGTTTACATTCGTAATTCGTGACCGCCTCGTCAGACACAGACTGACATGCTGCTCTCCCAGAGTACACGCCTGTGACCTTCCAGACAAGTATGATTCGTTGGTTGAAGAATTCAAGGACAGCGTACGAAATACCTTCTTGCCTATACTGTATATAGCTCTTGCAATGCACAACATCTTGCTGAGGCTTTCAGCAGGAAAACGTAACGGTTTTCAAGAACGGCCACCACGTCTCGCGTAGCAGTGACTATATCATCTACTCTGTTGAAGCAAAGAACATTGACGCCGTCGTCGCTGCCTATGGTCCATGTCTGTCGCTCCCTTCTAATTTCCCTTCTGCCATTCGTCTCGCATACTGACATGTCTGGCTCCCAGCAACCAAAATGGGCGCCATCGTCGGCGGCCAAACCTCCTGCAAAGCCCCCGAAATGGCCGCCTTCGAAAAGCATCTACCTTCAGACGTCGAAATCGTGTCTTGTCACTCCCTGCACGGGCCCGGTGTAAACCCCAAAGGCCAACCCTTGGTCCTCATCCAACACCGCGCTTCAGACGCCAGCTACAATCTCGTCGCCGAGATACTGTCTTGCTTTGAGAGCAAGCATGTTAAATTGACGGCCGAAGCCCACGATCGCATTACCGCAGACACGCAGGCCGTCACGCATGCGGCTTTCTTGTCCATGGGCACGGCATGGGCGGCCAACAACCAGTTTCCCTGGGAAATGCCTCGTTATGTGGGTGGCATTGAGAACGTAAAGATCAACATTACCCTGCGCATCTATGCCAACAAATGGCACGTTTATGCCGGTCTGGCGATATTGAATCCGGCTGCCAAACGCCAGATCAAGCAGTATGCTGAGTCTGTGACTGAGCTGTTTAAACTCATGCTCGGAGGCCACAAGCAAGAGTTGAAGGAACGCATTGAATGTGCTCGCAAAGCAGTCTTTGGCAGTGCAGACGGCAGCAAAGGACATGAATTGCTGCTCCAAGACGACCTGCTCGATCAATTCAGTCTGGGAGAGAAACCCGCCGCCAGCGAGCGAGTCAAGAACAACCATCTCAGTTTATTGGCCATGGTGGATTGTTGGTGGAAGCTAGGGATTGTGCCCTATGATCATATGATTTGCTCGACACCGGTAAGATGAGCTTTTGCGTTCTACACTCCTTGTTTTCTGCAATAGAAGAAGAAGAAGAAGAAGAAGAAGAAGATACTGACAAGCGAAACACAGCTCTTCCGTCTCTGGCTAGGCATCACAGAATACCTCTTCCGCAACCCCGAGCTCCTCGAAGAAGTCATCGATACCGCAATCAACGACAACACTTTCCGCCGCGACGACCTCGAATTTACTTTTGCTGCTCGAGTAAGTGTATCTCTTGCCTCCCTTTTTTTTTCTCCCCTTTTTTTTCTCCTGCATAGTGTTTCAGGTATCTGACACTGCAATAATAGGACTGGTCTGAACGCGTCTCGTTTGGCAACATGGACGGCTATCGCAGCAAATTCGAAAAGATACAGGCCTACTTTGCTCCGAGATTCCCAGAGGCCACTCGTGTGGGTAATGAGATGATTAAAACCATTGAGGAGAGCCTGAGCCAGAGAAAGGGGAATGAGGGTAACTAGAGGGGGAAGAGATGGTGTTGATGGGGGTGGATGGACAATGGACAGGGATCGGGGATATGGTCAGGGATGAGGGCTAGGCAAAGGAGGATCAAGATGCAAGAGATGAAAGATTATGGTTTTCTCTTTTCAGACCGTTCATACTTTGATGACACTATATGGTGATGCTGACGATGCATGTGTGTCATCTTTGAGTCAATTGCAGGCACAAAGTACGAGTGAAGACCGAAAAGAGATCAAAATGAAGCCAAAATCAGAGCTGTCATACAAATTTCATGAATCTCACGTAAAGAGCAACAAAATACCCAATCTAAAGCTCAGTAGGGTACTTGGTCGTCTCAATCTTCTCGGGATAAGTCATGCCGTTCTGCTTGCGCACCTCATCCATGACCTCCATGATAACAACACTCTCCTGCAAGCCCTCATACTTGCCCTCCTTTCTGCCTTCCTTGAGCGCAAACGCACACTCGTCGGCCTCCCAGAACATACCATGTCCCTCACCCTCTGGGTTCTTGTTATCGCCAAAGCCATTGTAGAAGCCAGATCCCTTACCTGGACCGGGTTGCACGAATTCATTCTCTTCTACGGTGCCGTCCGAGAGGACGAGCTTGGTCTTTGTGGGACGGAAGGCAGGGTGGAAGATTTGGACTTCGCCCTTGTCGCCTTGGACGCGGATGGCGGGGCCCGCGCTGCCTTTGCCGTCGGGGTCGGGGGTTGTGCGCATGGCGGTGGTGGCGATACCGTGGGCGTCGCCGCCGAGCTCAGAGGAGCGGGGGAAGGTGAGGAGCATGGTGGTCATCTCGTCGGCGCCGGTGGGGTATTTCTTGAGCGAGGAGACGACGGTTGGGGCCTGGCGTGCGGACTCGGGTTGAGTGTGGTAGAGAGTTTGGAAGACCCAGGTCAGAGCGTAGATGCCGAGATCGAGGAGGGCGCCTCCAGCTAAGTCGGGGTTGACCATGCGGTGCGAGTTGTCGAAGGCGTCCTCGGGCTTGGTGCCGATGGACAGGTCAGCAAAGGTGCGTTGGACGGTGCCAATCTGCGTGAATTAGTGGATAGACGGTAACAAAGGGATCAACGTGCGTACCTTGCCGGAAGTAATGACTTCGCGAACATAGATGGAGAGAGGGAAGTATCTGGTCCATACAGCTTCCATCAAGAAGAGGTTCTTCTCCTTTGCCTTTTCTACCAGTTTCTTTGCTTGTGCAGCATTGACGGTGAAAGCCTTCTCGCACAGGACATTCTTGCCAGCCTCAAGACAGAGCATGGCATTCTGGTAGTGGTGCGAGTGAGGAGTGGCGACATAGATAATGTCGATGTTCTTGTCGGCAACCAGCTCTTCGTATGAACCATATGCCTTTGCTGAAGACGGAGCTCCGACCTTCTTCAAGAATTGGCCGGCGCGGTCGGCGCTGCTAGAGCTGGCTGCGGCAACAATCTCATGCTTGATATCCTTGACGTTACGAGTTTCGGGGTTGACGGTCAGATCTCTCGAGAAGCTCTATGATACATGTCAGTCTTGCAAATGGTCAATAGAGCTTTATCCCACTCACCTCGGCGATGCCTCCGGTTGCAAGGATACCCCAACGTAGTGTGAATTTGGACATGTTTGCGATGTGATTTCGCGACAGGTCTTGGAAACACGAGAGAGAAACTTATGGACGAGCCGTCCACTTGTTGGTCTTGATATAGGATGATGTAAGAGATGGCGGGGCAAAATGCCGTGCCCCACTCTTCATTTAGCCATCAACTTCTTCGGTGAGAACTCCATCACCAAAGCATGGCAATTGTTCGTGTTACAAATGCTTCGAGCCGTCAAGAGTGTTGATCGGCTTCGTGGGACGGCAGAGCCTACAAACCTAGTCGTGGTGTGCAAGACTCGATTTTGGACTCCGGTGGGTGAGCACCCCATAGTCACTAGTTAAGAACATATACTGTTTGAGTACGGAGTACTTAAAACGAAGACTTGGGGAAACACTGGGTCAGTGCTGATAAATGGGGTGCACTCAAGGTGTCAGAGTAAAAGCGAGGAAGAGATCTCGAAGAGAGCCAAAGAAGTCAATCAATAGGAGTCCAGAAAGACTGCGCTCGCGTCGTGCAACACAAGCGATCTATGTGTCTGCTCCTTGTCTACATCTGGCAGAAACATCCCACGTGTTCAATCACGATAATCCTCACGCTAATTACAGCTGTCTCTCGTCGAAGGTCTTGTTTCGACGCCCAAGGTCTTGTCAACTTGGCAGTGGTGGCAGGGCACTAAAGACAGAAGAAAGGGCAGCGAATGCCAACATCGCCGAGTGGTCCTCTGCGGAGACCCCGGAATGTCTTCTTGCTCCAAGAAATATATCTTTTGAGGACGCGTATGCATGCCGAGTTAAGAACCGTGAGATAGGAAGCACCGGAGGGGTACGGAGTACAACTCGATGTTTCCAGATCCGGAGCTCCTCTTCTTGAACCGGTGTGGTGTAGTACTCAGTCCAACGCTCGCACTGCCTAGATCGACATCGCCACAGCGCAAAATGGTCGTGGAAGATGAAAAAAGTAGAGCGGACAGAAGACCCTAGCTATTCGGCAAATAGGCAAGATAGGCGCAAGACAGTCGCAGAGAGCTGAAGAAGGCGTTCGTATCTCGTTCCCGCCGTATCAAATCCCCCGCATGGCTCGGCGACGATTGGCCGACGATTCTGTCAATCGCCGGCATCGACCGCGCAGACGCTTTCCAAACACCAGCTTCGATTCGCCCAGAACCTGAGACGCACGTCGTTGACATGGTCCATGACCGCGGGCGTGACAAAGGTTGCACACTCGATCTCACAAAGAGACCCTAGTCGCGTCATCGAGTCTTGCAATTTGTATCATTGCTGGGCGCACGCGCTGGGCATGCAGGATCGACACAAAGTCAAGCTTAACACCAAGCGTGGCGCTACTTCTCATCGGCCGCGGATATCTTCTCGCCCGTTTCCTCCACAAACCCTCGGCCGTCACTCATAACTGTCCCCTTTGTCCCTGCCAGCCTTCGTTGGACCTTGCATCTATAATCGTGCCTTTTGCAAGAGCATGACCTCGTCATTGTCTTTCATTGTCCTATAATCTCTTCTCACTGGTTCTTCCAAGTCAAGTTGACCCCAGTAGCTATCAGCCATGCTTAGCAAGTGGCTACTGTCAGCGAGTCTGCTGGCGAGCCGAGCAGTCGCATTACAGATCCAACCAACCAACACCACACAATCCAGCAATGATGTCGAACTCATCGTGGGTGGAACGGATTTTGGCGCTCTGCAACCTCTGACCCAGAGTGCGGACACCAACTTGAATGTATTGTTTCCTCTAAAAACAGCTTCGTGCTCAAAAATGACGCTGACATGCGACACAGACGGGCATTCGGGATTCTCTATTCCATGTGACGACAGCAAATCGTGATAATCTCACCAGTCAAGAAATCGCATATATATCGTGCGACTCTGGAGACTATTCTGGATTTCTTTCCTTGGCCGATGTCTACCGAACAGCACTCAGCGTCAATGCCTCGGCCATCATCTTCTACAGTCTGATTTCCGAGCAATGCAACATCACCAGTCCGGAATCGGCTTACCAGAGAGTATACTCAATGTCGAACAACACTGTATCTTTGAATGTGCTCAACTACATCAACAATGAGCCTGGTCTATTGGCAACCATCCAGCACACGGGCACATCGAATCACAACAATGGTAATAATCAGCAGAACCCATCTACTTACGGGTCCTCTCCTACAACAGCAGTCGCCATGATCATTCTGTACAGTGTCACTGGTATCATCACGGCATTGTTCCTTATCATCATCATCACCGGAGCTGTGAGAGCACATCGCCACCCAGAGCGCTATGGACCAAGAAACGTCATGGGTAGACCTAGACAGACCAGAGCCAGAGGCATTGCCCGCGCCATGCTGGATACTATCCCTGTTGTCAAGTTTGGTGAACAACCCAAGTCAGATCCCAAGGTTACAGATATCGAGCTGGCCGATACCGATACGCCTGTCGTTCGCCGTTCAGTGGAGAACGACGGCATCCATGAGACGGATACGCACAATCAAGCTGAACCAAGACGATCGACGGCATCAGCTCGTTCAGGAATCGGTGCAGCAGCAGGACATGGTGACGCTGATGCCATCGCGGGAACGGCTGCAGCTGAGTCAAGCGAAGCACTCGGATGTTCAATCTGTACCGATGACTTCGAGACTGGACAGGATCTCCGTGTACTGCCTTGCGACCACAAGTTCCACCCGGCTTGCATCGACCCTTGGCTACTGAACGTATCATCAACCTGCCCGCTTTGTCGCATCGATCTACGCCCTGAAGGATCAACCGAGACAGATGCGCCAGCCACCGAAGCAGGTGAGAACGGCGATCTGCCTCCTCCCATCAATGGCTACAATGGCCAGCCCTACCGCGTTAGCATGCGTCGCAGCTTGCTCATCGGACTTGGACTTGACCGAGGACATCTCGACCAGGGACAGCGAATGGCGGCTGCACGTGAATTGCGTGAACTCCGCCACAACAACCTCGATGGCGCCGAGGCCTCACAACAGGAGCAGGGTGAGGAAGGCCGTCAGCGTCGTAGACTACGAGAGCGTTTCGGCGTCCGTACAAGAAGAAGAGGACAGTCTGATGCGCAGGTGCAGGCAGTTGCTGCTGTTCCCGAGGAGACAGCTGCTGCGACTGCTCCGGCGACAGTTTCAGAGGCTGATGGAGCTCAATTGGACCATCGTCCTACCACGAACTAAGCACGCATGATTGATGGCATGATATCAGTATGTTATGAGGGGTTTTTCGATGGTATCTTTCGGAGTTTGGGTCCGCACCGCAGAGCGAGTGGTTGTTTTGGGAGTTATGCGATTGGATGTTGATTTCGCATCATCAGGATCCCGCGGTTATGAGCAAAGAATAGCATTATGTACTAGTATGATTGAATGAGCGAGACCGTGTTACCTGTCTACTTTTGTGTTTTCAAATGAATTGATTGTGAATGTCTTCGTCCATTTCCATGCAGAATCGTATGGCCCGTGCACGATATGCTCGTCCAGTGACGAAGGCGTTTCCAACAATTCAGCGCGACGACGACGAGACGACGACATTTTCCACGACTCTTGCCCGCACAAACAACAACACATCACACACAATGGCACCCAAGCGCTCAAACCAACCCGGCGCCATCAGCCAAATGTACACCAGCCTCGCCTCGCCCGACAACCGCTCCGTCGTCACCGCCGTCGCCTTTTTCGCCGTAAGTGCTTTCGAGCCATGTCCACAGCAGCGAGCATCGCAGACCATCATAAAAGGAGGAACTTGGTCTCAGCAAATAAAGAAGGGGTTTGCGCGATGCTCATGCAGAGATCAGGCGTCTTGTGGTTAATTGTCGAGCAAGCAAGACTAATTCGAATCTTCACAGGCCGGTGTCGCTTTCTTGCACAGCAGCTGGAGCGAGATGTTGCTTCCTCCGTAAGTGCCTTGCATTTTCCTGTCACGTCGTCTTTGTCTGTGTCTTCGACTTTGGAGTTTCGCTTCTGCCAATACTGCGCCC
Source organism: Aureobasidium sp. EXF-10728 (assembly GCA_023848605.1). Lineage (NCBI taxonomy): Eukaryota > Fungi > Ascomycota > Dothideomycetes > Dothideales > Saccotheciaceae > Aureobasidium > Aureobasidium sp. EXF-10728. The sequence goes on from SWBG01000005.1 coordinate 693,098, forward strand.
TTTCTTTGATGATACAACGCTCACCGCCGATACAGTCTCTAAACATCTTCCACATTCGACACATGACCACGACGCGAGTGTAGGAATAGGACAGAAGGGAAAATAAAGATGAAAACACACTTGTACAAATACAAAACAGATATGCGGGTTTCCTGCTTGAATGGATAGGGAATGGGCGTTTTGCTTCTACAGATCAGATGGAGTCAGAATGATTTGTTTCCACTGTTTCCGCTTCTTTTGCCTCGATGTTCTCGCTATGTTCCGATTGCGGGCTTCACATCGTCTGCTCCTTCTTCTGAAGCAAGAGCTCAAAATGGTCGTATATCTATGGATGCTTATCACAAAGTAACGGGACCGACTCTTTGCCATGATAGAGCCGACAAAACTACTTGATGCATTGAAGGCTGTCGATCTCATGATCGTGTGTTTCTTGAATGTCGTTTAGTGACATATTACTGCTGCTGCCTTTTCTCATTTGGTCTGCATATCAGATAGATCCTACTTGCCTTGATCTCGAGTCGATATCCATACTTGCGATTCTTCTTTCCGTATTATGCGATTGTCCTTTGGTCCTTGTCTGGTTCTATACCCGAAACTGGGGACTGACCTTGATGTCTAGAAGCGACTGCAATGGCCTCCATGACTTCTGGCATCAAATCCTAGCTTCTTTGACGAATTTGCCCAATCGTGCCCTTTTGAGCCATAAAGACCATACAAACCATAGGATATAGCAGCAAGAGCTTCAATTATCCCATCAATCTCCGATCAAAAGAACAAATGTGTTTATCACCCTTGTCGCTGCCACAACATTCCACAGATATGCTTCGTCAGGGTCACACCCCCACCCATCACACCCGAGTCACGACCGAACCTCGGCCGCCACACCCCACCCACAACTCTAGACAAAAAACAATGCCATCATTATAACGACAAATACCATCTCCATCTAGACTTTTGGAATCAGGACTTACAAACTTTCGGAAGAAGAACAAGATTAAGAAGACGGGAAGTTGGGCGATCACTGACGACAAACAAACTCATGGCGAAATACCTTGCGCCATAGGAGGCCGAGAATATAGCGATGGACGTCCTGACTCTGAGATTTTTGGTATCTTTGTGGCGAAGACGACAGGAGTGATTTAGCAAGGGGGATCTTTGTGAGGATGGATGTGTGTAGATTAGATAAGGTTTACATGGTGCTGAAAAGTATGCTGTCTATAGATACATCATCTGATTTTGTATAGCGAGGCTTAGCAAAGTAGCTGGATTGACAGGAATGATGTATGTGTTGTCACCTTATAGCAAGAATACTCTCTCGTCATACGATCTCTGACAGAGTACTCCCTCGGACAGCAAGTAGCCATCTAAAATTGATGTTTTACAACTCTGTCTCTGTCATTCGGACCCTTGATTGGCACGAAGCAACGTGTACTCGCTGCTTTCATTCTCTAGAAAGGACTGGTCGCGACTGCAGTGCGGCTTACGACATGCCTTGGGCCGAGATTGTTATGCTAGGGCTCCAACATCAGGCAAGACTAAGCGGCTGAGGTATGAAGTGGTGATTGCTTGCGTGTGTTGAGCAGAATTGCATGTCAGACCCTGTCGAAGTATTTCGAGATTGCTCATGGTTACGGTTGCCATAGGGCCAAAGATGTCTCAGTGAGCAATGGTGAGTAGCTATGTCTCTGATCTTAAATTGTCCTTATCAGGAGTCAGGTCGGAAGCACCGAGACTACACACGCTTTGTTGAAAACAAGACTCGGAGACAAGACCGGATGTATGCGCTTTCCTCCAAGGTCGAGGGATGGCTGGGCTGGACACACGGAAGATATTATGCCGACCGTTAGTCCACAACGGTCAAGATATTGCTGGTTATGCTGAGGCAGGTTTACACAATCCATATTGTGACAGATAAACATCCACGGGCTTGAAGCATATCGACAGTGGCTGAGTACGAATCCGGCAGATGGCACCAGATGCCGTAGTCCAGGATGCGAGATATGGTTAGCGACTGTAAAGAGTTGGGACATCATACCCACTCATAGGTTCAGTCGCGAGGCCTTGCAGTATAGTCGCCGTGGCAATGCGTATAGAGCTTACGAGCATAGATCCTTGCAGAATACAAATAGCTTCAAAACACTTCGGTCCGGTGCTTGCTGAGAACACTTGGTCATAGTCCACTCATTAAGATGAAGGGTCTCAGATCTGTGGTTCGTGTCAGCATCTGTCGTATTGATGACTGTTAATAGGAGAGATAGGGGAGACTGCGTTCGATGTTGTTCAGTGAGGTTGAATACAACACCGACCTTTCAACGTTCCAAATTTTGTGTGTATACTGGTCGAGGCCCGGTCATGTCTCACAACCCCGTAGTATTGCCGCCTCCTCACGATGAAGGCATTCGAGACCATTTTCGGCGTAAAAGAAGATTATTTTTGAGTAAGCCGTACGTGTATATGAGTATACTTGATCAATTGCCCGGAGATCCAAATGGAGCGACAGTCGTAGTCTCGATGGATACAGGTAGCGACCGATGCTCCGAATCGCCATATCATGTTCTTGTCGAGTATCTGTTATATCGACGAAAGGTTGAGTTGCTTCGCACGATCGTATACTTGGAGGTGATCGTTGTGATCGTGGCAGCAGATGATATTGCCAAGCAACATGCTATGATGAACGTTTGCTAGGAGTGATGTGAGACACTTCGCAGTATCTTGCTGGAAGAAGAAGCCAAGACCTCTGGCCAGACTGCCATGTTGCTCGGAAGATACACCGAGCACGTCCATGGGTCTCAAGCCCTATAACAATTCTCAATGAAGGACAGACTGACCGTTCAACGCCAGCGAAGAGGGTCTTCCTCGTGTACGCGATGCGGAATGCGTATATTCCGGAGCTTGGCTATACGTGGGTTGAGTTTTGGTGAAACGGCCATACATAATCGTAGAAACGGTGCCCGGTAACGTCGGTTACCATTTCGGGTACTCGATTGCCGTCAACTCCAGCAAGGTGCAACAATCGATATGTGGCAAAAATATCAGAACTATAAGCTGTTGCAGATGTAGCTTTGTACCAGTCGAATGCAGCGCTGCAGATGTCAGCAAGTCTCTCTGATGCTCCAGGTTGAGTGCCAATTGCGATGTATTTCAAACATCGGTCGAAGAGGAAAGAATTGTCTGTCCGAAGCAGTCGTCCATGTCGTCTCATTGTGTCCATACCATTTCCAAAGATGCAGGTATCCAAAATGGGCACGGCGTAATCTTCTTGCATGACCGTTGAAACCGCCAACGTCAGTTGCGACGGGTGTTGTCAACGTAGCCCGACCGTCATCGTAGTATGGTTGTACATGGTCTGCTCGGGTACAGTTGAGTTGTGCAATCAATGCAAATGTCTCAAAGAGCTGTTGATATCGATCGGAGGAAGGAGGGCTCAACAGAAGAGTCTCGGTGATCTTCAAGGTCGTCAATGGTGATCTCGTAGCATGCTTGGGTTAGAGCAGCGACATGATACCTCATCCGTTAGGATCTGACACGTCGACAGGACGATCCCTTGAGCTATCTTGTCCAAGAAGATGCGATGCACATATCAACGAGTCGTGCGGAGGCTTGGCGAAGGTGTAGATCCAGATACGCCAGAACCTAAGGCCCTCCTTTACGCCCGTTAGAGATCCAGTAAGCAGCGAGCGATCACAACAAAAGGCGTATCTTCCATGTACGTTGCTGTTGTGTTGTCAGTAGATCCGTTCATGGAAAATGCTGTAAAAGCTGACGGCCAGACTGCGCCTTGTCTTTGAACAAGACGCTTTCGTCTTTGTGGGGAAGCCCAAGTAGGCAAAAAGTCAGCCACGGCAGCCAAACGAGGAGTTTATCACTGTAACTGGATTTGAGCCAAGCCATAGCCGTGCATGCACTACGCCCCCTTGAACTTTGAGGCTGTTGAGTCAAGTCCATTCAGGGTGTCAATATCGATTCCAGACACGAAGAGGTCGAGGATGCAATAATCCGCAAAATGACCTGGGAATGATTATATCCTCGCTAAACATGAACGAAAGGTCTGGTTGATTGCGACATGGACGACCATAACTCGGATTTTACGTCTTCCGGGTACTGCGGCAGTGACGCTGATGTGATCTGCAGCTGCATATACGGAGGGAAAAGGCTCCGTGAAACAAGGGAACCTTTTCTCTGCCTGACTCCACGAAAGTCAAAGGGGCTGCGGCGCAACAACTCACCGACTGCCCTGCAGAGGGCGGAAAACGGGTACGCGCGCGAATACGGCGACACAAAGGTCCGAGTGCGGGCGCGTTGCTGTGAAGGCTTTTGCGGTCAGCAGAAAGGTCCGAGTCACCGTTGCGACCGTCGCCGGATGCGTTTGCGAGATTGTCAATTTGGTTACGGGCTCTGATCGGTCTGGGCCAAAATGTGCCCCAGAAATGCTAGAGAGCGCGTGGCTTCGATGCGATACTTGCGCGATGGAAAAGTAATTGCTTGACGCCTGATCAACGCTCGCTCTCGTTCAATGCTGGCAGGGGTCCAGATCAGTGAGGCATTCAGTGGTCGCAACGGATTGTTAATGGGATGGATTAACAATATTGTTTGAAATTCGGCTGACAATTGATGCCTCATCCAAGGCAGCTTTCGAAGCAAATGTCAAAGGATGCTTGCTCAGCATTACTCACAGCATGTGTGCGCAAGCGATGCGATTGGCTGGGTCGGATTACTCAGGCCATGACTTGTACACGGCTTGACCGGCCGATCCTGCAGGAGGGATTCTAAAATCCGAGCGGAGCGGGCGGTGTCTTTTCTTGCGCCCGGTGATGGGTGGATTAGAGTTCAGATCAGGAACGGAAGGGAAAACGTCTACCTCCCGGAATGACAAAGCTCTCTGAGACCCGATCATGGGTGCCTGAGCACTGGTATTATAACTCCCATGGACGTCCGGCTGACAGGTGCTTTCTGTTTCATCACAATCACACCCAGCGAACAACCAGCCTATACATAAACAGCCATCTTCCCCAGGCTTTGATCAACACCGGATAGCAGCACTACCCGATTGCCTTTTAACCTCAATCAGCCACTCATCTCTCATTGGCTGTGAGTAACCATTGCGACAGATTGAGTAATCACAATACTGACTCACATATCAGAATAGTTGCTCTTATAAAACAGCAATTCCACAATGTCGACACAATCATACTTTCCCGGATCTGCTGCATCACCAGCCAAGAAGCAAAGAATGTCTCTCACACAAACATACTACATCGCGTCCACTGCAAGGAGCAAGCTTGGTCGTGAGGCCTCTCGTGCAGACCACAACCTCAGACTCCTTGTTGGCCACGCAAACCTTCTCGACACTCTTATGATCGAACTTCAGGACGCAGAGAGAGAGCAAGAGGCTTGGTTCAACGAGTCTATCAAGGCCAGCAAGCCTGACCCTGCTACCCGTCACATTCAATGGATCGACTCCATCGCTGAGGAGCTCGAGGAGGACTCTTCTGATGAAGAGAGTGACGACGAGGATTCCTTCTACGACGAGGAGAATGACTTCATCCGCGCAACCCCATCATCATCATACTCTGTCTCCACTGTCGAGGTTGACGACGACGAGTTTGAGGAGGACTACGAGTACGACGAGGAGCACGCTCTTACCAGAGTTGACTCTCACCCACCAGAGCTTGTTCACGGCGACTCAGATTCAGAGGATGAGTCGATGCCGCCATCGCCTACACAAGAAGCAATGGACCTTCAAGAATCACAACACGCTCAACCTATCAAGACAACACCATACCTGAACAAGATGGACCACTCAGATTACCTCGGTGACAACATTGTCATCCCGCAACGGCAATTACCAATGATCAGCGCCTACTAGACGCTCTTCACTCTTCTCTTCGTCCATCTTGTCCAGCGGTTTAGCGATTCTTTCTCATCTTTTCACGTTTTTTGTATGGCATCACGACTAGGATATCCCGGCTTGGAGCCAAACGGCGTTTTCTTCATGATCATTTTTTTGGGAGGGGGGGGGGGGGGGGGGGAAACGGAAACATCTCTTCTTTTGTTTTACTTGATGAGAGTTGAGCTATAAGCTCCTCTTCTTTTTATCTACCAGGCTATTAGTTGCCTCTTTTCTTTAATCATAACACTCTTCACATCTTCAAACATCTTTTTCTTTCTCGTGTGATTCCAAGTGCTTTCTCCATCTGTATTGTCTGTCTTTCTTTTACCCTCGCCTAACACAACCATGTTTACTCGCTGTCCACCGGATCAGGCTCTCGCAAGGGTGGCTTCCGACATGTCCGCCTTAACCTCGCTTGTAACCGCTGCCGTGCACCCGGCGATGCAGGTTACCGAGCTTAAACTTTTTTCCCTTTCTCTGGGCGTCATCAGAGGAAAAAAACCCATCTCTCTCCACACCAGAAAGCAGATCTCATCTCGTCAATCATTTCTTCTCTCCGACAGACCGCCGAGAAGTCAAGAACACAGAATTTGTAAAGAATCTTTTGCTTCCATGAAAGACTTTTGCGGCCTTTTGCGGGGGAGCTGACATATCCATCTAATCTTCTAAAATCAATATCTATTATCAATCGTGGTCTCCGCAAAGAAGCCGTGCCAGAGAAAAATGCGTTGCAAGCGAGGAACTGGCAGCACGGTGTTTTGCGGGATTGGTTGTCACGCGAAGAAAAAAACAGAAAAATTGTTTTCGTCGATGCTTCTTTGCTTCGCAACGTGTTGCTCGATACGGTGTTTGCTCCGAGTTCTCGGTCTCTTGGACTCGGTCGCGAAAAAGGCTGTCGTCGGCACTCGGAGGTTCCGAGTTCAGTCTTGGCCCTCCCCGAGTGGATGTGCTTCGGGTCCGTCGTATCTTGTCGTATCTGGCTGGGCCTTGGTTGCTTGGCCTTTTTTGATCGTAGACATAAGCTGGAGTACCCTAAAGCTGCGCACCCCTAGAAGCTGCGCAGCTGCGCAGCTATATACAGTCGGTTTTAATCAATTGATTTAACGATAAATAGCTATATCTAAAATTTAACAAGGCATGCCTTATAGCTCTAGTTTTGGAGTACATGTAAGGCTTCTTCTACGTTAAAAACAGTTGCTTGTTTAGCCTCTTAAGCCTTAAGAAGCTATTACGCGGTTTAAGCTCTTATAATAGTTTTAATATTTATAAATTTAGTATTAGGGTTAACAGGTATCTTCTTATGTTTTTTAGTTATTAGGGCCTTAATCTAAGCCTATTATTGCTTAGTTTAGTGCTTAAGATTAGCTATATAAGTATTAAGATAGTCTAGCATAAAGCTAGCCTTTTTATAGGCCTAAAATAGGGCCTATCTCTATTCTTAAATTTAATAAATAAATTAAGTATTATATATTACTTAATAAGAGCTTTTTAGTATGCTATAAAAAGCTAGAATAATTAGTTATTATAGTAGTGTTTTAGCTCTTACTTTTAATGCTAGTATTTATAATAAATTTAGGTTCTTAGAAGTATTAAATGGTATAATACCTGCTACTTTTTATTCTATACATAATAGCTATAGGTTAAAAGTGTCTTAATAAGCTAAATTATAGTAGATTAAAAAGCATTACTTTTTTATACGTTATAAAAAACCTTCTAAAGTTAGGGGCGTTAGCTAACGGCAAATCTCCTACTAACCTTTCTAACTCTATACTAAGCTTGCTAATTATATCTATATAAGGAATCCTCTACCTCTTCTAATTATTAGAGCCGATTAACTAACTATATAAAGTTAGTATAACTTTGTTTTAGTATTACCGCGCCTAATGCTATAAGCATTTGCCTTATACCATATAACGTTAATAGTATAAGTAGAATTAATAAACACTATAATATTAACATCTTTATTAGTTATAGTATAAATGTTATAATACTTACCCTTCTTATATTTACTAAGAAATGTAGTAGTAATGCCTTTTCTATCTTTATTAAGATTATTAGTAGGAGTATAAAGCATAATCTTACTACTAGTTCCGCTACTAGTAGCATAACTAGCACATATACTAGCGGCGCTACTAGCGCTCTCTATACGTATTATAGCATAAGTAGTAAACATAACGGGCATATAACTCTTAGAATAGACATTTAAAGCGGCAATACTAATTAACACCTAATAACTAGCTAGTAACTAGATCCTCTAACTATACTAATAGCTAGACCCTATCTATATTACTAAATTCCTCCTCTATCTTCTTCTATATACCCTTATTAAGTGCCTTTTTAGCTATCTCCTTCCTACTATTATCTACCTTATACCTTAACCCCTTAATATTCTTACCTTTTATTACCTTATACTAGTATACTAGATTACCCTCTTTAGGGCTAATCTTTATATAAGCTTTTATAACGACACGCTCCTAAAAGCTTATCTATTAGTTTAGTTTTCTACCTATTATAATAATAGGCATTACCTTAAACACCGTACTAGGCCCTTATAAAGCGCTATTTACCCCGATTTATAACGTGCCTCTACCTAGTTACCTTAGGGTTTTATCTAGTTTAGTTAAGTTACTACTTAATATTAATGCGGCCTTAGTCGGTATACGGTCCTTACCTAGTTATTATAGAGTATATAATGCCCTAGAACGATATAACGGTAATATCTATTCCTTATATCCTCTATCCCTATCTAGTAATTCTCTTTCTAGCTTAGGTAAGCTATTCTCTTTAGAGTGTTGCTCTATATATTTAGAACCTATGTTATAAGATTTACTAGATAGAAGCGGATTGATATTCTAGTCGTACTAGTACGCGCCTTTAGTAGGAAGGGATAAATTTATAACTATTATAGTAGAAAGGGTTATATCTACATAATTTTACGTTAGTATTAGCGGTGTTAACTTAGGTCTAATATACCGTTATTAGTTAGTAGCAAACTAGTTAAATCATTAGAGTATTAGGCCGGTATAGTAGAAACTCGTATATAAACCTTATTAACGTTTTGTTTTAAGTATACTTAAGCGGACCTTATAATAAAGTTAAGTAGAGCTTCTTATTGTGCCGGACTATTTTCTTTAAAGAAAAGAGCTTAGTAGTTATTATACTTTTCCTAGGCTACCTCCGGCGCTAATATAGTGCGCCTAAATGTACTATAGCTCTATATCTCTATAATATGCTCTATTGTCGCTATAAGTATAGTAATTATGTGCGGTGTTACCCTTATAAATAGGTGTTTAGTCCGCTTCTTTATAGCGTAACTAGAAGAGTAGAAATATACCTTTCCTATAAGCAAAAGGAATAAGGGGCCTTAGAATCTCCGGTTCTATTTATTATTAGTAAACGTAATCTAAAATTAAGACGTCTACTTACCCTCTAGTTTACTAGAAGTTATAGCTAGTCGTCTAGAAAGAGATATATAGCATAATCGTAAGCCTAAGCCTACTCTTAAAGCTATATATATAAAGTACTACTATACGTAGGGCCGGGATTAGAAAGGCTTACGTATTTAGCTAATACCGCATAGAGCATCTCTTTCTTAGTCTTACTTATAAAGGTATGCCGGGCATATCTAAGATCCTTCCGAATCTATAGCATTTTAGCGGTGTGCTCCTTCTACGTAACTATAATAGGTACCTTCTTACGTATTAGAGCCTTAATAGTACGGCTTACTTTACTATTATTATAATATTGCGGTTATAAGCCTACTTCTACTTCTACTTAACTATCTTATTAAGCTAGTTTATATTATTAGTTAGTTAGTAAAATGTAACATACCTAGATAACCCTACTATTAGTTCCGCTTCTAGTATCTTCTTTATAATCCTATATAGACGGTTATTATCAATTGTTAAGTCCTTATTATCTACTAACCTATAAGAATATTATAGATTATTATTATTCTTAAAGTACTTAACTTATTTAGGTGTTTCTACTATGTTGTAAGGCTACTTAGTTTTATAAGTAGCATTAGTTAGCTCGTTTAAAGTACTAAATAAGCTATTAAACGAGCTTAAAGCTTAGGGTAGCTAATTACTATTAGCGTCTATACCTACGCTATACGTTAGAGAGTGTAGGGTATGTCTATTAGTTAATAATATATATATACTAAAGACACCGCCTATACCTTATAACATTTTTAGTTAGTAGGTAGAAAGGCTACGTTAGTTATATAATAGAAGTTAGAAGCTAAGAAGAGGGAATTTAAGCTACTTTATAGCTATCGTAGGCTATCTAACGTAATCCGCGGCTTCTTCTATAATAGCTAGTACTACTACTAACCTTACTAAATATTAGCAGGTTTATATAGTAGTAATAATAGAGGAAAAGGGGGAATAGAAGGCTTTTATAGAGACCGTTATTAAAACATCTTATATGTTTAACTAGTCTATAGCCTTATATATGTTGTTGTTCTAATCGAATCTACGCCTAGGCCCTATCTATTTCTTTATAAAGAACTAAGATATAAAGGGAAAAAGTAAGGGCAAAGTAAAACTAGAAAAGAAATAGCAATAAGATAGTATAGAAAGAAGGTATAAGGGTATAAGGCGTGCTTAGTACTTAAAGGGGTAAATTATGTTTACTTAAGCTTATTAGTAATTAACTTAATAAACTCCTCGGTCTACTCCTAGTCCTAGTCGATAAGCTTATCTTCCTCCTTAATACTAAAGTAGTATTTCTAAAGGTAATAGCGTTAAGTATAGCGTCCTTATTACCGTCGGCGGTATAGACGAGAGCTTAGAGTAGACGGCCGCTCTTAGTAAAGAACGACTTAGTAGTTTTCTAAGGGTTACTATTAACGCTAAGTCCGCTAACGATAAGAATTCTCTTAAGGTTACGGTAGTCGGCTAATATGTTAATATATAGCATAGTAGTAGCCTTAATATAGTTAACTATAGAGATGCTTAACATAGCATTATAAGGCCCCTTTTAACCGGCTATAGAGTGCTATATTAAAGTGTTTGCCGGACTTAAGCATTAGCTAAGGGGCCTCTTAATATATATATTATTATATAAGCATAGACGATAGAAGTAACGGTAACTAGTACAAGTAATAGAAATTTAGAACCTATATCTAGTTAGTATAACTCCTTATTCTTTATGCTAGATCCGATAGATATATATAACCTAAAAATTTAGTAGCCTTTACTATAACATCCGGATATATAGCCCTTACTCTAATGCATCTTAGCTATTTATTATAACATACCTCTTATCCTACTCTATCTTAATATAATCTATTTCTAGATTAAATAAGCCTCTATTTATAAGTAGATCTAAAAGCCTTAAGAGGTTAAGATTCTCTAGGCAATAGTTTATAACATCTCCCTATACCTAAGAAATCTCGTAAGGGATAGTAGCTAATTATAGTAAGTATATCTTATCTCTAATATAGATGCCCTCTATAGCATTAATCTAAGGACGGCTAATTATATCTTTATCTTTTCTATCTTCCTTCTTACGACTCTCCTTCTCTTATATGCTTAATAGGCTAATAGTAGTACGTGTTTTATAATTAATATAACTTAGATCGCTTTATAGCGGTCGGCGCTCTTAGCTACGGCGTTTAAGATTTGCGTTAATCCGGTATACTAGCTTTTAGAAGGCTACTTTGCTAGTATATATCTCTATTAGTTACGTCGTCTCGGTAAAGCAAGTAAGTTATATATACTACTACTACACGGCGGTAAAGACGTTAACTTTAATATGGTTTTTTATTTTAATTATTAAAAAGCTTTTCCTAGCAAGTTTAGAAGCCGTAAATATCCTTTCAACTAGAGCGTAAAAGTCCTAAAACTGTTTGTTGCTATTAATATATAGCCTACGCTTAATCCCTTTAGTAGAGCGATATTATATAGTCGGGCTTATACTACTACCGCCCTTAGAGCATATAAGTATAGCCGAATTTATAGCGTATTATTATATCTATAGTATTATATTTAAGGTATAAACGCTTATAAGAATAAAACTAGTTATTATATCTCTATTACGGTTATACTATTAGGAAAAACGCCTTTAGAACTATACGATTAGCGGCTACGGCTATATTATTACTCTACGTATCCTATTAATTAGCTTAGTTTGCTACTATGTATTAACCTTAATAATCCTTACTATTATACTTACCGTCCTTTATCTTACTTAATATAGCTTAACTATAGTAAAGCCGTACCTAGAAAAGAAGACATTCTACCTTACCTTACTAAGAGTCTAATATATCCTTCTTTTTATTTCTATATTAGCTTAAACTAATGTATCTTATGCTATCTATATACTATAGATAATATAGTCCTTTTATACTACTAAGGATAGTAGTAAGGTAATATTACTATCTTACCCTATTTCTTATCTCTCTTTCTCTCTATATATACCTTAATAGTTACTATTAGTAAGCTAACATACGTTTAGTGCTTAACTAGGTCTTACTTAGACCTTTTTGCTAATCTTTATCTACTATTAAGTAGGTTATCCGTTACTAGTAAGCCTACTAGTAAGCCTACTAGTTAATAGTACTTGATCTTATACTTTCTTAGTTTCTTTTCTAAATCCTGCTCTTAACTAAGTTAGCCGTTACTAATAAGCCTACTAGTAAGCCTACTAGTTAATGGTATTTAATCTTATACTTTCTTAGTTCCTTTTCTAAATCCTACTCTTAACTAAGTTAGCCGTTACTAACGAGCCTACTAGTAAGCCTACTAGTTAATAGTGTTTAATCTTATACTTTCTTAGTTTCTTTTCTAAATCCTGCTCTTAACTAAGTTAGCCGTTACTAACAAGCCTACTAGTAAGCCTACTAGCAAGCCTACTAGTTAATAGTACTCGATCTTATACTTCCTTAGTTCCTTTCCTAAATCCTACCTATAATTAAGCTAACCGTTACTAGTAAGCCTACTAGCAAGCCTACTAGTCCTTTATATCGTATCCGGCCTTTTCTTTTCTCTTACGCTTTTATATACTATTAAGTTAACTTACTACATCTTCTTGCTCTATTACTACTATACGTAACCTAACCTTTCTTAATACTAGTCCTTCTTACCTTCTATTATATCTAACCTTCTACTATTACTCTAGCTATCTATTACTACTTAGTATACTTTACTTCTATATATTCTTTTACCCTTTTACCCTTTACTACTCTCTATATACTAACTTTAGCTTAGCAGCCGCGTATTATTATATTATTTGCATAGTAACTAGTTTTCCGTCTAAGTTATACGCTCTTAATATAAGTTACCCTATTTATAGGTTTACCTTCTTTAGAGTTATAAGTCGCTATTATTACCGCTCTTAACCTATTTACTACGACGACATTATCTATATTACTAGCCCGCGTAATTTATATACTAGCCTTTAACTACTACTCTTACTTTTACTACTATAACTAAACTTAACTTTACTTACCGTCTTTCTTATATATACCGTCTTCTAACTATTACCGGCTTATTTTAGCCTATAAACATTTGCGCTATAGTTGCGTTTTTCTACGGTAAGTTATAATATCTATTATACGCTTCTATCTTTTATATACTAACTTTACCTAAAAAGTTTACTATTATAATATCTAAAGAAGTGGCTAATTCGTTAGAGCCGGAGCCTAAGCTATAATAGCTATAGATACTTAAGTAGACGGCTACCTAGAGCTATAAGCGCCTCTATTACTATATTTTCCCTAAGGGCGCCGCAAACTATCTATAGCCCTAGCTCCGTATATACCTTAGGATCTTACCCGCTAAGCTAAAGTATCTTAGAGATATAGTATAGACCGCTATTAAGTTACGTAATATCTTAATATAAGAGTAAGGCAATATTAGAGGTTTAGTAAAGAGAATAGAACTATATAACGCTTATAGAAAGGTCTAGTTATAACTACTTAACGGTAGGGACAAAAAGGTTAAAGATATCTATACTTGTTATATATATAAGAACCCTTAACTATTATAGTTTAGGCCTAAAGACCTCTTTAATTCCTTAGATAGCAAATCGAAATTAACCTTTATTAATACGGGTATCTAGTCCGTTATCTATAAGGAGTAGAACCTATAGTTTTATAAGAAGGATAAGGGCGATAGTAGAAGTAAGAGGGGCATAAAGCGTAAAGCTCTATACTCTAGTAACGACGGTAAGGGTAAACTTATACATTCCGATACCCCGCCTACTACTAACGTCTTCTACCGTACTTATTTAGGCACTCTAGCCCCTTTTAAGCGTTAGAGAACTATATTAATAACATAAGGTAGGTTAAGGGGTCTAAGTATCGGTCCTACTTTACGCCGTAGTAGTACGGATTTAACTAAGACAATTATAGCTAAGTTATAGGACTATTATCTTAAGGACTTAAGCTTACTTTTTATACGGGTCTCCCTTACGGAAGATTAATAGGTTAAGGTTTTTAGGTATCCGGTCTATTAGTCTTAGTTCTATAAAGGCACTAGAGATAAGTAGGTGTTTAAGGACGCGCTATTTAATAGACTTACAACTATAGCCGCTATTAGTTTTTCCCGCGGCACTAAATTAGTCTATCCTTTCTAGATAGCCCTCTATAATAATAGTAGCCGCTTCTAGACAACGCTTTTTATTCCTTCTTATATAGTAGAAAAGGCTACCTCTAAATACTCTATAGTCTAAGGACCGCTCTTTAAGCATTTCTTATAATTTGGACTAGATAGACTTATAGTATTCTTAGTATAGGATAATAAGACACTATAAAGACTTTCTTACTATCTTACTTCTATAAGAGCTAGTAAGAGCACGCTATAACTCTAAACTTTACTACTAGTAAAGCCCGCATCTTTTAAGTCTTAGAATAACCTCTTACGTTTCTTCTATACGTTATCTAATAGTTAGCTAGATTATATACTTTAAGACTATTATGTTAAGTCTAGCTTATAACATATAGGCCCTTCTACGTATCTAGTGCCTAGTAAACCTTCTTTTAAGAAGGTAGCCTTTAATAGCAATACTTAGATAAACAATACCTAATATCTATCCGCTATAAAGGGTATTCTTAAGACTACCGCGACTTTTCTAATAGGCGCTACTACGTACTTAGGACCCCCTTAGCATTAGGAATTTCTATATATAGTTAAGAGGCTACTTTAGAAGGTTTAAGATTCGTTTTTATAAGTACTATTAGTTAAATGCTTTACCCCCGGCGGCAATAAGTTAAAGGTAGAAGTATACTAATAGTTATACTCTAAGGGTAGAACCGCTTCCTTAAATAATAGAGAAAATAACTTGTTAAATAAGGTGCTTATTCCTAAGCAATTTAGCTAATTAGATCTTAAAGACTAGCGCCGTACATATTAACTAGTTAGATTCGACCCTAGTAAATAGAACCCTAATTTAGGGGTCGTTCTACCGGGCTATAACCCTTATTATCCTTTCTTAGTATGTTAATTCTATAGTATTGCCCTAGCCGTAAAGCAATTTACTAGCGGAGGCCTTATATAGTTTAGTATATATAATATAGGCGTTAGCAAAATACCTATCTTAATTAGAATTATTAAGGTTTTCTACGCGCTATAGAATAATATAGCGTAAAAGAAGGTTAAAAAAAGGTTATCTAACAACCCGTATATATTAATATAGACGATGTTTAGTAATAAGCTAGACGAACCTATCTAGCTAATTTATTAGAGACTTATTAAGAAATAAAATGCGGCAAGAAAAAAGGATAAAGCGTCTATTTTATCTAACTTACTCTAACCGGTAACCGATAAAGAGCGTATCTAGATATTTACCGCGCCTTATATTCGGCTAGGTCCTTATAGAGTTACGCCGCCGTTATACCTAGTAAAGAATTAGCTTACGTAATAGAGCAAGTTTTCGCCTAATACGCCCTTAGTTATAAGCTATTAAAAGACACCTAAAAAAGAGAATAAGGTAGCCTACGCTATAGCTAGAGCATTTCTTTCCGATATAAAGCTTTTTACTATAGTATAGCCTAATTATAAATCGAGAGATGCTCTTATTAAAGTCGATACTCTTAGCAATAATCTACTTAATAAAGATAATAACCTTAATATTATATAGCTACTTAAAGCGTTTAATAAGATTAAGACCAACCTAGGCTTCTTCTAATGTTTTAGAGCCTACGGCTAGTACTTATAGTACGCCTTAGCTATAGTTATTTTTCTACCGATAAGAACTATATATAAGCGTATTAAGCTTACGAACTACCCTACGTCGGAGCCGCTAAAATTTAGCGCGGCGAAACCGTTAAATAAGTCTAAGTAGCTTAAAAACGGTTTTAGCTATATATTTGTTAACGAGTTCTATAAGATCTATAAGTAGAGGAACTAGGGCTAGCGTAACCTTTACTACATACCCGGCATGCCTTAGTTTATATTTCTTAGCGTAACTATATTAACCTAACTAACTTATCTTTTAGGGCTATTTATAGTAGTAGAGGCTATATATATTTTAGTTAAAAAGAAAGAAGAAAATAACCTTTCCTACTATATAACTTACGTTAGTATAAAGGCTAAGGACATAGAAAAGCTAACTAAGAGGGCTCGCCTATGTTTTATAACCGTAAATTAGGTTTAACGTAAAGGCTCTAATAAGCTAAACCCGATCGTCTAGAGTCTTAAGAAGTATGTTAAAAAGGTAGAAAGCCTTAAGAACTACTAGTAAGGTATAGAGACTTCGATCCTAGTTAAACTTATTAACTAACTTAGGGATTTTATTACTAATGTTACCTATTGCTTTAGTATAGACATACTATAGTAGTTTAATCCTACGTAGCCCTAAATCCTAGTAGTTAACATACCTTAAATAAATGCATTTAATATCGACATCCTAGAGCCGGCCGTCCTTAAAAGAACCGATAACTAAAAGGTTATTAATATGTAGGAAACCTACGGCTAAGAATATATTAAGGACCTTAAGACTGCTACTAAGGGAGTATTAGTCCGAGAAGAGGGTAATAAAATCTAGAGATAGTTAAAGCATAAGTTTTTAGAACTCCTTTATCCTTAGAGAATTACTAGCGTATTTCCTATAATTCTAGTGCTAGATAAGTAGACTAAAACAAAATACTTTTATACTCTAGGCCTTCTAAACGTAAGCTAGTTATATAAGTACGTTGCCGGTAATATTATACCCGTTATTACCCTTAATAAAGATAGCAAAGTATTAGAGGATAAGAGCGTTAATATAGATCTTAAGGCTTTAGATAAAAGCGTCCTTCTACTTATATACTAGCTTCCCGTCTATAAGGTAATCCGTAAACTAGTTACTAAGACTAGCGCTATAAGAAATAAATACGGAACGGGAAGAAAGCTCGTTATTAGTGCTATGCTTTTTATAAACGTTACTCTACTCTACTATTACGTCGACGCCCTTATACGTACTAAGCTATATAAGGTTAACCTTATAGAAGGCTCTACCAATATAACGTTACTTATAATATAGATAAGTACGGATTAGAAAAGCCCTATTATTAATAGATTTAAGTAGCTATATAGCGGTCCTTACGTTATAGTTACCTTCTATATCTTAATTAAAAGTGGTATTAAGCTTATACCTATGGATGTAATAGTATTTATAGATAGTTACTAGGGCTTAACACTACCGATCTAAATAAGTAGCCGGGTAAGACGTCTAAAGTCTATCTAACTTATAGATGTTATTAAAGTATATAGGCTCTATATTTAGTCTAGTTAGCTTAACGTCTAGTGTTAGATAAAAGACTATAATAGCACCTAGGCAAAATTAAAGGACGTAATTAAGTAGACTATAGGTAAGAAAATTAGTGTTCTTAGTCTTTAGCACGTAAAAGAGAATAATAATAAACTAAACAACGTTAGAAATAGTCTTACTAGTAGAAAAGGCATAGAAGAGTAACCCTCTTAAAGGGCATTAATTAAGAGAGAAAGAAAAGAGAAAAAGGTTTATAGAGTAGTTTTATTACAAAATTAAGCAATTTTACTTTTTAATTAAGTAATATATCTTTATAGCATATATAACTCGAGTTAAGCATAGTATAAAGAGAAATAAGAGAGGCGCTAGTAGGAAGGCTACTAGAAAGCTTAAGGGGCAAAAAATAATAGGCAAATATTAGTAGTAAGGGCGAGAAATAAGAGAGGCGCTAGTAGGGGGGCTACTAGAAAGCTTAAGGGGCGAAAAATAATAGGCAAATATTAGTAGTAAGGGTAAAAAATAAGAGAGGCGCTAGTAGGGGGGCTACTAGGAAGCTTAAGGGGCAAAAAATAATAGGTAAATATTAGTAGTAAGGGCGAGAAATAAGAGAGGCGCTAGTAGGGAGGCTACTAGGAAGCTTAAGGGGCGAAAAATAATAGGCAAATATTAGTAGTAAGGGCGAGAAATTAGTAAGGCCGCTAGTAGGAAGGCTAGTAGGACACTTAAGGGGCAAAAAATAATAGGCAAATATTAGTAATAAGGGTAAGAAAAATGTTAGTATAAAGTTATAAGAAGGTTTATCTCTATTAACTACTACTAAGACCGCGGCATAATATATATACCCTTCTACTAAGGCTTAACATACCTAATCTTACGCGTTTTCTTATTATACTAGTAATAATAAGAGCCTATACTATCTATTAGAAAAAGGAATTTAAGATAGACCGTAGTCTTTAGAAATACTAAGAGGCCTATAAAAGCGTTAACTAGGGGTTTAGAAACTTATAGGATAGAAGTAGCACGTATAGCATTACCGGGATTAAATAATGTTAAGCTAATGTACTATAGTCTAAACTTACCTATATCCGGACCCTCCTTTAGATAACGCGCCGTTAGACTAACCTCTAATAAACATAAGTAATTTAGATAAAGAAAAGGATTATAAAGAACGGTATAGGTCTAAGAATAACAACTACTCTAATACTAGAGAGAAAGAAGGCGTAAATTTAATATAGCTAGATATTAGTAGTATACTTAAACGTTTAATCGACTTAGCTATAGATAATATAGATAATACCGACTATGCTAAAGCCCTTAGCAATTATAGCAGTAAGGGTAGGCTAACGGAAAAAGCTCTAAATAGGGTTATTATAGATCCTTCTATAGATAATAACTTAGTATATACTAGTAGCTTATCTATTCTTACTATAACCGGCCGACTCTTATTCTCTACTACTAGTAAGACGCGCTCTACTTTTATAGAGATAATAAACCTTAGCGCGGTAAGACGTTTAAGAGAGTATCTAGACCCTATAGCTTATTTAAGTAATGGCGATTAAGTGCTAACCTAGTTATAGATATGCTATTAGCAATATATTAAAAGAGACCCTTTTAAGAGGTTTTAGATCGTAATTTAGCTTTAATTTTATAAGATAGATATACTATAAGAATATATCTTAGAACGGCATTAATAGAATGTTTAAAACGCCTAGCCTTAAACACATAATATTAAATCTAAGCTAGGGAAGTATAGATAAGCTTAGAAAGCTTATAGAGGACTTACTAACTATAGGTAACGTTAGATAATAGCTATATAAGTATAGTACTATTTTAAATGTTATATTACTAACTAGGGAAATAAAGTATACGCTTAGGTATTATAATCTTATATAGGCAATTTGCTTCTTTCTTAGTTATTCTAGATTTAAGAATAACCTTTGCTATAAGCCCTATAGAGTATAGATAAATAAAGAGCAAAATTATAGAAGGTATACTAATATGCTAATAGATAATTAGTAGTAGGAAACTTAAAAGATAATTAGTAACAACCGTAACGGTACGGGTACTATAATTATACCTCTTATTGTCATAAGTAATAAGACTATACTTACCCTATAGTCTAGCAACCTAGCGGTATATGCTATATACCTTAGCGTTAGAAACCTTTATATATCTGCCCGGTATTTAAACAAATAACTAGGGTTAGTTTTACTTACTTTACTACTAATTATTAAAGAGGGGAATTTAATTAAGAGAGGTAAGATCTTCTATAACTATCTAGTAATAATATTTAAAACTATACGTAATGCTTATAATTCCGGAGGCATAGAAGTTAATTGCTCTAATAGCTAGGTCCGTAAGTATGTTCCTATTATCGCGGCGATAATAACGGACTATAAAGAATAAGCAAAACTTATAGGTATGTTAATAAATAGATAATACACTATATATAAGATACATCTAGATCTTCGTAAGAACCTCTAAATAATAGCGGAATAGAGGTCTTATACGGATACCTTAGAAAGGCTTAAGAAGTAATAAGAAGCTACTAATATAAGCTAGTAACTAAGTTAGAGTGCTTTTATAAAAGGTAAAGTTAACGGGGCTAAAAACGACTTTACTATCTAATAGGAAATAGAATAGGAGAGGTTAGGCCTTAACCTTAATAAGCGACTTTATAACATTAACTATTTTACATTTAATATGCTATTAATAAACATATATAAGAGCATAATAGTAGATATCCTATACTAACTACTTAAAGGCGTTATAACCTACGTTCTAGCCTAGATATAGCAATTTATCTTTAACTAAGTAAAAATAAAGAAGGGAACTTAAATGTTTAAAGTAGTAGAGAAACTTAAGGCTAATAGAAGACGGTTAGTAAAAGCTAATAATAAAGCCGTAAAGGCAATTATTAAGGTAGTCGTTAACCGGCGATTTATAGTAATGCCTCTATTAGTAAATATTAAGGTCTTTAGCCATTTCTTAAAGGTAACCTAATAGACGGGGGCCAAATAGAGGCAAATACTAAAGCAAATACTGCCGGTCTTTATTCTAATACTAGAGGAGGTAGGAACGCTAGATACGACTAAGGTAATTTAATTTATTTAAGTAACGGTCGACTTTATAATGCTAGCAATATATAAGAGCTACGACAAAAACACCCTATAGTACTTTAAGCTTATACTATATAGGATAAACTAACATAAAGAAGTCTTTTACTAGTACTAAAATCCTAAAGCGGTATAGGATAAGTAGTACTTTAACTTTCTAAAGTAGCATATTTTAACATACTATGTTTTAATAATTTGGTTATATAGCTACGCTCTAAATTAGAATACCTCTTACCCTAAGTATAAGCATTATAGCTATATAAAAAAGGGCTTTTATTAGATAAATAAGAAAAACAACTAGAAGGATTAGTTAATAGAATACTACCTCTAAGGTATTAACATACTTATAATCTAAGACCTTTTCTACCATAAGCTATAGCTAATAGCCGCTAATACTAGAGAGAAAGATAAAGAGCTAGTATTAGTTATAGACTATATGCTAATTACTAAAGTGTTTAGAGGTTATAGTCTAGAAGGCTAAAAGGTAGAAGAGCTCTAGCGGCCGGTAAAAAAAGTAGTAGATTATCTTAAAAAGACTAAAGGTCCTCTATTTAGATAGGCTATAGCTATATTCGTACGAGAGTTACGGCCGCCCGCCCTATAGACCTCGACCCTATATCTAGATAGGGTAGAACATAACAATATATAGATTAATAAGTACCTAATTACCTTATACTAGTCTATTAGGTACCGGGTAGAGTACGGCAATATACTAGAGTATAGTAGCATAACGGAACGCGTCTTTATAAGGTATATAAAGAACTAGTAAAAGATAGGTAAGGAGCGCTACGATTAGGTATAAGTATAAGAGTTCTACGAGCTAGTACCGGACGAGACGTTAATAGTTACTTTTTCCGGTTAACTACCGGTACGGCTACGATTAATTATTATAGTAAGAGACCCGGTAGCTAAAGAGCTAATAACATATAGTAGCATTTTTATTAACGTCTATACTATAAAAGATTAAGAGAAAAGAGTAAGTAAGGTTTATAGCATAGTACGAATCTATCTATTACTACTAAGGCTAAGTAGAGAAAAGTTATAAGGCTAAAGGGTATATCTACTTACTATAGTATACTATCTAATTTACGTTATACTAGTAAATAAAAGAGTAGTTAGCGACTAGGAGATATATATTAATAATACGGTAGACTAGGCAACTTATAACTTTATATATAATAAGAACTAGAAAGAGGGCTTAATAAGAGAGGTAGTAAATATAAAGGTAGAAAACATAAGGGCCCTTAGGGATAGAAAGGCTTAAGTAAAGAGAAAAGTAGTAGAGAAGCGTATAAGAGATAGAGTAGAGGCAATAGCGGCATTAAAAGCTAGGAAGAAGTAAGAGAGAGTAAAGGTAGTAGAGGTATAGCGTTAGATAGATAGAAGATAAGATCTATAAGGCTTATAAGGTTTATAGAGGAGAAAGAGGGTAAGAAGGTAAAGTCTTTAATTTAAAAGAGGTGTTTATTAAAGTATAAGGCGTAATACCTTATAATACATTAGTAGCGGCGCTAGTAATACTAGCGGTAGAGTAAGACTTAAGGTAAACTTATTAACGGCTAAAGGAATTAGCTTAGACTTTAGCCTCCGTTTAGTTCTAGTCTAACTAGGAATAACGATATGTTTAACGACCTTAGTATTAGTAATGCTATAAAGACAACCGTCGATAAGGTAAAGAGTAAGCTTCTAGTACTTCTAAGGTCTATAGTTATTATTAAGTCTAGTAGCGGTAATAGAAGGCAACTCTAAGACGATAGAACCGGTAAAGGTAACCGAGCCGTTAACTACGGTAATATAGATATCGGAGCGTAGCTATTTAAGAGGTAACGCGTCGGGGTAGGCCTATACGTTATATAAGACCTCTATAGGACGGGAATCGGTATTAGTAGGGGGAGGATAAGCGTAGTAGACTATAGGGATAGTAGTAGTAAGGGCGGTAATAATAGAGTTATCGGAGTCTAATATACGCTTAAGGTCGGCTATCTTAGTAGCGTGCTTAACGCGCTTATTATTAGAGGAGAACATCTTTTAGCTATTAGTTAGGTTAGCAAATAAATATAAAAGGGTAGCCGTTAGATAGACCTAAGTAACGCGGCAAATTAAAGTTAGATATAGAAGAGGTATAATTACGGTATATAAGAGAAGAAAGAACTTAAGCGTAAAGAGGTAAATAGAGCGGAACCGTATTTATAGTATATAAAAGTAAAGCACTTACTTAGGAGCTTTAAGTTCCCTTAGCGACTAGCGGAAAATTTAAGCTTAATGTTATTAAGTTATTATTATACCTTTAAAGTAAGGAAAGATAGTATAATAAAGGTAATAGAGAAGGTAGCGTGTTTCTAATAGAGTAAGGACTTATAGGCTAAGAAGGGAATATATAATAAACATAGAAGGCAAGTAATAGAGTAGACATAGTACGATAAGGTAAATAACGGAGTAGAGAGAAAAAAGGCATTAATTAAAATAAAAGGAAACTTTTAAAGCGGAAGGCTCTAGTTTTATAAAGGGCTATAAGAACTAGTAGAGGCGGTAATAATACCGCTAAGATAACACTACTAAGCGTAAGAGTAATATAGGCTAGTATTAAGTACCGTTAGACTAAAGGAGAGAGCTTAGGCGTCGACCTTAGGACCGGCATAAACCTTAGAGCCGGCGTTAACCTTAGAGCCGGCGTTAACCTTAGAGCCGGCGTTAACCTTAGAGCCGGCATTAACCTTAGAGCCGGCGTTAACCTTAGAGCCGGCGTTAACCTTAGAACCGACCTTAGCGGGGTTAACGGTTATACCGTTAAGTACCTTCTTAAGGCGGCCGCCGCGGAACTAGCTATTAATAATATAGACCTAAAGCTTAAAGTACTTCTTAAAGAAGTCGGCGATAGGACTAGTAGTTATAGTAGGGCTCTCTAAGATAGCAGTATAGGTATAGAGGAACTATCCGTTAATAATAGTAATATTAAGGTTAAGACGGTACTAGTCGTAAAACGGCTCGGTATAGTAAAGAAAGTTATAGTAATAGACCTTAGTAGGGGCATAGTACTTAATACTATTAGAGTAAGGAGCGGAGTCGACCTAAGGGTAAGGAGGGAAGGATAAATAGTTAGGGCCGTAGCCGCTAGTAGCCTTACTTAAAGGACTATCGGAAATAGGAGCCTACTAGTTAAAGGACTACTAAAAGGCGGTAGGAGTAGGGCAAGTATTAGGAGGAGGGTAGTTATCCGAGCTAGGGACGGCCTAAGTATTATTAATAGTAGTGTCGTTATTAGAGGCGATAGTAAAGCGCGCCTTCTTAGTAATAGGGGTAGTCTCGTCGTTAGTATCGCGAGATTTATACTTATCGATCTAGCCGCCGGCCTAAGCCTTCTTATTACGAGCCTATAGAGGAAATTAGCTTATAAAATTAAGACGTAGCGCGGAAGCAAACCCTTTTTAGTATACTAGTACTAGTTATAAAACCACTAGTAATAAAAAAGGCGGAGAGAGAAGCCTTACTAGTAGCGGAAGTCTTATAGTTAGTAGGAGCTATAATAAACTATATAGAAAGTAAGTTTATAAAGTAACAGTAACGTTTATAGTAGCCTACCTAATATAATATAGAACACTTATAGTAAAGAGTATAAGATAGATACGTAGAAAAGAAGATAAGAGAAGTAAGGTAAAAAGTAGGGTTAAACTAACGCGGTTATAGAAGCTAATATTATAAGTAAAGTAACTAGCGCACTAAACAACGCGGTTAGTAGAACTTTAATCGCATTAGTTTCTTATAACTTAAGTAAAAGCAATAAATAAAGAAAGAAAGGGGGTAGATAGTAAAAGTAATATAGTAGAAGTGTTATATTAATCTTTCTTAATATAATAGAGGAGACAATAGAGTATTTACTATACTTATAAGCCTACTAGTAACCTTACTTAATATTTCTAATAACTAGCTAACGGAACTTAAACTCTTACAAGTAAGAAGGTATTATAGAGAGCGGTAGTAGTAGTACCGAGCTATACCGCTAGATAGATATATACCGGCGGCACGGCGCGTTATTATTAGGTAAGATAGAAGTAGTAGTAGATATCGGCGGTAAGTAGGTAAATATTATTACTCTATATTAGATAAGGATACTAATAAGGGGAAAAGAGGTATTTAGCGTTTCTTATCCTTATAGCTAATCGGCTCTTTTTTCTTATAAGAATAAAGCCTTTAGAGTATAGCCATACCTTTTACGGTTATAGCGTAGAGACCTCTTCTTCTACGCCCGACTTTTTCTATAAATAAATGCACCCTTTTATAAAAACGTAGACGAGATTAGAGGGAAGAGAGGTAAGCTTAGCGGAACCCTTAGTAATTAGCTATAGCTTATATAAGTATTACGCGTATAGATAAAAAAGATTTATATATTAGTAGGCGGATACGTACCTCTTAGGTATTCTTACTAGAGAGCTTAGAAATAAGCTTCTTAAGGCGGTTACCCTTAGCGCTAATACCGACGAAGAAAAGAACGGACTTAACGTCCTTAGTAGAGGGCTACTTATTACCGGTAAGGTTAATATAAGGGTAGGGTACGTTATTAGAGGGCAACTCCGCTAGCCTAAAAGGTAGAAGGGCACCGTTTGTTTATTCTACGGGTACTAGAAGCTCTACGTAGTAAGAATAGTATAGGGCTTTTATAAGGTAGGCTATAGTATAGCCTATAGTATAGCGGTATAGAGCGCTATACTAAGCTCTCTTCCTTATTAGTTACTAGACTTAGACCTAAATACCCTACGTATAGGACGAGGTTTATATTTAGCAAATAAATAGGCCTTATTAAAAACTAGGCACTAATTATACTTAAATAATAGTTTTATACTAATAACGGCACTTATAAAACTCTAGTAGATACGATTATATTAGAAGTAACAATAATAAGAAGAATAAGTACCGGCGGGCCGTATAGTAATAACTAGTTAGTTACTTATAATAGGCGGTACTACTACCTCTTTAATAACGTATATAGTCTAAAGCTCCCGCTTTCTCTTAGCCGATGTTACCGCCTAATTAATAAGCTCTAGTATTAGTAGATAATGCCCTATAGCATCTAGCCTATTAAGCTAGTCGTTTATACGGTTAGGCGGTAAATAAGGAAAATTTTGCTATAAGGCCGGAGAGACTATAATAATATAGACTAAGTCTTAATTTATAGTAGTAATAAAAGAATAGAGTAAGGATATCGATATAATAGATAATCTTAGGTAATTTGTCTATCTTAAGAAGTAGAAGTTGATATCTTTAAAAATAGAAGCATAACTAATATGCTTTATATATATAGTGTCTTTATTTTTATAGTAGATTAAGTGCGCCGGATATAGCTATATATATAAAGAAAGTAAAGAGAGGCGTAGGTTATAAGGGTATATTAAAAAGGGTAATAGCACGGAAGAAATAGAGGTAAGAGGGTAGGTAGATAAGGTAGTCGTAAAGGGAGGTATAGTATATAATAGGTACTAGTATATATAAATAAAGTAGTCTTAGCGTAACCGTAAAGTAAAGTTATAAAGAGGCTAGTAGGATCGCTACTAGCGTTACCGGAAGTAGTAAGCTTAGTACTAGCTTTAAAGAGCACTAGTAGTAACCCTAGTAGCGTAAAGCCTACTAACAAAAAAACATGTATACTAACCCTAGTATCGGCATTATATAGCCTAACACCTACTAACGTTTTAGGGATTTTATAACATAGATAAGATATTATCTAGTAAAGCTAATGCTATAATTTAAGACTAGTATCTTAACTTAAAAAATGTAAAAATACCTAAATCTAGAGGTTATAGCATATAAGATGCATAAACTAGTAGAAATAGTAGATAAATTAGGTATTGCTTATAATACTAAAGAAAATTAATAGTTATATAGCTTTTATAGCTATCTAGAATAAAAAGATGCTAAATGCTAGAATTAGGTTAAGTTTTAGGCATAAATATGGTTATAAGCTAGTTATAACTATAGAAATTAGTTATCTATCTATTTTTAGAGGTATAGTACTAATAATTAGGTATATTAACTAGAAACTAAGTGCTTTATAGTGCTATATTCTTAAAAATTATAAGGGGGCATATAAAATTACTAGTACCTAATATAGTTTTAATAATTAAGACCTATTTACAATCTTTAGGTAATTTAATATATAAGTAACATTTTAAGGCATTTTTAATAACTATAGAATTAATATAAACCCTAAGAATAATGCTATGTTTATCTATATTCTATATATTATATAGTCAAATATTATATTAGCGGACTACCTTTTTATATAACTAGTAAAACTTATAAATTAGATCTAGATAAGTTTTATTAATATAGGCCGCTTTAATAGGCCTTTTAATAATAGATCTAATATATAGATAGTTGCATATAAATTTTATAAGCCATTTCTTACCTAGTAGTTATATGTCTCTATTAAGTTAAAGAATTTAAGAAGCCATTATATAAGTATAAGCATATAAGGGTAAAAACCCTTATATTTCTTATTTAAAAATCTATTTAATAAGAAACTCCTTCTATTAAATTAATAGTTGCTATTTATATGTATAGGCAGCACGTTAATTAAGTATTCTATAGATATGTAAACGGAGCATTAATTTAGAGACAATATAGGCGCGTGTAGTTGCTTAGATTAATAGAAACTTGTTGCGGTTATATAAATTAATGGTAGATTAAAGTCGCTGCTTACGTTAATCCATATTAGAGTTAAATTAGTTATGTTGTTATAGTTAAGAGGAAGAGGGTTAAGAAACGCAAATAACGCAAGCTGCGTAGCTACTGGGGGTGCGCAGCTTTAGGGTACTCCAGCTTAGGGTCTAGTATGAAACCGCCAAGGGCTTGTGCTTTTTTTTCCTTTGTTGTCTGTGTCTGCTCTTGGGCTGCAAAAGAGCAAAAGCCGAGAAACTCATCAACTCTGGCACCTAATAGCAAATTTCGGTCCGGCCGACCAGTGGTACAGGGTTCTCAGGTTGCCTGGTCAGGTAGGTGTCCTTGTACCAGTCTTTTCCTCTTTCCCTCACCGTAGTCTGTTGTGTTTGCTTTGCGGTGTGTTGATTGCAGATGCCAGCACAGATATTGCTTTGTTGTTTTTGCGTGACAACAAGACATTGGGCTGTTCATCCGCTCAGGCGTCAAAAACAACAACACTCTTTCTTCTCACCGGTTTTCCCGAGACTCGGCGAACTGTGCTGAGTGGAAACCACCCACATGACCTTGACATTCCCACCTTCCGCTGTGTCCGCACTGTCCGCTGACAAGCGCTGCACGCGCAAATTCATGCATGCCATGCATCCGGTGCTTGATAGACCCCCGCGTTTGCATCGGAGGATTTCGCAGTCGCGTATACGATGGATACAAGCAAACTTCACACCGAATCATCCGACCATCTACATGTATGCTCACTGGTGTTTTTGTCTTTCAGCTGCTCTGATGACACTCTCCAAGACACCGGTATAAGCCTAGTTTTTCTTCTGCTGTGGTGACTTTAAAGCAAAAGGATTTATTGGTCTGGAACAAAGCTGCTGGTGTTGTGGGACCTCAGCCACCAGGTGTCTATCCGCCAGAGTGGGTGAGCGGTGAATACGCACCTCCGCACGATGCACTCAGGTACAGTACACATGCATGGAGATCAGCTGGGCTGGAGGCAAGCCACTGCGGCTGTGTTGCTTTGCAGGGCTGAAGAATGTTGCTTTTGTGGTGGCTCTAGCATAGCCACAGGATATTACTTGTACAGCTCCTGTGCGTATCGCAACACTGAGGTTTCCTAATCATAACATGTATGCATACACTACAGTGTTTCACACTAGAGGCACATGCGTAGAGAACCATTGAGACCACGTCTGTTTATGAGCATTAGTTTAAGCTGTAGCAATGTCATGTCGTACTATAGCTAAAAGGCAAGTAGCAGACCTTCTCGTACGGCCCCTGTCTTCGGGATAACCTGCTGTCTGGCTTGCTTAGGTAGCATGATGATTAACTTGATGTTTCTTGTAAGAGTCATTACTTCTTATGGCT
The DNA here is from genome assembly GCA_023848605.1 of Aureobasidium sp. EXF-10728. NCBI lineage: Eukaryota > Fungi > Ascomycota > Dothideomycetes > Dothideales > Saccotheciaceae > Aureobasidium > Aureobasidium sp. EXF-10728. The sequence continues at coordinate 721,820 of SWBG01000005.1, forward strand.
GAATTGTCAGGAGAAGTCAAAATATCAAATTTGCCTATCAGATCTCTGGAGAGATGATCAGAGTGTTCCCAACCATAGAGAGACATGACGCTGATGTTGCTAGAAGTCTGATCACTGCAAAATGACCGTTCTTGATCTTTCTCTGAATGAGACTCCGAGGTATAAGACATACTGATTGATTATACTCGATTTACAAAGTCAATGCTGTCATATCCATACTGCCGCTGTGTGTACACGAGTCCAGCTCGTGCCACACCCCTTTCTCCAACTAGTAAACATGTGTGCCCGCAACCGTCAAGATATCATATAACCATGATAGCCACGGTCGGTCTTCAATACATAAGGCTTCTAGCAAACACGACGATGACCAAGGCCCATTGCGCAGCGCCACCTCTTTTGGCTGGTTGCTTCTCAGTACCGTCGCCACTGACCGAGACGACACTAGGGATAATGACTGCAATACTGGTGGTTGCTAGCGATGTTGTATTTGCAGAGGTAGGAGGATCACCAAGTATGCCAGCTGTGAGATTCGATGAAGTTGGTGTAGAAGGAATTGCGGTCGCGAGGGTCTTCGTGTCTGCTGCGATGAGCGATGTCGAGGATTGCAGTCGGGTCGAGATCACCGTAGTACCACTGATGCTGCAGAGCGAGGACAGGTAGATGTGTGCCGCTGCAAATGTGGTCAGCATTAAATCCGCGATGACAAGTTTTTGCTAGTCATTACCTTGATTGTCGGACTCAGTTCCTCCTTCACCACATGACAGCATCACACTTTGACCACCAACGTCCCAGCATTGTCCAGCCGAACCGAGGCTTGCATCAAGTGGTACTTCTCTTGGTCCACCGGCACATTGGCCCTCCTCAAACAGTCCTAGTGAGCAGTCTTGCTGAATACCATTCTGACCAGTTGCGATGAGAAACGATCGGAAACGATACGAGTTGGTCTGGCAGATGCCTGGACGTAGCTGTAGTATGAGCTGAGGCTGAGTTACTCCACTGCTAGAACTTTTTTGACACACATCGTCGAAGCTCGGGGTGAAGAACATGCTCGTACGTGTATTGACGTTGGTCGAAGAGACAGAGACACTGCACGAGCCATCGATGCATAACGAGATTGCAGAAGTCCAGTTTGACATGCAGGTCGCTGCTGAGTGTGCATCGGGATAAGGTGCCATACATGCTGACTGTGAGCAGAGTTAGATGAGATAGAAGGACGTGAAGGGGCTTTGCGAACCAAGCATGGAGGTATATTGGTGCTGTACTGAGCCAGTACACTCGTTACTGCAAAGAAGGCGATGAGAGACTTCATCTTCTTGTCGAGGTCATGAACACGATTTGAACGATGGATGTGGAGCTGTTCTGCGAAGGTGGTACGACGTCCCACGATGAGACACTCCTCGACGGAGTATGAGAGAAAGTGGTGCGACTGCTAAAAGAGTCAAGGTAGGAGAACTACATACTTGTTGAAGCAGAGCAGGGCCGTGGTTGTGAATTTGAGTCAAGGGATGGTGGTTGCCGCTTCCTCTTTAGACGACAGACTTTGTAAGGCGTCTGAAGTCAGGCAAGAGCGACCGGAGCAATCGAAGCGCTCCAACTGCCTTCCTCGAAGAGGAACCACTCGATAAACTTACTCGCGAGTAACATGGTCAACAACCATTCGGAAGATACGTCGAATATCTGTCGTGTCGACGGCGAGGGCTAATTCATTTGTTCGAATGATGCGGATTGTTCATGTTTTGGACATTTGCATTTGGTGTCAAGATTACTCTACTACACCCTGCTTCTTCTTCCCGGAACGCCTTCGTGTCAGCCGATGCATGAAAGAGCCCTGTCAAATGCGCCGGGCTGGGTGAAACCTCCTGAAAAGTGGTTCGTGAATAGATAAAATTACAACCATGACATGATTCGGAAAGGTGTGAAAGTATGAGGAGGTCGTGATAAACAAGAGGACTGGCATTGCTCTAGTTGTATTGAGCGTAGGCGGCGGTCGAGTTGAATTTGAGACCACCACGAATGACCTTTTCAACGGCGCTGAGGAAGTCCTTCTCGGTAGCAACCTTTCTGCGGGCACGAATGGCAAACATGCCAGCCTCTGTAGCAACCGATCGCAACTCGGCACCAGTCGAGTTGGGACATAGACGAGAGATGAGCTCCCATCTGATGTCACGCTCGACGCTCATGCTCTTTGCGTGGATGCGCAAAATGTTGGCACGGCCCTCCATGTCGGGCAAGGAGAACTCAATCTTACGATCAATACGTCCGGGACGCATGAGAGCAGGGTCGAGAGTAGAAGGACGGTTGGTGGCGAACATGACCTTGATGTTTCCGCGAGCATCGAAACCATCGAGTTGGGTGATGAGCTCAAGCATGGTACGTTGCACCTCGTTGTCACCACCAGCGCCGTCATCGAAACGAGCACCACCGACAGCGTCAATTTCGTCAAAGAAGATAATACAGGCCTTCTTGGTACGGGCCATCTCGAAGAGCTCACGCACCATACGGGCACCCTCACCGACGTACTTTTGTACCAGCTCGGAACCAATGACACGGATGAAAGTGGCGTCTGTTCGGTTGGCGACGGCTCTGGCGCAGAGAGTTTTACCAGTTCCGGGAGGACCGTAGAGAAGAGCACCCTTGGGAGGGTCGATACCGAGGTGGACAAAGCGCTCTGGTGACAGTAGGGGCATTTCGACGACTTCACGTAGCTTCTCAATCTGCTCTTTGCAACCACCGACGTCGCCGTAGGTCACATCGGGCTTGTCTTCGACGGTCATCATGGTGACTGAGGGATCAATCTTGGGCGGCAGGGGAAGCATGATCTGGTACTTGTTACGGTCGACACTGGATGTGCACTGTTAGCTTGGGATAGAAATTGGCGACACCAAGACTTGACGTACCCTACTCTCATGCCTTCCTCGATATCGGTGGGAGAGACACGCTCGCCAAGGTTGACGACGAACTTTGCTATTTGCTTGACGTTGATGACATATTTGCTCTTTTCCTCGTTCTCGTCGGCAATGATCTTTGTGCAGCGGGCGACTTGGAGCGGCTGTTCTTCTGACATGCGTTGTCTGTCGGCGGCGATGTCCCAGAGATGCGGCGGGGCGAGACCTGTGTCTGACTCCTACGAGGGCATTAGCATGGATTTCAGGGTGGAATGGGGCGAGATGTGATGATACCTTGACACCAATCTTTTCATTCACGCTCGTCTGGCGGTCCTTGATGTCCTTCTCGAGCTTCTTGAGGGCGGCGGCATAGGGAGCTGCGCCGTATGTCTTGAGGACTTGGATATCCTCATCGGACAAAGGAGTGATCTTCTTCTCTTCGGGCTCGTCGTCGGCAAACTTCTTCTGGTACTTCTCCCAGTTCTGACCCGTGGCGCTGGGCATGGCGGCGGCGGGCGGTGGTGGTTTAGATGTTGATGACGAATGCGAGAGCGGAGTGAGGGATGGTGACGGGGGCGGAGACGGGACTGCAGGCGGACGGGGAGTGATTCGGCCGTGCAAAGAGGTGAAAGATGGAGCGAGACGAGGGCGATGGCAGATGTCGTGTGAGAGTTGGTGGTGGTGGTTGATGGATGAAGCTCTCGCAGAGTCGCCGCAACATGACGGAGACAGCAGTGGCAGCTCCAGCGATGCGCCGTGCTTGGCAGCCTCTCCCGACGCCGACGCTGGACAAAATTACTAAATATCAGCGACAAGGTCAACACTCTGTGACACCCGTAATCCGTGCTTGATTCCTCTCCAAGCCGTCTCTTGCTCGTCGCATATTCCTCGAATACGCAGCAGAGATCATGTCGACCCAAGCCGCCGCGCCCAACGCCGGCAACGCCGCCTTCAAGGTGCGAACTGTCCCTTGGAAACCACACAGCTCTCCTATCAATGCTAATGCCGACTAGGACAAGGAGAAGCCCCAGGCTGTGCGTACTGCCAACATTGTTGCTGCCAGAGGTATGTCGCTCCTTCGCATCTACCATCCTACCTTCCACTGACTCCGTCCAGCCGTCTCTGATGCCATCCGTACCGTAAGCTAGCCGCCGAACCAACCATCCTGGACTTATTCTAACCCATCTCTACTAGTCGCTTGGTCCTAGAGGTATGGACAAGATGGTATGAACATGGAAACCTCCACTCTGTCTGCGCAATCCTTAACATGACTCCAGATCCAAACCGGCAAGGGCGAAACCATCATCGTAAGACCATTTCCGACTCCGCCAACACAACCCCGGACAAACACTGATACCCCGGCCTAGACCAACGATGGCAACACCATGCTGCGTGACATGGCTGTCATGCACCCCGCCGCAAAGATGCTCGTCGACCTCGCAAACGCCCAGGACATTGAAGCCGGTGACGGTACTACCTCAGTCGTTGTCATTGCTGGTTCTCTCCTCGGCGCTTCTGAGCGCCTGCTGCAGAAGGGTCTCCACCCTACCATCATCTCAGATTCGTTCCAACGCGCCGCAAAGCACGCCGTCGAAGTCCTTACCAAAATCTCCATCCCCATCAACCTCTCCGACAGACAGACTCTTCTCAAGGCCGCTTCCACCTCGCTCTCCTCAAAGATTGTCGCACAAGAACCAAAGCTCGCCCCCATGGCTGTCGACTCGGTCCTCAAGATCATTGACCCCAAGACTGCCGACAACGTCGACCTGAAGAACATTCGCATCCTCAAGAAGCCCGGTGGTGTCATTGACGACAGTGAGATGATCGACGGTCTGGTCCTCAACCAGCAGGTTGTTAAGAGCGGTGGCGGTCCTACCAGAATTGAAAAGGCTAGAATCGCCCTCATCCAATTCCAACTCAGCCCGCCGAAACCCGACATGGAGAACCAAATCGTTGTCAACGACTACAGACAAATGGACAAGATCTTGAAAGAGGAGAGAACATACCTGCTCAACATGGTCAAGAAGATCAAGAAGGCAAAGTGCAACGTGCTCTTCATTCAAAAATCCATCCTCAGAGACGCTGTCAACGACCTTTCTCTGCACTTCCTGGCCAAGCTCGGTATCATGTGCGTCAAGGACATTGAGAGAGATGAGGTCGAGTTCATTTGCAAGGTACGGCCCCCTTTTCCTGGTTTTCTGCCAAATTTACGATATGCTAATTCCCTTCTAGAGCACTGGTTGCAAGCCCATTGCAGACATCGACTCGTTCACAGAGGACAAGCTCGCTAGCGCAGACCTTATCGAAGAGGTTTCATCGCTCGGCTCGCGCATCACCAAGGTCACCGGCATCAAGACAACAGGTCCCACCGCCCCCAAGACTGTCAGCATCATTTGCAGAGGTGCCAACCCCCTCATTCTGGACGAGGCCGAGAGAAGTTTGCACGACGCACAGTGTGTGTTGCGCTGTTTGGTAAAGAAGAAGGCTCTCCTCCCTGGTGGTGGTTCGCCGGAAATGGCCGTCTCGCATTCGCTCTCCAGACTTGCCCTCACTTCATCTTACCCAGACAACATCTGCTTCAAGGCCTTTGCCGAAGCCCTCGAAGTCGTCCCCATCACTCTGGCAGAGAATGCCGGTCTCAACTCGATCAAGGTTGTCACAGAACTCCGATCACGACACGCAAACGGCGAGACAAATGTTGGTGTCAGCATCAAGCGTGGAGGCGTCGGCGTCATGGGTGGTGAGGTGGGCGGTAATGCTGGAGAAGGAGGTGAAGGTGTCATGCAGCCTCTTCTCGTCAGCACCAGCGCCATTGAACTGGCTGCCGAGACGGTCAAGATGATTTTGAGAATCGACGACATTGCCCTGAGCAGGTAAAACGTTGTAGAAAAAAGTGTTGTTTATGGACCGGCATGAAATGCAAAATACAGATGCACAACAAAAACAGGCTATATTTTGAATGTCTGTAAACACAATCTCAAAATTGTAAAATGAGTGCGATGCATGACATCTTTGTCGAAAACGGGCATACCGTGAATGATGACTGTTCAATCTCCGTTCAAATCATATGGAGTAGTCTGAGCACTCGGGTCTCACATCAGGCATGCACGAAGGTTGACAGTCAACTTCCGCAAAGCCACATCCCGCATCAACAACAACAAAAAGATGATCGAACCTCGAGCACTCGAAGATGAAGACCACGTAGACTGTTTATCTCAAGGGAAAGCGACATGATTGAGCGACAAGAGACAGATAAGCACCCAGCTTCCACCACAGACATGGATGATCGAAGACAAAGAAGATCTTCAGCCCCAAGTTCAGCAGCAGAGGGGGGCTAGAATTCTGGTTTGCAGCTGTACCGCGACCGTTGAGCTTATCCTGCTGAGATTGTGGAGAAGGCAAAACCAATAGCGGCAAAGACCTTTAGTTGGGGAAGCCTTTTCGTGTTCTGGGTGCGTGCATGGGTTGAGACAGAGATGAAGTTATTGGGATCGAAGAGCAGTTGTCAGGAAGAGGTTGAGATGGTTTGTGTTACGACTGATTAATGACTGAGTTGTTTTTGAGATGGAGACAGATGAAAATGGATGCGGTGGTCCCCAGGCGTGATAATCCGGAGATGGTGCCAAGCTTGGGCTAAAGAACGCCTCGACGCCCTTGACGAAAGCAGCTGGTTCGGGCGGCGACGGGACAAGTTGGGCCTGAGCATGTGCCTTTGGGGTTTTAATATTGGGGGTGCGCGATGGGCATGGAAGCGGTGTCCAAGGTACCGTTGTACCTTGAATACAATCCTTTCCCCTGCTCCTGTCTCTTCTGTCTTGCTGTCGCAATTGCTTTCTTTTCACAGCGTCTCTTGACAGTTGACCGAGTGTCAAAGACAATTGCTTGCTTTTGGAACAGCGTGTTGCGCCGCGAAGCCCGATCTCGTTCTCCATCCGCCGATCTCCTGCCCTGGTCATCACGCTCTGAGGTCAATCCCACGTACACGTTCTCGTCGGCAGTCAAGGTCTCCATTGTTTCTCTTTCACTTCGACGATATCGACGATATTCCAGCGATTAGACATCTGTATTCTTGGTTACTCTGCATAACTCACCGTCGGCCCCCCGCCTACTCATCCATCTCCACGCCCGCCGCAACGCACTGAGCCGACGTACCGGACACCTTCAACAACCTGCATCTGTCAGCTAGAGTATGCAGTGTCTCCTCGTCGTCTCACCCAAATCATGACAACTAACATGGCCCGTAGCACTCGTTGATCGCTTTTGCAATTGCTCCCTTCGCTTCTCGTACGAAGCCTACCCGACATCTGCACAATCAAGCCATTCGACACGACTCGAGCAGGCTAGCAACAAGGCTCCTCAGTCTCTTTCATCTTCTTAGATCAAGGTTATGAGGTAGTACTCGAACCCGACATACTCAGCTTGCTTCGACCAAGCATATCTCAACCCTATACTCCACCACCATGTCCTCCGATCAGCCACGTCGCCGCTTCGATCCGACGCCCGTCGAGACATCTTCCAAGTCGAACCGTCAAGCTGCACAGTCTGAGGAGAATGCTGCTCCCCGAAGGTTCAATGTCCAGCCCGCCGAGACTACAACACGAAGCAGCAAGGACACCAACACAAATAGCCCCTCCCCTCTTGGAAACGTAGCTCACAGCGTCAATCAATCCCCGCCGAGGCGCTTTAGTCCAACACCCGTCGAGACAAGCACAAAGAGCTCACGGGAAACACAACAGCCGCAACAGCCTGTTAGAAGGTTCGCACCAGAACCCGTCGAGACCAGCGTCAAGAGCAGCAAAGACAAAAAAGATTCACCACCACAATCCATTAGAAGATTCTCTCCAGAGCCTGTCGAGACAAGCACCAAGACCAATCGACAATCGGATACAGCAGCGGAGAAGCCGAAATCACGCCTCTTACCACAACCCATCGAGATGACGTCCAACAGCAACCGTTCAAAGTCAAAGTCTCCTCAATCCAAGTCTCCTCAGGCAAAGTCCCCCCAGACAAAGTCTCCTCCAAATGAGGCAGTATCTCCTTCATCACAACCTCAAGACACCCCTGTCGAGAAGCCAAAGCGTAAATTCGCTCCTCAACTCATTGACACATCGAGTCGTACTCGAAAGAATTCGGACGAGCAACCATCATGGTCTGCAAATCACAGAACCGACGTATCACCCGGAGAAGAGAGTAGAGTTGCGTATAACAACATAGGTCAGCAGATCACTATCGCAAACCGCGAAAGCACAACTTCCCCGATCGAATACCCCCGTTTTATCATGCCCTTTGCACGCCGAAAAGATCGATCCGACTCGGCTCGCAGCCATTCCTTCCGAATGCCTGAGCTTGAGACTATCGAGAGCTCCGAAAGCGAGCCCAGTGCGCCGCCAAGTCTTTCCACCAGTCCCTCGTCCAACGACTTCTCGCTCGGGGCAGCCATGGAGCCGATCAATCCTGCATACAAGCATGCCACGAGGATTCGTGAGAGTGTCGACGAAACCTTCAGTCGTTATCTTCTCGAACTTGAGGGCAGGAAGGCCCAGGCAAAGCTTCAGGAACAAGCTTTGGCAGCCTTCCCCAACTCAGACATTCACGAGCCTGTCGCGCATTTCATGAATGGTGAGAGTGAAGATGAAGACGAAGAAATGGATGATCGACCAGCAACGTGGGAAGGTCATGATGACGATGAGTATATGATGAACGTTCGTACACCCCATGGGCGTGGCTCAACTCACGGAACGTACGAGGTTCGCGAAATGCATCAGCATTTTGAGGAGATGGAGCAAGAGCGCAAGGCTGCTGGTACGACGAGGCGAAAGTCTTCCGTCAAGCCCTCGCCATGGTGGAACCCTGCAGGTCACGACTTTGCTGGTTCCAACTATCCTGACAGCGAAGCACGAGCGATGCGCGATAGAGCACGTCCGCCCATGCTTGGTACCGATTTGACCTTCCCTCGGTCTGCCTCGCCTGAACCTGCACGTTTCGACGTTACTCAAGGATCCAATCAGCTGCGCAGTCAGATGTGTTATTTGACCGAGCAATCTCAAATAGAAGTGTCGCCAGAAGGTCTCTGGGGCGGCAAGAAGGCATCGGGAGATGCTTCACTACACCAAAAGTCTGTACAGAAAAGCCAACATACCATATACAGCCAGAAGAGCACCACTTCGCAGAACGGCGGTGGACTCTGGGGAGGCTTCTGTGTTGACGATGCCAAGCCTGACGAGAATGGTCTTGCTCCTCCGACATCTGGCACCCAGACCGGCCTCATGACACCAGCTGTTGAGCCTCCGAATCCATTCGAGACTGGCTTTAGTCTGCCACCACAAACCATACTACCCAAGACGCCTCTCACGCCACCGGAGAACCTGGATTTCCACAGCATCGACATCATCTTGAGTGAAGATCAGGATCTCGACGAGGTCATGGAGCGTGAGTTCCCCGACTCTTTCGTCACGCAAGTCTACAACTACCTTTCATTGGGCTATCCGACTATCGCTCGAGCTTTTGACGAAGAGTTGTGTAAGATCAGCCACGTTCCCATCTCGGATCTTCGACACGACGATGAGATTGCCAAAAACATGCCTCGTGGGTACATTCGTCTGGGCGAGGACTTTGAAGGCAGAGGCGATGGTACAGATCAATTGCTCGAGGAAGGTGGTTGCGCAAGATGGACTGCGCTGAAAAAGTACATACGAGAATGGGCACGCCAGGAGAAGAACATGGTCAAGACTGGCTCATCAGGCACTGGTCTTGGTGGAAATTGGGGCACTGGAGCTAGAAGGGGCAGTTGGGCATGGTAGAGGAGTGTGTGCTTCTTCTCTTGTCGATGTTATTTTGATGTTGCTATTGCATTGGGAAGGCGTTCGTTTTTTGCCCTTGGTTGGATGGGTTGCATTGAAAAGCACACGAATACAGATTTTGTGGCTCTGGAACACATATTTCATAGTTTATAATCATTAACTTGAAAACAAAAGCGATTTATTCATCATTCTCTCTATGCTGATACTCGTGTTGTTGTGTCTGCTGGTCGTTGAGTATTTATGCAGCACGTGATTATGCACGCTTATGCAACCTCCGTACCAAGAATTTTTTCCTTCCATAACTCTTTCCCTTGACCACACTTTTCGGATACTTAAACATTTTTATCTCGACATTCACACTTTATATATCACAACAATGTCTTTGGTCGGAGCTCTCCTTTTCTGCAACGACTGCGGTGGTCTTCTTGAGCGATGCCCTGCTTCTCAGGCAAACATTGACTGTGATGTCTGTGGCAAGAGAAACAAGAGTAAGTTGATTTTTCCGATTCGTCCCAATTGTCAAGCATATGATATGAAGAAAGAGCGAAAAAGCCATACCCTCCTCCCAAAAAAACGAGAAAACAAGCCCCAAATCCCATGGCTCAAAACAAGCCAAAACTGCTCAAAATTCCCATTTATTCTAACCCATCACAAACAGACAAGTGGCCCACATCCATCACCACCGAATCAGCAGCCACAGCATTCCCCTCCCGCCTCCGCGACGCCCGGTCTGAAATTCAGGTTCTGTCGGCCGAAGACCGCGAGACCTGGGCCATGACCACTACCGCATGCCCCCAATGCGCGAACCCCGAGATGAGATTCCGAGATGTGCAGTTGAGAGGTGCAGACGAGGGAAGCACGATTTTCTACAGGTGTCCCAAGTGTGATTACAAGTAAGTTTTTCGCCAGATTTGGAATCCCTTCTTTTCCATTTATGTGGCTTTGGGAGACAAAAGGAAAAGTAGAGGCTGACAGGTGGTGTTAGGTTCAATACCAACAACTAAGGTTGGCGGCTTGATGGAGAGGGATTTGAGGAGATGATGCTGGGTTTCGGAGATGAAGTGAGTGTGGTTCTGGAGTGCATTGGAGAGGAGTGAAAAGGTGTTGCTAGTTTGATACCCCCGTTTAACAATCTTTTGTTTCGTCAGATTTCTTTTTTGCCCGACTGTTGATGCTCATTTTGATAGAAACATATCCCAGCTTTCAATCGTAGCGGCCGTCCGATCACTGCTACTCAACTCCGTTTGCGACGACTGCAACGTGACTTTCTGCTTTGTCACTTTTCTTTCCAGACACATACTCGACTGCCGCCACAAGCTCATTGTCGAATAGATTTCTTGCTCGAGCTGCTGCGTCACTTTCACATTGGGCTCATCTGGTCCATCGCACTTTCCAATCTTCTCTCACTGGCTCTCATCGCGATTTCCTTGCCAACACGTGGGCCCAGCTTTCACACCTACCTATATCTAACCTGCCGTCTTCCTTCAGCTCTTTTCTTTCTTACCTACATCCAACTTATGCCTCAACCTCTTTCCTCGATCTCTTGATTCAACTTTGTCTCCCACACGACTATTACACGATCACGGTTAGCACCAACAGAACACAACACTCTGCCATCTTCAACGAATCCAACACAAGCGACGACGATCTTATATCCACAACCCAATGGGTCTCACATCTGATTTGACGACGGCTTGCGTCATCTGTCCACCTTCAGTTGAATGGCAGTTAACAGTAGGTGTAATGGATGCCATCAACTACAGACCTCGCCCGAGCAAACTCTGCTCTGGCTGCAAGAACATCCGCTACTATTCTCGGGCTCACCAGAAGCTTGACTGGCCTGTCCACAGCACGGTGTGCAAGCAGTTTCGCCAACTCGAGGCTCGTCCTGTCCCAGACATGGTACGTGTACTTTACTTGCCTGTTGACAAGCCAACGCCCGAATTCAGATGGCTCCTTGTGGAAACAACGGATGGCGAAGAGCTTCCGATTTGTGGGGAGTCCTTGCATCTTCGCAAGCCATTCGATCACAGATCCTGCTGCGCTAGCGGATGCCGTCAGGGCTTCGAGGGGGACACTGAACACGTAAAGGGATGTTACAAAATCTACATATGCAACCGTCAAGATCTCAGCAAGAAATCAAGCGGTACACAGCCTAACAAGTGCATCGAGCATCTCACAAATGGCGAAATATCAGACTGGAATGGCCCAGTTCTCGCTTTTAGTCGCCACTACTTTCCTTCTGAAGCAATCAAAGGTACAGCCACCGCTCCGAGGACGCTCAGGGACATGGACACGACCACTCTGAACTTCATAATGAAAAAAATTCGCCGCCTGGTTCCTCCCAATAGTTTCAACGTTATCCATGGAGTACGAGTCAGCTGTGACGGCCACATCAAGAAGTATAATACACCCCAGTTCAAGCCCGAGATGATCAAACGTTTCATGATCCCGGGTCTTTCCAACAAGATCTCCGAACCACACCTCACTAGACTTGTTCTCGGAGACGGTCTACTTGTCCATGGGCTGTACACAGAAAAGGGCCTAGACAATCGCAACCCCATGGCCAGTCTGCTCGGTATACGCTGCGCGAATGACGGCGCCGCATGGGGCTACTACAAAAGACAGAAATGGGGCAACTGCTTTGTCATGCGAGCAGACGGAAAGCCCTTGACAGTCGATTACCTCAAGACGCTCTGCAGATGGATCGACAAGGATTTGAGAAAGCTCTTCAATGCAACCAGGAGAGTGGAATCTCGCGAGCGTGAGAATCCTGCATATAGCCCGGAAGAGTTCTTGAAGGCTCGTGGCGACGTCACCAACAAGATCAGTCTGCAGAGATTGCTCGAGTTCAGCAAGGGCAGCTTGGAGGAAGACACTGTCGACGAGGAAGTGCCAGAGCCGGAAGACGACGATGAGGAGATGAAGAAGGAAGATGACGAGAACGAAGACGGCCACATTTGATGGTCTTTCACCATGGGTGTTTCGAAGACTTCCACGCGGGGTTTCTGGTGGAATCCGACTACCATCAGTGCACTGACGACGAGACGCCACATGATCCCAGAAAACTCGAGAACAGCGACAGCGAGGTCACCATATCTGATCACGACGGCGACCACAACGAAAACAGCGATGATGGAGGATGAGTGCTCTAGTCACTGAACCAGAGACGGATTGAATTTTCCGCACCAACGTGTACACACGAATTTTCAGCTTCACATTGACATAATCCACCAACATCGTGAGACTGAGCAACCATTCAAGAGATGTCCTCCAACTCATAATCAGTCTTTCTTCCCAATCCCATGCGAAACAAGCTTCTCGATTGATCAACAGGGTTATCCTCTCGGCAATCAAGATCGAACTTTTCTTCTTTCTTTTCTTTTGTTTTCACACCGGCGGACAAGAAGATCGTGAGGGCTTTCATTAAAAGATCAGAGAATGGCAGAAGCTACCTACCGTGCAGTCGAACCGCTCTTGGTATCACGAAGTTACTGGGACATTTTGAACTTGGAATGGAGACAGTCTTAACAAACAGGATGGGAAATCAAAGCGCGAGGATTTTTTTTTGCTCAATTGAGGATCTCGCTTTTCATACAATGAAGTAGCAATGAAATATCCATTAATCCAGTTGCAGCCATGTGTGAGATGGAGGAGAAGAGGTTCCAGAAATTAGAGTTTGTCACATGCGAGAGGCAGAGGTCGACGTCACCGAGCCAAGAAATCTGGGGTAGCAATGTACCGAGGCTACGGGCATGTTTTCCAGAGCCGGCGAGCGTCCCTCGGCTGGCCCATCAGATGTCAAAGGGCACATGGTGGCTTTGGTAGAAACAATGATCTACTCTTACTTGTTCAGATCACTGCAACTTCCCAACTCGCCAACTTGACTCCAGTTTCGTGACAACAGCGAGGACGACAGCATTCTCTTGACGCCTACCGCATCCCTTCCAACATCCTCACACGACACACCTCCAAGCAACCACCAAGATGGACATCTCAGCGCTCCAGGTATACCACCGCTCGTCAGCATTGTTATATCCCCAACTAACACACCACCCAGGCAACAGCCACCCGCATCCTCCTCAACCCCCACTACCAACCCCCCCTCTCCCTCCTAAAAGCCCTCCGCAACGGCCTCGTCTACGGCACAAAAGTCCGCTTCCCACACGCCCTCGTCATGATCCTGCTCTTCCGCTCCGGCCCCCTGTCCCAAAAACTTTCCGCTGTCCTCAAAGCCACGCGCCAGCACGCCAAAAACCTAGCCACCTTTGCGTTCCTCTACAAAGCCTTTATGCTGCTGCAAAAGAGCCTCCGACCCTCTGGCAAGGAACTGAAAAGTGATTCTTTTGTGGCCGGGCTGGCGGGTGGGTACTATGTCTTTGGACGCAGCAGGAGTAGCGTCAATCAGCAGATTGTGATTTACGTTGCTGCGAGAGTGGTCTTGGCTGCCGCGAGCTTGGCCGTGCAACCCAGAGGCGACAATACATTGCTAGGAGGGCAATATGGCGGTAGAGGCGGCATGGGTCTCTTGAGTCTGTCGGACAAGAACAGAGAGGCTGTGAGGAAGCACGCTTGGCCTGTGTTTGCGAGTCTGAGTTGGGCTTGTGTGATGTGGTTGTTTAGGTTTTATCCTGATATGCTGCAGCCGAGTTTGAGGAGTTCGATGACTTATTTGTGCGTGGTGCTGCTTTTGCTTTTGGGGAGGGAGTTTGCTGACAAGATTGCAGGTATGACAATGCGGACCACTGGGATTCGTGGAGGAACTTTTTGGTGCATAATAAATGAGAAAAGAGATGTGGAAAGGAAGAGCAGCAGAGGAAAGCTGCAAATACAACATTACGACTTTACGAAACGCATCATATTCCATGCACATGCCACCCTACCTTCCGTCCGCTGTCCGCCATGTCTTGCAGCAAGACGCAGTGCCAGGCATTCCCTGACCTTCACACCTCGGTCGATGACCTTTTCAGTCCGCCAGTAGTGATACAAGGATACCAAAACAATCTCAGAGAGATTGGGGGGAGACACATTGGGTATGACCTTGAGAAGAAGAAGTCAATACTGTCTCGTATGCTCTTCTCACCCGCTCCATGGTGATGGTATGGTCTCGCTACTCGAAAGTATCGCTTTCCGTATGGAAAGCCACCTGCTGCACACCTGGCGTCTCATGACCAAAGCAAAATTTGCCACGAGCATGCAGTCGCGAGGACAATGAGTGTTTCACCGCAAACCTACCTGACATCTTTCCAGCAGGTAAAATCGACTGAGAACATACGCTCAACGATCAGCCACTCTTGGGGGCCGCCGATACTCAACACTCCAAGTTGCCTCGGCGTACAGGCTTTCATACATTTCCACCATCACTGACTGATACCTCACCTTCATCCAACCAACATTCCACAACCGCACGCCCTCGATGGGCTCATTCGGCTCGCCGGTTGTAGGGTCCAGCTCATCCCACTCACCGTCACTCGGTTCCCAGTCCTTGTCAATCAAATTGACAAAGCCTTTGCTCGAAGGGTCGGGTCCCTCTGCCGGCGCAACGTGCACAACCGAGTGCACCACTGCGTCATCAACGTGTATGCAGTACTCGTAGCGAGGCGATCGTGCCGCACCAGTCCCTTGTTCCCTCCTCGGCGCATCCATCACCCAACTCCTGGAATGCTCTCGGATGTCAGAAGTGCTTGCGCCGTCAAACATATCGCGGTCCTCCATGATTGTAAAAACCAGTTTCGTATCCATGAGTTGCTCTCGTTCGTATAGTGCCAAGACCTTTTTGTTGCGCATTCTCAGGCGGCGCAGGAATTCGTCCCAATCTGCATCGCTCGAGTAGGTGCAACGGTAATTGACGAAACCCCAAGTCTGATGATTGTGTTTTAAGAGGTGGGTTTCGATGTTGAGGGCGATGTTGATGTCGTCTGGCATCGGGAGTTTGCCGTTCTTTGCGACGAGGGTTTGCCAGAGGCGTTCTTCCCAGGCTGACATTGTGGGTTTGTTTGTTATGATTTAGCGCGGACGCAAGAAGATTAATTTTTTTGAGGCAAGGATGAATGCAGTGATTGTGATGTGTCCAGGGAGGTTATATACTTTGGTGTTGGCCAGTGCGCCCACGCTTCACTGGTGAAACCAACCAAGCGCCCATCAGAAATCCGACCAACTAGCAGTGATTGTTTCCGACATAATTATTTCTAGATGATTGAGGCGCCCTTCAACAAACCTAGAGGAGGTTGTAAGACCTTAAATACCAATTCTAGACATTTTTGTTTTCCCTTTCCCAACGATGGAATCTAGTATTTGAAGGTACTGGAGCAATCCGCTTGATGGTCTATGCAAACTCGACATCCACGAAATGAGACCGATGGCAAGCTCCATTCAACGAGAGTACGGAGTATAACTTTTAGATGTCCTCGACGACCTCTTCGACTGCCTGTACGCCATCAGGCACAAAGACATGAAACCCATCCTTGACGACCTCTGGCACGCCTCCACGCCACACGAACCACTCAGGCCATTTAACCATCTCCCAAGCATCCAGATCAAGAAACCTCAGTTTGCTACCCACAACCTTGGATCCATATTCCATAATTGCCAGCAAAGGCCTCTTGATACCAGCAAACACCCCAGCAAAAGCAGAAAACAGCCAGTGGAAGTCGGTCAAGCTCGACCAGAGGCTCTTGGTCCAAGCAAAAGGAGCCATGATCCATGATTTGAGCAACAAGATGAAAGCGATGGCTTTGAGTACGTAGGTCTTGATCCAGTAGTATGCGGCGATTGAAACTGCAATAGCGATGGCGACTCCGATGATTGTGATGGCGATGTGTAGAGGTCCCCTTCAGTTCAAACCTCGTCAGCCAATGGTCTCTCTGATGTTCTCTCCGTTGTTTGTCTTTGTTGAAGAATCTTGCTCATGCTCGTGCAGATACCGGGGAGACGAGGGACGAATTTACCATTGAACATCAGCAGCAGCTCCTCCTTGATCCCAAGTGGCATCTTGTTGTGGTTGATCCCAGCCTGCCTCTCCTCCAGCAGCTGCTTGATCTCCACTTTCCTCTGCTCCCGCAACAGCAGCCTCTTCCTTTGTCGACTTTCTGGAAGTAGATTTCTTGGTAGCGCTCTTTGCGGCATTGCTCGAGCTGTGATGATGAGATGCTGCGGCAGTGTAGTGGCTAGAGTGGGAGACTGGATAAGATCCTGGTGCTTGGTTTGCTTTTTGGGAGGCTGTCTTTGAGACTGCCTTTGAGGGGGCCTTGGAGGCTGATTTGTTTTCAGCAGCCGCGGGCCAGTCGTTTGTAGTGGGCTCAGCGTTCCATTCGTTCGTGGTAGGCTGAGCGTCCCATTCAGGTGCCTGTACGGTGGCGGTCTTTGATTTGGCAATCGAAGGAGGTTTGCTGGTGGTAGGCATCTCCTGGGGCTTGTGTGTAGAGGCCTTTGCGGCGCTGTGTGCCTTGTTCTTGCTGTGCTTTGTGCTTTCCTGCGCCATCTGTTTCTCATCAGCGATTTGCTCAGCACAGAAAATCAAGATGGTATGATTTACCTTGAGCTTGAATACTTCCGCAGCCAACTCCTCTTTGGACATGTCTGCCAACTTTGCCTTGAGAGCCTTGCCTTCTTCCTTGATTTCAATCTTGAATTTCTTCTCAATGGCCCTCTTGCTACGGTACTTGAAGGTAAACACTGCATACGGCTGCTTCATACTGTCCAAGTACTCAGGACGCGCGCACAGATGCAAGTATTGTGCTCCCTTGCCAGTCTTGACTTGATGTTCTACATGTTTGGCACGAGCGGCTTGCTTGGGAACCAGAGGCAATGGTTCTTCAGGTACAATGTAGAGGTTGCGTGCTGGACGGGAGGAGGGGATTGAAGGGCGCTTGTTCCAGTCGTTCCAGTAGGGCTTGGGATTGATGCCATCGTGGTCGCGTTCGTCCGAGGCACCGTCGAAGAGGCCGAACATGCCACCAACGGAGCTTTCCTTTGCGGTTGCGGGTTTGGCGGATGGTGGCTTGGAGGGCGCCTTTTCTTTGTTGGAGGGCTCCTTGTGTCTGTGGCTGGATGAAGGAGGCTTTGAGGGTACCTTCTGTTCTTGTTGCGTGCTGGTGCGTCTGGATGAAGGCTTACTGGTAGGGCGAGAAGAGCTTTCTCTGCTTGCAGATTCGGGAGGTGGCAAGGGAGCATCTTTGCAGCGCAAGACGATGACCTCGATGGTGCCCAAATTATCGAGAAACACCTCGTCAGTCTCCTCAACCTTGTCGGCAGACACTGCTTTTTGTCAGTAAATTCCATGTCCAACTCATTCCAACACCTTACCAAGATTCAACCCAGCAAACGTCCAATCCCTGCCCAAAAAACTGCCATCCGCCTGTTTCGACTCCTTTTGTCTGACGCGCAAATCAACCTCAACTTGCTCGTCTCTGACGCCCTTGCCAGGAACCTTGAGGCCGCGTCTGTTGCGATTGCACTGATACTGGCCGTCCATGTACACAAACATGGCAAGCCCAGGCGCAATGTATCCGTGCGAGGTGAGATGGATGCTGAAGTTTACTTCTTCGCTGGGCACGGCGATGTAGCTGGTTACGTGGCCGTCGCCGTAGTCTTTACCGTACTCGGCGACTTTGGTGTGCGTGCTGCCTAGCTCGATTGAGCAGGTGAGTTGTTTGAGGGATGGCATGGTTGTGTTGTGCCAGAGGCGGGGAGGTGTGGCGTGAGGAGGATGAAAAGTCAGGAGAGAATGAAGTTGTGTAAGACTGAGGCGAAAGGGAAAAGAAGGCTCGTCGAGTGCTCCACGAAAGCAAGTGAAAGGGAAAATTGTCAATGGCAGTGAATTTTCCGTCCTCAGTTGCTATGCGCTTTTGAGGAGCTCAAGACCAGTAAACAAACAATCGAAAAGCACCTCGGAGAAAGCGCAGCCTATCAGTGATGCTTGCAATTTACGCGTCAAGAGAGCGAAATGGAAAGAACACACACAAAGTGTCTTCAGTTCACGCACTTGGAGTGAAGGTAGGTATCCATCAAAGTGATCAATCGCTTCAATCACCCTCAAAACTTCACTCATTCGCTTTAGCAGCATATTGAAAAATACCTGTCCTTTCTGTAGAGCTCGATTTTGTAGGTCACACAGCAACTACTCGATGGAAACTGGCGCAAATGGAACTCAGAGGCCACGATTTTAACTCCGAGCCTTGGTTGGTCGAACTATTTCTTTTCGCTCCTTTGTTGAGTGTATGCCAGTTTTCTTTTTTACGCCTCTTGCTGCTTCTCCCATTGATAACCGCTTTGGTTCTTTCCTTATGTGCTCCCACTCGAAACACGACGTATGTCAAGAAACCACCCACGAGAAAGCGCTCAGCATAGTGGAAGCACATAGACCTCCCAGAAGGTCGGGAAATGTCTCAGAGGTGCTATCAGGGTCAAGAGAAGTCTCACAACTCCAAGAAGCCGCAGAGACAATGGTGGAATGTTTTATGCTCACAGACCTTTGTTGATCTCAGGACTATCGAAGTCCTGTAAGACATTAGGAGAAAGCGAATTGGAAAGAAATGTTTGCTTATCCATGTGTGGAAGAACAGCGAAAGAGATGTTTCAGTCTCATATCGTGTTGGGTGTCTCCAACACCGCTCGAGAAGTGGAAGCAGATAGTTGAGGTCTCTTCTTATACTGCTTCTTGTCTTCCTGTCAGATAATCCTGGCAAGCAAAGTTTCTTCCAGACCATGGCGAGAATGAGACTTCCACCAGCATGGGAGAGTGCACCCGACATATTGAGAACGGATATGCCTCAACAGGACCCACAAGCACTCCCACAGTCGAGAGGTACACCACCAACAGGACCTAATGAACCTCGTCAGAGCAGAAGACGAATCTCCAGACGTGGCATTCATCTAGAGCAACCTGAACGCCAATGGGTTCATCATGAAGTCGGACCATCCCAGCCCAGTCCTATCAGGATCGGCGTGCCAGATCCTCCATATCCCGTCACCCCGCCATCACTTGAGCGACCTCAGAGAGTGCTACCTCAACTTGGCTATAGGGCACCAACACCCCTGCCACCTGTGCCGTCCCCAATTGGACCAGCTCCAGTTCAAAGGCCAGACAACAAGCCGCCTCGTTTGCTGCAACGTCAAAGACAATGTGCACGCCAGCTGGACGCCTCTTTACCAACTCTCAGCCTCTCAGCTCTGGCATCAGGCTCGATACTGTTGGTTTCTGCCATACTGTTCGTTCGAAGTGTGATGGTCGGCACTCCGCATGCATTTGCTGGAAGATCAGCGCTGATAGTCTTCTTCGCTCTCTCAGTCGCGGCCTTCATCATCTCCTTTGGCTTGATCTTGGGCGTGTTATGCCGAAGAGCTCGAGCTACGAAGACTGCTGTCGCTAGAGCCCAAGCAAGACAAGAGATCGAGTTGATGGAGCCAAGATTGCGTGCGAGCGAAGACAGACTGCCGATGTATCACAGGAGTAGACGAAACGCAATCTGTGAGGTTCCAAGTGAGCCCGGAGTTGTCGTTGGTGCGCCAAAGTATCTCCCAGTACGAGACCGAGACAGAGGTCGCATCCGTAGATTTGCATCACCCATTCGATTTCCATCAAGAGATCTGTCCGAAGTACCGTTCTCGCGACCTCCGACACCACACCCGAGGCCACCATTATCGCCACTCTTCCCGCCTGCACCCAGCACACCTCCACCACCCATACCTGAACGTAACCCTGCTCGTCTGCTCGTGGGTGTCAAGAAGATTGGAGATAAGATCAACGGGGATGCATCGAGCACGATTGCACAGCCCAGTCCCCAGTCAGGCATCTCACCAAAGACTGTTCCACCGAAGAATGATCCACAGACGGATCACAACGATACTGTTTCTGGCCACTCGACTCAGATGTTCAACCAGCACATGCTTACAGCAGGTACTCGGGAGTTACAAGCCTATCTTGAAGCGCCTTCGAACTCCAGCTTGAACACTCTTGCAGCATATCAGCACAGCGAGAGTGATTCGTCCTCCACTCAAGCCATCGTGAATAATGACCACAGCGTATACAGCGATGGCAATGACCAGATCGAGGAGGAAGAGGAGATTCATCTCGGAGAAGCATCAGTGCTGAGTATGCAAAAGGTGGGCAAGGCACGCGAGTGTTATATTCCAGCCCCAAAGAGCAAGATATCTGCACCCGAGTCCCTCGACACAAAGAAGCAACGACGCTCGAATCTCAAGGTGTTCACGGACACTCCAAGACCAGACAGTAAGAGCGTTGAGCCACGCAAGCATCGAAGCATGATGAACACATTGCCGAGCGCGCCTCTTCTGCTGTCTGCGCAGAGAAACAAAGACAATCAACTCGCAGTCAAAAGGCCGCACAGCCTCAGTCCAAAGAAGCTGACAGGATCTGAGGTCAAGCCAAAGGCAGCCGGATTGGGCATCTCCATCGGGAAAGACCAGAACAAGGAAAACGTGGAACCTGATCAGACCGAGGTGGAAACGTGGAGTGCTCTAGGTGGTGTTTGAAGCGACGCTTACAAGGAAATGGATGATAGTGGTTAGTTGTATGCAGTCCAACAGAGGAGGGTGTTGGAGTTGAGGTATGCAAAGTGAGACATAACAGAGCTTCTCAATCCTTCCAACCTTCAATCTCAAACTCGTACTGCTGAACGTCGTTGTCTGTAGAGTTGCCGTGTTCGTCGTATAGCGTTTTCTCAACATAAGTGACTTTTCCGTCGTGATCAACCAGGATGACTGTTTGCTTCTGTGTACCGTACGTTCCGTTGTCAGTCTTTGCAGTGTGACCTACATCAGCTGCAGCGATCTCATCGGCTGAAGAGTCCTTCAAATTTTCTCCTCCGATGCGTGGGATAAAGATGCTATTGCGGAGTTGATAGACGTATGTCTCCCAGTCTTGGCCATGCTTGCGACGAGGTAAAGTATCCATGCTCAGTATCCCGAAGAACGATTTGAGCAGGTCTTCTTTGCTGGAGCCTGCCGTGGTGTGCTCCAGAATTGCCTTGTGTAGTTGCTTCTCTCCTTCGACGACTTTCGGCCATGTCCTATCGCCATAGTGCGAGTTGCTGAGGCCTCGAATCTCACCAGGCTTACCACAAATCCAAGTAGTAGCTGATGCATCCTCAATACGGTTTGATATGATCGCAAGCCCTTCTCCATTCTTCGCACAGATGTTGCGCTTGCTCAATTTACCAAACACCAGACTAAAGCCGCCAACATCACTTACACCAACGTCTTCGACCATGTGTCGGGCAAATTCCTGTGAAGACTGCGTGCTTTGCGGAGACTGAGTCAGAAAGGCTTTTGGTAGGCCTCCTCGGGACTTTGTGCCATATACTTGTGCGCCGGACTCGCGAAAATTAGTAAGACACGCCAGACGACCCTGTTTGGTGAGGCCTAGCCATGTGCCTTGTTCAGGGCGCTGCAAGTCACGACCTCCAAGAACATGTTCATTGGGAGACGGCCAGAATGCGGCTTTTGCAGTCGGTCGAGTCAAGAACTCCTATGATCGTGTTGTGTTAGTTGACCAGACAGTCATGGCAAGAGTGGTGTTGAGCATAATTACATCGCGATTGTTCAGTAGGATGAACGGATAGTCGGGATGCGCAGTCGTAAGCAGGGCGATACACATGCTGCAGGCCTCCGAGGATATGTTTCAGAGTTTGATAGTGACAAAAGTCGAACCTGCTTGACGTTGTTTGCGGCTGGAGGTGAAGTGCAGGTTGCCGCCTGTCCGTCAGAGGTGGCTGGGGCTGAAATCGCATGACGTTTGCCGTAGGCTTCCGTGCCCAGCTTTCGACAAGTCCGACAAGACAAATTCATGAGCTTGACCAGACCACGAAGCATGTCAAGAACATCTTTTGAAATGCGAAAGCGTAGAGCTGGAGCACGACTATTCTTCACACTGCTCATGACACTCTGTTACAGCGTGTGCACCGACAGAGCATATTGCAATCACATGCTGGACGGAAGAGCTCTCCACATCATGCCGGCACCCGCCTTGTCCGCGTTGAGATCTTGAGTTGCATGTGGTACAACGTTGAGTATGTTATGCATGCTTACTTTAGTGCTGAAGCTTGATCAATATCTTGTTTATGTCGACGTCAAGTGCTCGACATGCGCACGGCAGTGTCCCTAGTTCAATGGCCGCAACGATTGCGACCTCTGGGCGTTTGTCTTGTCTGAGGTGCGCCTCAACCTGTACCGCACCAACCGTGTCGCACTATTTCCGAATCGCAGTGTAGCTCCGGCGGATTTGATCTTTGAGGAAATATTCTAATCATCGTGATTCGCTGCTTGGAGGAACCGGATCTCCAAAAGGATCTACATGTCGATTGTCTCCGAGATGAGGCTCGGACCGAATTTTCCTGACACGACTCCAAAATTAACATCAAACACGAACATTTCGTATCGCAACGAGCTGTGAAAGGCTTGTTGACTAACGGCAGATGATTTGTGAAAGCTGGAAAAGAGGATCGTGTCGAAACATTCGACAGAGAAGGATTATTGCATGTCGTACCGAGTCTCAAGAGAGGAGGGGTATGGAGATCCAAATGTAGGGCTCATACAATCTGTCTCAAAGTGAAATATGTAGATAGAGCGGCACCTATCAATCCAAACATGCCTAATCTCCCGGCGCTTGGCTTCCATTTCTCCAAGAGGCGCCGCGGCTAGTCGGATACTTCAAGCAGCCTCGTACGCCCACTTTTTTCAAGAATATCAAGGTTTTGGATTCACGTTTGTTGCGTTGACTTGGTGCAGGCTGGGACTTTCCTGCTTCTTATAATCGCTCTCTTTCCTCAGTATTCACACCACGCTCGCTCCTAAACAACGCATTTCCATTCTTCAACATCATCATGAAGACGGTAAATTATCCGCGCGCAATGCCGCGATCGCAAAAGACGCGTATGCTAATTCCAAACGCAGACATCTGTATCGGGCGCCGCTCTGGCAGCGGCCTCGCTCTTCTCATCCTTTGCAGCAGCAGTCCAGCCTCTTACTGTCAATGGCGCAAACTTCATTACCAAGTCGAGTGGAAACCGCTTCTCTATCGTTGGTGTCGAGTAAGGATTCATCATGACGCAACATCTCTCAACGTGCACTTCTAACGGTCAACTTTAGCTACCAGCCCGGCGGCTCCTCCGGTGTTTCTGAGACCAGCGACCCTCTGAGCGACGGCCAGGCTTGCTTGAGAGATGCAATTCTTATGCAGCGTCTCGGTGTCAACACTATCAGAGTTTACAACTTGATTGCCGAGCTCAACCACGACGAGTGCGCATCTATTTTCAACGCTGCCGGTATCTACATGATTCTTGACGTGAACAACGGATTCCAAAACTCATACCTGGACCGCACCGCTCCCTGGACCACTTATACCAATGCATATCTTACTCATGTCTTTGGCGTTATTGAGGCTTTCGCGCCTTACCCCAACCTTCTTGGATTTTTCTCTGGTAACGAGGTCATCAACGAGCAGAGTGCTGTCAATGCACCCGCCTACATTCGCGCCGTCACCCGCGACATGAAGGACTACATTGCCAAGAACGTGGACAGAGACATCGGTGTTGGTTACTCTGCTGCCGATGTTGCTGACCAGCTCAGCCCTACCTGGGAGTACCTTGGCTGCGAGCTCGCCAACTCGACATCCTCCAAGATTGACTTCTTCGGCCTAAATGATTACGAATGGTGCGGGCTCGCGACTTATCAATCGTCTGGCTACAATGTTCTAGTCGAACAATTCGGCAACACTAGCATTCCCGTGTTCTTCTCCGAGTACGGATGCAATCTCGTCAAGCCCCGCACCTTCACCAACGTCCCTGTTCTCTACGGGCAAGAGATGAGCGTCATGTCCGGCGGTCTAGTCTACGAATGGACCGAAGGCGAAAACGACTACGGTCTCGTCAACCTCACCAGCGCCACCGAAGTCCACCTCCGCGAAGATTACAGTTATCTCGCCTCCGAATACGCAAAGCTCGACCAAAACCTGCTTACCTCGGCCAACAGCACCGCCACCGGCCAAAAACCCCCAACCTGCAACCCAGACCTCATCACCGGCAACTTCTGGAACAGCTGGGATCTTCCCGCGCGTCCCAGCGGCGTTGACGCTTTAATCAGCAGCGGCATTTCCAGCGCAAACAAAGGAAAAACCGTCTCCGTGACTAGCACCGCCATGCCAGCTTCCGTCTACGATTACAACGGCCAACAGCTCAACAACCTCGAACTCACCGTTCTCGCTGAGCAAGACAGCAATCATCCTGGTCTTGTGGGCAACTACACTCCCTCCACACCCACTGGTACCGCCGCAGCTTCTGGCAGCAGCAGTGCTGGCGCAAGCTCCTCCAGCGCCACACGCACCAGTTCTGGAAAGGCCTCGTCTACGGCTTCTCAATCTGCTGCTACGAGCAGTGGTGCTGCTGCACCTGTGCTTGGTTCCTCTGGCGCTGCTGCAGGCTTTGGTGCTTTGCTTGCTTCTCTGCTTTTCTTGTAAGCTTGTGGTGGCTTTTGGTATTGGTTGCGGTAGTATGAGAGGTGACGCGGGCACATCACCTCTTGTGTTTTTTCTTTTTTTTGGTCGATTGTTTTTCTTTCTTTTGTATACCCATCCATCCGCTATGTTTTAGGTGTATTCATAATTATCCCCATTGTTTGTACTCTTTTTCGCATCGCATCGAACTAGATTAGCGAGGTCTTTGGGGCCATTCGATTATTTGGGCTCTGATGGTCTGGTCTTATTGTTTTTCTTTGTTTACTCGTAGAAGACCATTTTGAAGCTTTACTCATTCTGCGATTTTGTTTCTGTGATCATTTTGTATTGTTCTTTTCCTGTGATGTGTCATGTGTAGGCGTAGAAACATACCGCACTCAAAAGATCATTCACGTATTCAATTGCCAAGATGAGCAACAAGATGAGCAAAAACCACAACTTTGAAGAAAAAAAAAGAGAGAAGAAGAGGGGTATTCTATTGCTCAAAACTTCTATTCACAGCCCCCAAGTCCTTGCAAGCCACCTTCTCCTCAGCAAAGGACATTTATTGCTCAATCAGCAAACAACATCTACGCAGCAGCAGAAACAGAAACAGGCACACCCTTGGGTTTCCTAGCAAACAAGCCCACCACAGCACTAAACATCTCAGCAACAGGCATGAGTGCAATATTCTCCCTATCAAACACTTGCGCCAATTGCTCTGGTCTAACAACCGGTTTATCTGCTTCTTCGTCGTTTTCGAGGAGGTAGACGTCGGCAGCTGGTTGGGTTTCTACCATGTCGGCATCTGCGATTTGGGCATCTGCCATGTCGGCGACAGATGTTGAGATGAGGGCAGATTTGGCGATTGTAGAGGAAGCAGCATTGGAGCGTTTGCCGCGACGAGTACGTACGCCGGTGAGGACGGGCGCAGCTGCTTGAGGTACCAACGAAAAGACTTCGGCGGCGGTGGTCAAGACCTTGTAGCCTCTTCTACCCTTTGCGGCCAAGACGGCTGATACAGGGTATGGCAACGATTGATTAAACGTAGGCGCCGAGCTCGCAGGACTGTATATCTGGACGCGGGAAGCACCGCCCTTCGTCTTTGTCGCCACGGCAAAAGTGTTGTCTTCAGGGTTTGTGGTAAGGATGGAAGTGCCAAAGCGGGCGGCGCGCTCAAGATTGATACAGCAGAGTTGGAGTTCATCGACAATGTCCCAGACTGTGATTGTTTGGTCGGCGAGCACGATGAGGTGGCGGTCGAGGAAGGCGAGGGCGCGGACGATGCCGGTGAAGAAGCCTGAGCGTGCTTGTTCGGTGGTTCCGTCGCTGGTGTTGATGAAGTGTACGGTGGGAGTTTCGGTGACGTGCTCGAAGGCTTGGGACACGGCGATGGCGGAGCCGTCTTCAGAGTATGCCAGTGCGGCGCCCTTGGGAGGAGGCAGAAGGCTGGATTGATCCGAGGTTTCTGCTAGCTCGACACTGCGATCGAGAGGGACTGAGTAGCGGCATGACCAGTCAACGAGACCTTCAGTCTTGCTGCCACGAACGACGATGCCGTTGCGAAGGCGAGTCTTGGGCTTCCAGATACGGACGCAGCTGTCTTCGCCTACACTTGCAAAGCCGACCTCAACGGGATCAGCAACAAGATTCAAGACCCGGCCGGGCTGAGAATCGCCACCTAGTTGGTGAGGGCTATCGATTCTGGTCTCCAAAGCCCATGAGTTACGCTCAGTGTCCCAGCGCCAAATCTTGAGGTATACTTCGCGACGGAAGAGACGTTGCTCATCGTTGGAAGATTTGTCGGCAGCCAAGTGTTCAACATCGGGGTAAGGAGGTGACCAGTGTTCGACCGTGGCGAGCCATTGTCCATCGTGGCTGACCTGGAGGAAAGCAACGTCAGGAACCTTGATGCGATTGCCTTCAGGACCCTTGTTGTAGTCGGTGACCATGTTGCGAGTCAAGGCCTGACGGGAGATGTGACGGTCGTTGGAGATATCATAAGTTTGAAGGAAAGGTCGGGGAGCGGCAGATGATGTGTGCTGGGAAGACTCGTTGGTTGAAGAAGGAACAGATAACAGGAGTTGATCAGGAGACAAAGGGTTCAAAGTTGCGGCAGCTGCGCGCAGGAAGCTCTTCTCGATATCGACTGGAGCGTTGGTGTTCTTGTCAACAGATGATTGAGCCTGCAGTCCAGCAAAGTTTGCAGTGGGCTTGAGCTCGGTGGTGGATAGAATCATGATTGAGTTGTCAGCGAGCTGAATGGCATATGATGTACCGTTTGGCGAAACAGTAAGACGCTCAATCTCAGCAGTCAAGTGAGGGAGGAACTGCTTCTTGCCGGTCGCCAACTGCCAGAGCACGAGAACAGTCTCTCTACCACCAGAAACGAGATAGTTTCCATCCTTGGACCATTTGACGGTTGCGACAGCTTCGCGGTGCCAATGCAGGTTGCGAGGAGTCAAGGACTCGGCATTCTTGCTCGAAGGGTAAACATTCTCGTAGAGGAAGATTTCACCAGAGACGTTTCCTAGGGCGACCGAGATGTTTTCCGTCTTTTCCTTCTTCTTGGACTCGCTAGACTCGACTCTGCATTCGAGACTTGTCACGCCGGCGGAAACTGTGATTTCGACAAAGTCGTAGCGGGGCGAACTTTCGGCGGGAATGCGCTTGCCGACGACCAGTTTCGTCGAGGTAGCAGCGACAACAAATTGACCCTCGACGCGAAGATGGCTCAGAGAATCCTTGGATGTGTAGATGGTGCGGCCTCCTACGACAATGTTCCAGTCCTCTCCGTTGTGGCAGATGGCGTACAAAGTGTCTTGTGAAGCATCCTCGGAGGGTGTGACAACCAAGGCAGAGATGGCACCCTCAAATTTGATATCGTCATCGAGGCGAGAGCCAGTAATCCAGTTCCAGCGCTGGACACGGCCAGTAGATGAAGCAATGTACAAGTCCTCGTCGTCGGCGGCAGAAACGGCAAAGGCAGTGGCTGAGCGGTCGGGGCCAGGCAACTTTCTCTCGACCAGCGATGTGGCAATTGACAGGACCTCGATTTCGCGGCCGTTGGACGCAAAGATGCAGCTACGAGTGGTCAGAACATGCGACAAAGGTGTAAGCAGGGTGTAGCATACCTCTCGTCCTGGGCAAAGATGGGGTCGTGCAGGATGAACCTTCCACCTAGAGGCTTGGATAGTGCCCAAGGTGCTCTGCCCTCGACTCTTGCTTGCGGCTTCTCGACGACCTGGCCTTGGTCGATTGCAACATGGTCGGTGCCCTTTCTTTTAATGTCGCGGCGACCTCGCCTCGCCTTTTTGCCCTGTGCCGGAGTGGTGGCTACCTGTAGCGCATTGTCGTCGGTTGAGCCAGCGGTCTGCGGGAGGTTGACGGTGGGTGTGCTGAGTTGGTCCAGAATCTGCGTCTTTGGCGTCGACTTTGGAGTTTGCGTCTTGACGGGCTTGGGAGTGGTTGTCGCTGTGTCCTGGTCCAAGTGGTCGCTCTTCTGGCGCTTTGGCAGGGTAGTGGCAGGAGCCTTGTCACGCTGAGAGCGCTTTCTCTTCAATAATGTGTCGGACATGGTTGCACCTTGCTTGTCTTGTCGCTGAAAAAAAGTTGGATTGAACCCTCGTCGGGACACGGCTCCTCCAGAAATTCCTGAGCGCGGAGAAAGAAAGGGCTTGGCGCTGCTTTTTGCGACTGTCAAAGCATCGCAAGTTCGGCCTTTCGCTATTCCCTCGACCATCCTCGTCGCCCGCCTCGATCACATCCGCAACAAGTCGCTCCTTTAACGCAATCCTCGCCCGGCGCATTATCTCCCAAAAACAAACATGATCATCCCCATCCGCTGTTTCTCCTGCGGCAAGGTCAGTTTGCGATGAGCCTCCCAGCCCGCACCTCTCTCCCGCAATGCGCTGACAAAACACCAAGGTTGTCGCCGACCTCTGGGAGCGCTACATGGCTCTGCTGGACGAGGGCATGCCCGACGGGTGAGTTGTGCACCTTACACGACCATTGCATACAAACCTCTGACACATCTGCACCAGTGACGCTATGGACAAGCTCGGTCTGACGCGCTATTGTTGTCGCCGTATGCTCATGACCCACGTCGACTTGATCGAGAAGCTGCTCCGGTATGCGAATTTCTGCCATGTCTTCTTCTGCTGGTCCACTGACAAATCTATCAGTTACAACCCCAACGAGCGCGACATCATTAGACAGCGCGTCTGATTCTTCTCTCAAACACACCATACCCTCTTTTTGCATACAAACAACCTGGCGTTCTGGGGGCATTCTTTTCAAAAGCATGGAGTTTCGGGCGGGCGTCGTTTTTTCGAGAAACGGAAGGCGCGGTGAACAATTCGATCAAAAGATTCGAGAAAAGTTGATGGGGATCAAGACATCATGAAAGAGAGAGAAAACGCTTGCAAAGCACGTCAAACCAGGCACGCGGCCGAACAAAAACACAACTCAAAAACACTTTCACTCAAGAAACACAACACGAAAAACGATCTCCGTGATTTTGACTTCTGGGAATCTATTAGGGTCTTTTTTATGCTGCACTTGCCCTGACACTGCTGTATCGATTGCAGCTTGAAGAAATGGGTCACTCTCGCTGATGATTGAGTTATGCCTTGCTTGGTTAGGTCCTGTAGACGGCCTTTACCAGACCAAACCACGCCGGATGAGGAAGCCCAAGCTACAAGAGATTTGGTCATAGTCCTTTTACATTGCCATCACATGCTCTTCCGGCATCTCAGTGTCTGGAAATTCGGGCCTTCGGACCCATAATGATCCGTTTGGTGAGATGGAATCCCCTAGCGAGTAAATCATCATTAGCGCAGATGAAAAGTATGCAAATTGCCATTTCAATCATAGATGCAGACCCGTCATTATGCAATCCACAAAAGACCAACTACGAAACATCAAAAACAATGATAAGCCACTGCTCAGTGCTCGCTAAAGCCATTGAGAAAGTAACAAGAAATGCCCAGTCATGCGCCCATATCGTACAACCCCTAGAACGCCGTGCATGCACAAAAGGCCATATTGGGAAAGAATAATGCCATGCCAATGCAAGAGTGTGATCAAGAAAAGCATAATGTTAGAAGTTAGAGGAAGGTCAGGGGCGAGACCATTTCCAGAAGTGAGAACCAGAAGGTCGTTGACAATAAAGCTTGTAGCGGATGAAGAGTGTTGTGAATGTGTATGAATAGGTTTGGGAGTGAAGAGCGTGGGACTCGCGTGAGAGAAGGTAGACGAGAATGATGATGAGCATGTTGATCAACAGCAGCGACCCTTCCTGACGTTGGTATTGTCCTCACTTTCGCCAGCTTCGGATGCATAGCTGACTGCACCAGGCGTGTGAGGGAAGCCTAGCCAGCTGCGTCTCTTGTCGCCATGGCCGACCCGAAAGCTACCCGTACCGCCGTTCGGAAGATCAAAGTAGCTTTGGCCGCCTTCAGCAAAAGGTGTGCGTCCCATCGAGGCTTCTACGGTACGCTGCTGATCGAGTCTGCGCTGATGCTGGTCGACGAGCTTGCGTGTGATGACGCGGAACATTTCTTCTATGCCCTCGCCGTCCTTTGCACTGATCTCGTGGCAGCAGTCCCAGATGTGTTCTTGACCCCAGAATCCACTACTGCGATTGCTGTGCGGCGAGGCCATGGCGGCAAGATTGTTGTTGCTCGAAGGTGAGCTGTGCATGGCACTCGAAGGACGAGCACTGCCTGGCGCGACTTGATCTGGGTAGAGCTGCTCTGCAACATAGCCGATGCAGCGCTCGAAAGGCACCTCGCGCTTGGAGGGGTCTTCAGCAACGACATCGCTCTTCGTGCCGACGACGTGCAAGATCAGATCTTCAGTCTCGCCCCAGCCGCCCTTGTCGCGCAGCTCTCGCAGCCATACGCCCATCTCCTCAAAGCTCTTCTTGCTCGTGATATCATAGCATAGTACGGCAGCATGTGCGCCGCGATAGTATAGCTTGCTGATGCTGCGGAAGCGCTCCTGGCCGGCGGTATCCCAGATCTGGAGGCGTATGTCCGTGTCAGTTTCGGGATCGTGGACGCGCGTGGTCAGGAAGGAAGCGCCAACGGTCGATGGAGTGCTGGGAGGGAGAAAGGTCTGATGGACGAAACGGTGGACCAGCGAAGTCTTGCCCACGTTCTGAGAACCGAGCACGACCAGCTTGGCCTCTAGCGAGGTCGTGGGTGCCGACATGACTCGTCGGATTAGGAAAACAGTATAACAAGAAAGAAGGTGACCAATAAGGAAGGCGCTGATTTGCGACGGATTCCGAGCTGGGCCGGTGACAAGGCAGCAAGCAAGGTCGTTTGTGGTCCTGCTAGACACTTTCAGCGTGGGCGCAGTGTCTTGTTGTCCCGGGTGATCAGTCGTGGGGGTCTCTAGAAACCGCGACCGAGCCCCAGCGAAATTTGACAAGCAGCCATTGCCCAAGCGGCGCCTGGAGAAGCGAAAAGGAGTGGACACAAAAAAGTCCTTTGTTATTAGATTGCAAGAAAGGGTCTTGCTTGGGCTTCCATCAGGGACTGAAGTTCTGTTGATGTTTGTTCCTGCCTGATTAGGTTACTGCCGTTTTCCGGCTTCCGTTGGCCCAAGCTTTGACACCTGCTGTACCGCACTTCTCCTCCCACCTCCTTCAGTTGACACATTTGACGTCTATAAGTATCCCAATGGTACTGTGGCAAGCGATCTTTCTTACTACCATCCTCTTGCAGACTTGCACACCTGTGTGTTGTGCATCGTCATCCACGCATAGAGTCCTGACCAGTCATGACTCCCGAGCATCTGCGTCCCTGCCAGTTCAAATCTCACCACACGAAAACGTCTTTATTCATGAGCTGCATGGCCGGTAGCCTTCAGACCGTTTACAGCTCCAGATTTCGGGCTCAGCTCGCCGCGAACCCTTTTTGTCACCTGTCGTATTTCGCTTTTCCCTTTCAACACCTACACTCAGTTCGAGAATAGATATCGTACTTTCTGACTCTAGTTTGTACTGTGGCCTTGCCGATACGCAGGACACTACTCGACGTCTTCTCTAGTAGACATCTTACTCTCGAAGATGTCTGTACCCACTGCTGCGCACGTAATGAACATTAGCATGGGGTCTCCGTTGTCCGGTCCTCGTTACAGTTGGTCAAGAAGACTCCGATTGTGAGTCTGCTCATCAAGCGCAGACTTCTGCTAAAGTCCCCTTCGAAGATGCCTCACATTGAATAGAGTGACTCGAGGTGCTGTCTGTATACAGCATGTCTGAAGTCGAGATTTGTTACATGTGACCATGCAACCAGACAAGCAGGCACCTAACTCTTTTATAAGAAACTCGAGCCACTACATTCGGATCTCGGAGAACCGTGGGTTGCTGAAACGGCGTCGGCCCACGATATACAAGTCTTCTGTAGTTTGCCGTTAGCTGCATCCTGTCAGTATAACGTCCTCGCCATCAGCCTCGTTTGAAGTCAATAATCTCCTATACAGCTCGGTTTTCGGAAATCCTCGGATTGTCTCTTTGGTCCCCAATCCAGATGGTCTATCATGCTTTCCAGAACATGCACCGAGGCTCTAGTCCAATCTCTGATCGACAACCCGAACAATAGTTACCATAGAGTTGCTACCTATTCTGGAAGAACTATCGGAGGTGTCTCTGGTTGATGACGCCCAAGAATCCTTCCACCGTTGCTGCTCTATCTCATTGGCCCCACCATCTCTTTCTGATACCTATCTGTTGCTATGTCAATAATGGACTCCAACTACTTGGATCAGTCATGCTACCCCAGTATTGATGGTGCCGTTGGAATGTCTCAAAATCTGCAACCTATACCTTCTGAATTGTCGAGCCTGGTTAGAGTGTGATAATCGCCTCCGGTCTGATCCTAAACAAGTTCAAGTCCTGGCATGATGCCTTTTTGCAACACATCTATCTGTTCTCTGGACTTCTAACCACCATCGTAATAACTAATGACCGACTAATTTGTTAGGATTACAGTTACTATTTACTTAAGATGCGCTTCCACGGTGCAGCACTGTCGGGTGGTCTCATCCTGTCATCTCTTTCTGGTGCTGCGACCCAGGAAACCGCTAGTCGTTCAGGCAGTGATCATGCACAACCATCCGTCCGTAGGCACTCAAATGACCAAATCTCAGGAACCAGGAAGGATTCCGTTTTCGAAGTCTTCAAGAAGTTTCTACCCGACGTGGACATTCCAGTACCGTTTCGCTTCAACAACAATCATAAATCGGAGAATGGAGAACAAAACACTCGCAATGCTTGGTCTCCGGAATCTTCTGCTGGCCGGAACTCTGAGGAGCAACTTCCTGACGATTTACCTCTTGACTCCGAGTCTGCCACTTCAAAGACGATGGTGTTTCCACGTCGAGCTTTGTCCACGGCAAGACCTTTGACATCAAAATCTTCCAGCCGAGTCTCTTCCATGAAGAGCAGCACTACACGCGTGACGAGTAGTGGCCGGATAGTCAAACCATCAACACAAAAGACAAGCTCGGCACAGAAAATAAGCTCGACAAAAAAGGCAAGTTGGACAAAGAAGACCATCTCTGTAATACGAGGAGCGCCTCTCTCAACGTCTCGCGCAAAGGCATCTCAGCGACCAACAACATCGATACAGAAATCTAGCTCGAGCAAGAAGCCCTCAAGCTCGAAGCAAGCTTCCTCGTCGACTGGAGTCAAGTCGTCCGGCAAGACATCAAGTTCGACGCACATAGTTTCGACTTCGTCACGACTCACGAAGCCAATTCGTGGTTCCGAGCTTCCGAGCCAGGCTGCCTCGAGCTCAACGGGGAGACTCACCAGCTCTAGTATTAGGACGCCAAGCAGTGCTTCTAGTACTGTAAAGCGCGCATCTACCTCAACAAACAAGCTATCGAGCTCTAGCAACAAGCCACTCAGTTCGGCGATCAGAAGTTCCAGCTCTGCGAAGACGAGCTCGAATCACGCCACGCAGGCTTCGACTTCAAGCAGGATATCATCAAGTGCTAGAAGTTCAACACAAAGCTCCGCCAGCACGATTCGAGTGTCAACAAAGGGGAATGTACCTGTCATTTCGAGCAAAACCACAGGCACCACTGTCCCCTTGTCTCATGCGTCTTCTCAATCTGCGGCAAAGACAATTTCTGAGAATACTCTTCTGGTATCATCCAAGACTTCTAGTGCTATACGCGGCTCTATTCTGAAGTCCTCTTCAGTATCCACTAGGGCTTCGAGTGTTGCCCGTGACTCAGCCTCGGTCATCTCGTCGACTCAGGACCATTCGGTCTCCAGTGCTGGCGGATATTCACCAGCGGCCTCGAGCTCGACCGTATCTTCGCCTACTTTGGAGACATCATCCAAGGTGACAACCACCGCTAGACCACCGGCGTGTCGCGGCAAACTGTCTTGCCCTCCCCAGGACACTACCCAAGCCTTATCATCCATGACGAAAGTTTCTTCGAAGCAGACTTCAGAATCATCTGCCACGAATCGTATCTCGGTGTCCGCATCAAGCCCTACTCGGTCTTCGACGACAGAGCTTCCTGGGCTTTCCTCCTCGACTGCTGCAAATAAAATAGCGTTCAAATCTGATCTGACCAATCCTGTACGGGGACAACTTCCTTCAAAGCCGAATAGCTTGTTGGTCCCAACTTTCTCCTTGGTTTCCACTTCCACCTTCCTATCGGAAGCAAGCTCATCTTCGATCTCTGACACATCAGCCACACGTGGACAGCTGCCCGTACTTCGCAGCTCGACAAGCGGATCCCCGTCTTCTAGCCAGGTCGTATCAGTCTCCCAAGCCGGTAGCTCCAGTCGATTATCGGCTCCTTGGATCATTGGATCTGGAAACACGGGCGCGCAATCATCTGTATCGGCAGCACTCTCCCAGTCAGGCCAAGAGTCTGGACTTAGTTCTAGTACATCTCCAAGTCTCAGCACAAGACAAATTTCGAACCCGGGATCCATCTCGACTTCTAGTACCTTAGCGACGTCGAGTCCGTCGCCGGCAGGAAGTTCTGTTACCAGCGCTATGACCACAGCTGAATCGCCAAGATCAACAAGCTCGAGCACTAGCACCTTGGGGAGAGTAGAGACCCCGACACCAATAAGCTCGGCCATCCAGAGTACAGTGGCAATGGACACACCAAGCTTGTCTAGCTCGTCGATAGAATTTACCGCCACGAGCAGAAGCTTCACTCCATCAAGCAATACTGCGGATATGTTCGGGTCGGAAAGTGCCAGTGTTACAAAAACCCAAAGTGTATCTGCTCAATCTTTGTCATCTTCCTCCAGCATTACAGGCCCAGAATTCGTCGGAAGTACCACAGAACGCGCACCATCATCCGCTAGCACGTATACGCAAAGTACTGTCGATAGCTCTGGCACTACTATAGACGATGGAGATATCTCGACCACGAGCACAGCGGTCAAAACACTCATTTCGCTTGGGTACACCGTCACTGCCTCTTCGTCTTCCCAATCGGACTCTGTAATAAGCCTCTCATTGCCCTCAAGTGCCCCATTAGCTCCTCAGTACACCCTGCCACAAACATCTGATGAGGCAGGGACCGACTTGGCTGCTAGCACTTCGACTTCTGCAGAGATCACTGGAATTACCCGCGTAGTGTCAACAAGCTCAGTGTTAGCTTCTTTTGCAAGCTTCTCATTCTTGAGTACTGTAGAATCAACGAGGACATCCGACCTTCCTCTACCATCTACCCAGACAGGAAGCCCGCTAGCGGAATCGACTCGATCAAGTAGCATCTCCATCATCGTACCTGATGTACAGCCTACCGGTTTTTACTCCTTCTCCGGATCCGGGAGTGTCAGTATAGAGCTGCCCACGAGTTCTGCAGAGTTTATTGCTAGCTCATTCTTGACTGCAGCGGAAAGTGCATCGCATACGATTAGTACTGTGATGTTCAGTGGTGATCCATCTGCAAGCGTTCCCACGCCGTTCACACAAGCATCTTCGGACAGCGGTATATCTGTCGACCAGGAACCCAGCGCAACTAGTCAGCTCATATCTACAGTTGCGCAACCAGCCATCAGCACGTACTCAACGAGCGTCAGTGACGGGCTATCAACCATTTCGCAGTCTGCAGAGACATCGTTGGCTCTTTCCGCGTCTATCGCACTCTCCGGATCTGTGGACATCAATTCTGCCTCGCAGAGTACCTTGATTGGTTCTGATCTTCCTGAGCCGTCATCATCGCCTCTTGCTGTCCTCGATCCCACCACACCAGCAGACACCAGCGATGCTTCGACGTACGCTGAATCAGCGTCGACTTCCGGTGCGGTCACCAGCACTTACGTGTATAACGTCAATCCGGTATCGACAATCGCTACACCGACAAGTGACATGGGTCAGCTTCAAAGTCTGTCATCTGTCAGCGTGGAGGCTCAATCTTCTGTACCAACTCAGCAGTCCGAGATCCTTTCCAGTTCCCAGCTTGTAGATACGACCGGCAGCGTGTATGACTCAGTCTCGACTACAATGACTGGCAGTAGCTACCTACAGGAGTCTCCGTCTGTTAGTAGCTCTGCAAGCTCTTCAGACCAGGTTGACGACAACGAGAGTGCTACGAGCTTGCAGTCGATCTCGATAGTTGAGGCGACTGGCACTGTTACCTCATTGAGTGAGGCTACAGTTGTCCAGATCACGGGGCAACCTACATCAGCCTCGAATACGGGCTTGACTTCCACTGATCTGGCCCTTGGTACGCAATCAAGTCTCGATAGCTCGATCATCTCAAGCACAACAGAGCCAATACAGAGTCAAGCCACGCCAACTGATGACGCTGTCGCTGATGGAAACAACGGCTCGGGTCTGGCTAATGAGAGCGAAACTGCGGTACCTACTTCTATGGTGACAAGTATCGCTTCATCGATCACTGAAGTGCAATCTGCCATCACCACAACTTCTGACGGGTCTGTTGACGTTTTGTCAACTAGTCTTTCATCAAACGCCCAGACGATGGATGTTCCGCCGCCGATCGAAACTGCAGTTCAACCATTGATCTCGTCGGGGCAGGATCAGACTTCTGCATTTTCGAGTGCCGAGGCGAGTCTTACTTCCAACAGCCCTATACCTAGCGCAGATTCTGGGTTCCCAGCCTCGTCGGAGCCTGTCATGTCTAGTTCTGACGATCAGCCTACTGAAACCACGGCCTCTGATGCGCCACCAAACCAACTTCCAGCATCGCCCGTACCCAATACAGAGAGCATTGATGTCTGGGTCTCAATCTCGGCCTCAGTCGGCGTTAACCAGCAAGTTCCTGACTCTACCACTGCTACAGAAGATCTCGTTACAGCATTACCTGAGTTAAGCTCAACATTGACTTTATCGGAGCCTCAAAGTCTGCCAACAAGCACTTCTATCGTTGTTACAGCTTCAATCGATTCGGGAGCTGAAGACTCCAGCATCGCTACTTCCGACAATGAGGGTATCGCAGGACCTACATCGATCACTGAAAGTCCGGCTCAGATCACCTCGGCTTCTGAGAGTATCGTTCTGAGTTTGCCCTCATTGAACAGTGACGATGGCCTTGGAGTGTCAACTGCCACTGTTGAATCAGCAGAATCTGAGTCCATGATCATGCCAGCTACGATTGTCTCAAGCATTGCAAACTTGATCAGCAGTACGCTGGATCCAAGTAGCAGTATACCACAATCAACAGTCGATCTCGGTTTTGTCTCCTCAGACTTAACTGCTCCGTCTGACACTATAACCTCTGGGCTACTTCCATCGATCACTTCAGATGTTTCTATGGCTGCGTCCGACTTGATTCCAACTGCGACTAATGATCCCTCTGGGATCCCATCTGCTGTATTCGACCCAAGCACTGAGGTTTCGAGCATCGTGGACGGCACGAGTCAGTTGACTACTCTTGATGTTTCTGCTACGTCTCAGATCGATGCTGAGCCTACGATCAGTCAGATCAGTTCTATATCGACCGGGCTTGATGCGGCTGCTACCAACACAGACATTGATCAGGTAACTTCTGCTGAGTTGCTAAGCGATCAAACCACCG
The DNA here is from genome assembly GCA_023848605.1 of Aureobasidium sp. EXF-10728. Lineage (NCBI taxonomy): Eukaryota > Fungi > Ascomycota > Dothideomycetes > Dothideales > Saccotheciaceae > Aureobasidium > Aureobasidium sp. EXF-10728. The sequence goes on from SWBG01000005.1 coordinate 759,991, forward strand.
TATCGGCTGCGTTACCCACCGCTAGTGATCCTCTTCCGTCGGGAGTTGACACCATAAGCTCTGCTTCGCCTACTGCGATCGAAGTCATCACGACCACAGATCCCTCAGATACGATACCTAGCACAGTAAGTATCATATTGAGTGCGGCTGTGTCTACCGAGCTCGCCACGTCCGATATGCCCGAGGAAACAGCGATTCTGGCTAGTGATAACTCGTTCTATACAAGTCTGTTATCTGTCACACAGCTAGAGTCTGATCTGCCAGCCTCCCCCACTGTCAGTATATCGGCCATTGTGGGTGTTGCCTCAGGATCTGAGGACTTGACTAGCATATCAGACATACCTTCTCTGTCTGCGGGTGCCGAGAGTACAATCACATCAATTATTGGTCTGGTCCAATCGACACCTTCCAGCCTCCCAAACCCTCCAGTCGAGTCTTCTTTGACACAGCTTGAGTCGATGGGTACAAGTGCTCCTCTACCCAGCACTACAACAGATATTCTTTCATCTCTCACGGGATCTCCTTTGTCTATCTCTGCTACGTCATATAATATTGACAGCAGTCCGACAGAGAGTGTTGATGCGATACATAGCCTTCCAGAGACGTCCATTGCGATTCCTACTGACAATACTCCAATTATTTCTCTGTCATCGATTGTATCTAGCGAAGCGGTGTCAGAAACCTTGGTCTCGGACCCAGCAATAACCAGCGATGATCAGAATCTTTCAACAGAGCCGGCCAGTGTGACCATTCCAGAGGCCACTTCAATTCCTCTCAGTATCACCGTCTCAAGTGAGACTTTTTCGTCTCCGATAGCAACAGATGAACCAGTTCTGAGTACCTCGAGTATTGGCGATCTACTTAGCAGTAGTACAAATCTGGCAAGCGCGACTACCGTTTTGGATCTGCCGGACCTCTCTAGTCCTTCAATTGTGGCTTCCATTACCGAATCAGTCGCTCCTTCCTCAAACTTTGTCGACATCCAGCCCAGTGCGACTTCAGTTGTTGGAGCCGACGACTTCTCTTCCTCGACAATCTCGATGGAAGTTTCGATCACCTCAATCGAGTCGACTGCTGCCCAAACTAGAGCTATCGGGTCAGAACTTGATGTCAGCACTGTTATTGGCTCCAGCGATATTCTCCCTTCGAACACAATCACTTCTATCGACGATCAGTCGAGTATCGCGACACCCGCTCCAGATTTGTCAAGCCTGTTGCCTTCTGCAATTGTGGCTTCCAGTATCGAGTCAGTCGCTCTTTCCTCAGACTCTGTCGAGATTCAGCCCACAGCGACTTCCCTCATTGGATTTGACGACTTCTCTTCCTCGACAGTCCAAGTGGAAGCTTCGATTACCTCGATCGAGTCAGTTGCTTCCCAGACTGGAAGCTCAGAACTTGATGTCAGCACTGCTATTGCCTCCGACAATATTCTCCCTTCGAGCACAATCACTTCTATCGATGACCAATCGAGTATCGCAACATCCGCTGCAGACATACTAGGTGGACCGACCACTCTCCTTCCTCCAGAGACTGAGACCTTGCCGACTTCTACCTTCGATGTGTCCATCTCTTCGACATCGCCAGATGCTGTCACTTCTCTGCTCATTAGCTCTATCGTCGACGATGCATCATCGGTTGCAGCTACTCCTCTTGCCCAGTCCACTGACGTCTCGGACATTTCAGCCAGCACAGAGCCTGAGGTGTCCAACCTGATTACTTCGAGCGCCGAAGCCACCATTGACTTTTCTTCCATACCAACTTCGATCACCGACCTGCCAGCGACCACCAGTTCAGATCTTTTCACGTCAATCACGGCAGCACCATCGTATCCTACAACTATCGATCCAGAGTCCATGGTACAAGATGATTCCTCTGCTGTACCCTCTGCGGTCGACAGTTCAGCTATTGATCTCGAATTCACTACTACCAACGAGTTTCCGGAGACTACAACATCGCCGCCTACCGTGAATGATTCGGATACTTCGTCTGTTACCTCCGCTTCGCTCACCACGAACATCCAGACAAGCCTCGACGACACCTCGATATTACCCCTGATGACCGATCTACCATCGAGTGGTAACTTCGAGACAACAATACCAGCATCTGCTGAGTCAACTTCCCTCGATACCACCTCCCTTGTTCAAGACGCGTCCTCCATTGTGCTGTCTGCAACAGAAAGTTCCGCCATCGATGTTGAACCCATACCTACCAATGTTGCCGCGGAGACTACTGAGTCGCCTGTGTATACGACGAGCATCGATACCCTGTCTGGTGTTCTCACTTCGTCGCCCACGGACGCTGAAGCAACACAAGAAATCACTTCCATACTGTCTTCGATGACTGATCTGCTGTTGACCACCAGCTCTGATCTTCTTCCATTAGTGACGGAGATTCCTGCGACAAGCTATCTGGATACCACCTCTACTATCATGGACACTTCCTCTTTGGTGTCAACCGCACTTGGCAGTTCGACCCTCGATCTTGAGCCCGCAGTCACAAACGCCCCCACGGACACGATCGACTCGCCTTCTAGTAGCTCTCCACTCGAATCTGGTTCTTACGTACCAACCAGTGATCTGGCGGAGACTACTCAGCTACTATCTGCCACGTCAAGCTCAAGCATCCTGGTTGAGACTTCTTCGTTGAACGATCTCACCTCCAGTACCATGACTGACGATTCGATGATTTCTTCTGCGACTAGCATCCTTTCTGATGCCGTTACGCAGACGGTGCCTGATGTACTATCGAGCATCACATCTGATCTGTCAGTATCAGCTACGTCAATGTTGGAACCTTTCCAGACTACATCCGATCCTGTGGATATCAGCTCTTCGACTCAGGACGCTTCATCAGTCATATCGAGCGTGGCTGACGGTACTGTCATCGCGTCAGAACTTACGCTTACCAGCGCTGTTCCAGAGACGACCGATATACCATCAATCACTAGTGCAAGTATCGTGCTTGGCGTTGCTAGTACTAGCTCCGAGTTGATCCAATCCGACATGATCACCTCCACAGCCATCCTGGTGCAGACAACTGATTTGTCGAGTATCCCTGAAGGCTCAACAGCCCAGTCTGACATATTCACCTCGTCTGAATCCATCACAGACGTAACTACCAGTATAGATGCGCCTACTCTATCAAGCAGCGTTGCGTCTGACCTCGGCTCTGAGCTGATTCCACCAATGACCAGCTCAACGGAGCTGAATGAGGCCACTGCTTCCAGCGATGGGTTTGGAGACTTCGAAACCGGCATCAGTTCCTTGGGTCAAGATAACACTTCGACATCCATCAGCCTCCCAGCCGAAACACAAGATCCTATTTCCACGAACAACGATCTACCTACAATTGCCCCCAGCTCAAATGTTGGTCTTGACATTACTTCCTCGACTAGTGTCGTCGGAACAATTAGCGAGGTGACTTCGTCGCCAACATTGACAGCCATACCGACAGACTCAGCGGAATCTGAATCGCTTCCAGCGATGAGTACACCGCAGCCAACGGAGACTGGCCCCGTCAATGCTTCATCATCAGCACTGCCTGATGTTTCACAATTGACCTCAAGCGGGGAGGAGGCTTCCGCCATACTTGGAACTTCAACTCTAGCTTCCATCAGTCAGATCGTGTCAGCGGACATTGCTACGACCTTCGAGACGCCTTCAGAGACCACTCCGACACCAGTGTCCAGTAATCTTTCCGAGCCTGCTGATCTGACCTCAACCGAGATATTCCCTAGTCCTTCTAGCGAAATCGCTGCCGCCTTGTCATCGTCGTCCATCTTGGAGACCTCGACAGAGGGAGTGAGCATATCTATTGAGTCGCCTACATTCTCTCCAATCACGACGTATTCGGAAGCTCTACCAACCATCATATCGTCGTCTCCTGTCGCCGAGCTCACCTCAAGCTCTGCTGTTGTTCTAAGCATGAGCCCGACTTCGAGCATCGAGACTTTCATCACTACTTCCGTGCCTCTCACAAGTCAAACACTATTGGACACTAGTACCCCCAGCGCACCCGCCGACTCAATAGCAACAGTCGAGACCTCAATGAGCTCGTCTTTGAGCGAATTGACGACTTCGTTGCTGCCATCCAGTACTACAGCGTCTCTTGAGAGCATTGTCGCGGCAGATCCAAGCTTGTCTACAGACACATCTTTGTCTGTGCAGAGCTCTCTCGGTGCGCCACCAACAATTGTCTCGGAAACCTCGTCTTTCGTAGTCGCAACCTCAGACATCATCTCTCAAACGACGTCGTTTGTGGCAGCAACTTCGGACGTCGTGATAGTCTCATCAACAACTGGATCGACCAGCGAGAACTTGGTCTCGAGTATCAACCAAGCAGGATCTTCTGTCACTCAAACAACAGCGTCCATTGCGTTGTCTACTAGTATCAACTCCCTGCCAGAAGCGGACACTAGTACGATGAGCACTAGCGTCGCTCAGACTATCGTGAATCCAGCTGTTCCGACTTCCATGCCGTCGTCCACGGCCGAAAGTATCTCCCTTTCTGTAATCATGTCGACTGCAATATCTGCCTCACAGTATCTGTCGAGTGCTTCGGTCATCTTATCCGCGGTCTCTCAAGACACAGAGCAAGTGTCTAAGCCCTCTTCTGAGCCCATTTCTGATATCATATCAACCTTGCAGAGTGTTCAAAGCTCTTCGTCGGCCGCGCCTTCCGTCGCGGCCTCAGTATCGGATGTCGTAAGCTCCTTGGAATCTTTGGTTCAACCTACCACGTCGAGCCTCATCTCCATCACAAGCATACCACAGTCGTTACCCACCTCCACAGCTACCAGCAATATTACCAACGTCAATGCCGGGAGTAGCGATAGTGGTATCCTTTCGGGTGTTGGTGCGACTCCAACATCTTTGTCGTCAGTGAATCTACCGAGTTCTTCGGTTACACCTTCTGTCGTATTGAGCGAGTCCTCTGCCTCCTTGAGCTCAAAAGGCATCTCGAGTAGTAGTTCCCCAGACATGGTCTCTGTCACTCTGACCAGCTCCTCCGCCATCACATCTCAGCTCGCGAGCACCCCACCGGTGTCTAGTCTCTTGCCATCGTCAAGCAATTTGCAATCATCCGATATCTTGCCATCGTCAAGTAATGTGCAATCATCCGATATCTTGCAATCGATTAGTACACTGCAATCATCCAGCACGCCGCAGCCATCCAGCACACTGCAACTCACCAGCATCTCACCGTCATCGACTCCCCTTCTCAGCTCGATTCTTGACTCTTCAACTGTCATTGCATCGTCCTTGCTAACCACTAGCTTGTCAGTCTCGAGCGGCTTCGTTGCATCAGTCAGCACCGGCAGTGCGACTGCACCACGTTTGAGCACATCTGGTATTGACTCGACACTTGTCGTTTCTGCCCCGTCTAGCTCTGGACCTGTGGCCCTCTCCACTAGTCAAGCCGCCGCGACCTCTATCAGTGCAGTCAGTGTAGAAGCTAGTTCGTCGATCAATGTTGGCGCAGCTCTATCTGGTGGTTCAACAATGTCTACGGCAACATCCGTAAACCTGGTCTCTCAGAGCTCTTCTAACATCGTCTCAACGACTGCCATTCTTGCATCTTCGATCGGCGACACCCAGACCACTTCCAGCCAAGCTAGCACCTCATCCTCAATCAAACCTAGCACTTTGGTTACAAGCTCAAGCTCCATGTCAGCCGCGAGCTCGACTGGTTACATTGTCAATATTGGTGTTGGCGACAGCAGTGTGCGTGTTATCCAGACTGCTGGTGGTGGTAATCTCGCCGATGTTGGTGCTGGCTCAGTCGCCTCAACCCAAGTCTCTGCTAGTGGTGTTAATTCTGCCACTACGGTCATGAGTGGGGTCATTAGCAGCTCAGTGGCTGGAACCACTGTCTCTGTGTCCGTTCCACAAAGTGGTTCTAGTGCTTCAAGTTCGGCTCAGCCACTGATTATTTCAACGAGCCAGACTGTTTCGTCTTCTATCCTGGCCAGCACATCGATAATCACCCCTGCGGTGATCACAAGCTCTTCGGCTATCAGCATATCGTCCATCGTCTCGAGCACTTCTTTGGTCAACGCGGCTACCAGCGTCATTGATATTCATCAGAGTTCATCAGCTGCTCTAAGTGCTGCAGCTAGCTCATACCAAACACAAATTTCCTCGTCGAGTCAGACAGCCTCGACAGCTGGCTCGGTCGTTCCATTGTCGAGTATAGCAGGCGTCTCCACCAGCGTGACTAGCTCATCCATCGCTGGTAGCTCGTCATCAGTGTCAAGTCCTGTGACGGTCTCTGTTGCTACGAGTTCACTCTCCACATCTCAAGCGGTCTCGATCACCTCGACCCTAGCAAGTGTCTTGCCAGTTTCGATCCAGTCCAGCAGCCTATCTAACCAGGCCATCATATCGAGCACCACTAGCTCACTGAGTAGTGCAGTGAGCTCATCGATAGTCTCCTTGCCAGCTGCCGTCACTAGTGCCGTGGTCGTCAACCCAGCCACTAGTGCTACTGCGACAATTCAAAACACTCCGATCAGCTCCAATATTGGATCTGTCTCGACATCATCAGTCCAAGTGAGCAGTACTTCAAGCCCGGTCTCCTCAACAACGAGCACCGCAATCATAGCCAGTAGCTACTCGAGCTCTTCGCCCCTCGATATTTCGATACCCGCTATCAATACGGCAGTCAGTGCTGCTACAATTGTACCCATCACATCCCAAACTGCCTTGACAACGATAAGCCCCACGAGCTCTATGATGACTTTGATCTCGTCGAGTAGCTCGTCGGGTTCGACCGCTCTATCTTCAGCGTTAAGCACACCCGTGACTGTTACAACGCTGTCTAGCAGCAGTACCAGCTCCCTGGTGATTCCCGTACCAAACACTGCCACTAGCGTTTTGGCTGCCAGTTCAACTGCAGGTACTATCTCTACGACTCAGATTGCCTCGATCAGCTCAAGCATCGGTCTCACTACAGCATCTCTTGCCCAAGCGAGCAGCATTCTATCCAGCCAAGCTTCCTCGCCTTCGACTACTATCTTGGTGGCTAGCAGCACGACCAGCTCTCTACCCATCATTGTCTCAACGACAACTAGTGGTACTGTGATTGTTAGCATCGCTACGAATGTCCTTCCCGCGTCACAGAGCCCTTCGACTGGCCTGAGCGTTGGACCGTCGACAGTTTCTTCTGCTCTTGCGGGCAGTACCTCCAATCAGGTTGTTTCGAGCACTGTACCCAGTCTTGCACCTTCAGCTACCACGTCTCTCGCATCAAGTGTCGCATCTTCAGCCATCACGTCTTCTGTGTCGGGCACTACATCCTCGCTTGTCACATCTTCAAGTAGTGTCACTCCTAGCACTGTGCTCTTGGCAAGCAGTACATTGAGTGCTTCAGCCGTCGTCGTGGCCACACCTTCGACTACGGTACCGGTAGTCAGTAGTGCTACAAGCAGTCAAGCAGTTCTTCTGACATCTCTGAGTTCCTCAGCAAGTTTAAATGCTGCGTCAATCTCATCTGCCCCAGTCCAAGCGAGCAGCTCATCAAGCCAGATTGTCCCGGTCTCTTCGTCTATTGCCGTATCCTCGGTTATCGCATCCCCTGGTCTCGTGACATCGAACACGGTCGCCTCGATTTCGAGTCTCTCATCTTCCTCTACAGCCTCGACTGTCTCCGTGGTCAATATCGCTTCGAGTGTTCTTCCGGTGTCGCAGTCTTCCACACTTATCTCGAACGTCGGATCTTCTACGACTCCTTCGGCCACCTTGAGCGGCTCGTCCAGCCATATTCTCTCGAGCTCCAACTCCGCTGCCGTATCTTCGAGCATTGTGTCATCGGCATCAAGCGTTGTATCCTCGGTCGTCGCATCCTCCAATCTTGTGTCATCTAGCACTATCGCTGTGGCTAGTAGTCCATCAATTTCTCTTGTGACTTCGTCTGCGTCAAATGTTGTAGTGATCAGCACAATCACTATCACTTCTATCGCACCGCAAAGTAGTTCTGTCGTGACAAGCGCAGGTTCTTCGGTCACAGTCTCGACACAGCCCGCTTCGTCAAGCCAAATCGCCTCGCCTTCCAGCTCGATAGTGGTATCCTCAAGTGTTGCAGGCATTACTAGTAGCTCAATAGCTTCTTCGGTTGTCACTGTCGCCTCAAGCGTCTCGAAAGCTTCATCTACTGCCTCGGTCGCTCCAAGCACTTCTACGGCATCATCCCCTATCTCATCCACTCCAGCTACTCAGACAGCAAAAACCACATCTTCAAGCTCGAGTGTCATTTCCTACGCGACTTCCACTGGCAACTGTGGTACTAGCGGCGCCTTGCTCGCTGCTGGAGCTCTCAGTGTAGCAGGAGGAAACAAGTGTACTGGGTATCTTGTTGGAGGAGTACTCAAGAGAGACGAGCCCACGACTTTACAGACCATTTATGGACCTGTCTCTTCGGTGGTTGCTGTCTAGGACAGACGAAATGTTGGGCAGCTTAGATAGTTTTTTCCTTTGTTTATCGACGTTGATTTTATTCTTGTATTGAGGCCAGGAAGGTCTAATTTAGTACACTACCTGTTTAATCACAATGCAATCTTTCGACTCCTCTGATACTCCGTGATTGATTGATCTGTCCAGTGATTAGTCCCAAGAGCGTAGCCACAAATGCAGCATGGCTACCAAGATAAAAATGCACTGCTCGAGCATTGACAGGGTCATCTTCTTAACATACAATCATCCCATGAATGCTAACCGCTGCAGTAACTACTATTCTAACCTGTTCACGTACCCTTCTCAGATTGATGCAAAACCCCAATCCTGGCTTCCAAGCGCACCTTTGCCGCGTCACCCTCTACCTTCTTCCCTTCGCTCTGCGCGCCACAAACCCCCTCTCACCACTTCTCCCCTCATATCCAAGCAACCCTTTATCCAACACAGCAACACACTTTTTCCCCACCCCTCCCTTCCCCTTCCCCTTTGCCTCATCATCATCACAAACAGGACAAACCCACCACTCATCCAACCCCCTCACACCCCCCACAAACCCCTGCGCCTTTAATTTCGCGATCCCAAAGTCCACTGTTGGCTGCTCACAGTTTCTAGCACAGGGTTCTGGGTGGGGAGTCAGGATTAAGTGGGTGCAGACAAGGCGGTGGGTTAGGGAGTGCGCGGTGCAGGAGGGGAGGATGTGGGTGTTACCGGTGTAGGGGTGGAGGTGGGAGGGGGAGGGCAGAGGGGATGGGAGGTGGTGGGGTTTGGGTTTGGAGGGGTGAGCATTGGAGGAGGGATTGGGGGTGGGCATAGGGAGGGTGAAAGTTGTTGGGGAGGGGATGGGGGAGAGGGAGTCGCGGTTTTCGATTTCGTCGTCGCCGTCTTGTTCTTGTTGTGAGTTGGCGATGGGAGCGGAAGTGGGTGATGTTGAGGTGGCAAGATCAGCATCCACATTCTCTAGTATCGGCGATATTGGATCAGAGACACAAGACCCAGATCTTGGAGTTGAAGGGAAGGGGTCTTTGAAGCTCAGACCTAATCCTTTGGGCGAGAACACATTTGTCTTGTCAACGAGGGTTTTGCGCTCATGTGCTGTGAGACTAGACTTGCGTCTGGGTAATCCAGAGGGGGCAGTAGGTGTAACTCCCCCATCGACACTGATCTGGCGTAACAGTAGACTAGGTGTCTTAGGGATACTCCCACACCGAGGCGTCTTCAGATACGCAGGACCCGGAGGAGTAACTCCCACATCCTTCCCATTCTTACCCGTTGACTGTGAAGAAGAAGGAGAACAAGATTTCCTAGCCGAAGAAGCAAAAGTCGGCACAGGTATGTATGTAGGCGAACAGTGTTTTCCAGGTGGCGCGACCCAGTCTGGTCGCTGTCTGGGTGGAGACTTGGAGATTGCTGACTTTACAGTTGCGGGTTTTGGTGATGGCGTTGCAGTTGATTCGCTCGAGCGGCGGAGGGCAGGATGTGATGAAGATGATCCTGGCGAGTGAGTTGAGGAGCGTCTGATGATGGTGGGTTTGCGCTTTGGAGGAGGAGTCTTTCTTGTCGTGTCGTGCTTGTCTATTTTCGTTGGCGGCATTGCGGTTTTGGTTGTGTGGTTGTGACTGAGATGCAGAATGCGGCGTAAGGGCTGGTTTTGAGCTTTCGATAAGTTGATGGTATGGAAGGAGCATGATCAATGCAGGAGTAGAAGACATGAGAATGTCTTAGCATATGTCTTGGGCGTCTCTTGTGTTCGTTTGTTGTCATGTTTATGCTGAAACGCCAGCAGGTGAAGTGAACAATGTCTCACATGTTGAAAGAAAAGTGAAGAAAGAGTGGAAATCCATTTTGAACGTGAAACATTGAGACTCATTACTTATCTCAGACACAAGCTAGTCATCCGAGTTGCCAAAAGGTGTCTAAGCCTTGTGCTCGTGGTCCTTCTTGAAGGCACCAGACAGGTCCAACACGGGAAGAGGGCAGGGGATACCGACAGCAGCGCAAGCAGTCAGGATGGCCAAGTACCAACCCGAGATCAAACCCAACCAACCAAATCCACCTCCAATCTTGAGAAGAAGACCAACGTGCTCCAAATCAGCAGCAGTCTTGATGTTGGGAACGGCAAAGTCGGCGGCAGCAATGAAGGAAAACATCATGACTAGACCAAAGAAGGTGGCGACGAAGAAGGCGTTGACGCGGAAAGTGGCGACGAGGAAGGTGAATGATACGAGCACCATGGTGATGTTGTGGAAGCCTTGAGAGGCATTCCATTCGATTCCTGCTGAGCTTCCAACCTTGGCAAAAGCGGAGAGCTGGTTGTAGAAAGGATCTTGGGTGTATGCAAGACTGCCCCAGTGGCATCCGTAGATGATGAAGACGGCCATGGGGAATGCTGTGATGCTCTGTTAGCTATTTGTTCCAGCAGAAAAGGTGTTTTGAGTTCAACATACTGTTTCCAAGAATGAATTCTGCAACTCCGGCGAGGTTCATGGCAATAGCGCCAAGGAAGTAGTAGTCACCGTTCAAACCGATGAGACTGGTGGGTGCTACGGCACCTCGCAGACCACAAAGGGTGAAGATGGTGGATGTGTATGGGATCAAAAAGCCAAGCAGACCAAGAAGCGTGGGGTTGGCTATGTCGATATTAGAAACGAAGATCTAACCACACCAAGGTGTCATGCAAGATCATACCGAATCTCTTGGAAAAGTCTCCACGTCTAGGTCCTTCAGGCTGGAAAAACAGCCTTTCGTATTGTTCGGGTGTGAGTGCGACGGTCATCTGACGACTCAATGGCGAGCCATTGCCACTGTCGCGATCTTCGGTCATGGTGTGTTCAATCTTCTCAGTAGACATGGTTGATAATGTGTGAGGTCGTCAAGATCGTGTGCAGTTGGAAGGGGTGTATAGTATAGAAGAGTAGAGCGAGAGATGGTAGACGTGTATGAAAATCGAAGAGGCGATGATATGCAGAGGACGATCAGGAGGACCCACGACCTACTTATACACAATCAAACCCCCTTCCGAAGCGCCTTTCCTGGTTGACCGTGGTGATTCAACCGTCTCCCCAGAACTCTGCTAACTCAAACCCCAGATCATCCCATCCCCACATGGGGGGATCCCCGCAGAAATTGCCCCAGTTGTTGGCGCTAGACTAGGCGCTGGCGTGGTAAACGGCAGGAAGAACGTCAAAAGCGGCTTGCAGGATGCATCAGGGGGAACGTGTCGTGTACAGAGGTACGAAACCGATGGCCAGACTTGATCTGCGTGCCTCGAAAAACCTGACGATTCGAGCTGTCACTCTCAACGACACTCGGTGAGATTTGGCATCGAGATGCACAACGTCGATATGACTTCAATCCAACACTCGTACTAGGACTTTACGAGTGTGCAGTACCAAGCCACTCTTTCGTTCATACAAAAGTCGACATCGGATGCCCTCAAAGCCGGAGCCGAGGAGGCTGGCTGAGATTGTTTCTGCTAGCTTTCCAGTCCAGCGGCTCAAAAGACCAAAACCAAAAAGGCAGGTGTTGGATCGAGTCGTCAGCAAAAGGTGCCGAGGCCTGTACAGGCTAGCCGAGGTGAAAGCCTGATATGGCGTATCCCCGCACTCTCCTCGAACCGTTTTTGTCTTGATTTCTCCTCCAAAAGTCTTGGGGTGTCTTGTTTCCGACGCCTCTTGAACTGTGTTTCGAAGACGAACTGGATTGTGACAAGGTGTCATACGATTTTGCTGGCAAGAACTCATAAGAGGCTTCGGACAGCGCGAGGGCTAGACCCAAAAGGATGCCGCGACTGCTTTCAAACGGCGAGATTCGAGGATGTCTGCAGGTGCCAAAAGCTTTGTAACGCCCATAAAAGCCCGCGGAAAGCTTGGGGAAGCTTGAGGGGTGTTGTGACTCTCGAAAGGTTGTGGAAAGAGACGGATATACTTTTGATTCCAATTCTTTACGTATCCCCGAAGCCGGGCTGCTCCCATTTCGCACCTGGATCCCCTGGCGCCCCAGCGGCTACTCTTGCACCTGCTATTGCGGCGTTGCCTGCAGCAACAGTGTGGGCTAAGTGTGGTGTATCGCTGCCACCCATCCAAAACAACATGACAAAAACTAGGAGATGAAGCCCGACAACCCAGACGGCGAACATGTTCCTGCTCGTCCGTGTTGCAAGTACAAGTCTAGACGCTTGCAAGACTGCTCGCTCAGGCAGTGATAGTCGTTGAAAAGCGCGGCTGGTTTCTTTGCTACGGAAGGCAGCAAATGGAGATATTGAGTTTTCGTAGGCCGACTTGTATCGAGCATCGGTACCGGGGTTACTGCGATCGATTGTGATTGTGCTTGGGTTTGTGGAAGAATATCCAGATGTTGCGCCGCCCTTTGTGTTGTAACTGTTGACATATCTGCTCTTCTCATACAAAGACAGATTATCCTTCTGCAAGCTGGCAATTTCGGAGCGCAGAGAAGACACGAGAGTGTATTGTTCCTGCAAGTTCGTCTCTAGCTCGCGAATCTTGGCCTTGAAGCGGTCGCGTTGAGCAGTGACCATTGGCAGAATGCCAGCGTTGGGGGCCTCTGGGCGCAAAGAGTCCAAGCCTCGGGGTGATGAGGTGCTTGTGTCGAAGCCGGAGATGATGGAAGAGGTGGGCGAAGTGTTGGCTCCACGACGCATCGAAGCAGCATAGGAGGACTTGGGATAGCGAGAGGTGTAGGTGCCTGCTACCGACATGGCCGAGGGGTCGAAAGCATTGCTGGCTTCATTCTGGGCTTGCAGCAGATCTTCCTCGAGCGTCTGGGTCAGGTTGCGCGACTTATCTAACTCCATGTTTGTGCTAGACAGGTCTTCTTGCAACGACTCGAGACGAGACTGGAGATCATTGTGCGACACACGGAGAACAGTGAGCTCGTTGGAGAGCTTCTTGTTGCGAGCGAGGAGCAGCTTTTCCAACGACTCGCCTTTATCGGTGATAGGGGCGGCATCTGTGTCGTGGTCTGAATCGTCTGCGTCGCCAGTCGCGAACTCGATCGACTAGTTCCTGTCAGCGTGGTCTACCAACTAACACTCATGCAACATACCTTGAGCATGTCCAGCTCCTGCTTGACCTCGTCATAGTCGCTACACTTGTCCAACTTGCGCTTGATACTCTCACGATCCTGCTTGAGAGATTCTAGCTCCCTCTCGAGTGTCCTGATGTTTGAGTCCCACTTGGTCTTTTCCGAGTCCTTCTCGTAGCGTTGTGCATCGAGCTTTCGCAGAAGTTGGGAGTTTTCAGAGCGTAGACGGAGGAACGCAGGGTCGTCCTCAACCGAGATGGCGGTTTGTGACGAGCTCTGGTTGGCGGTGGATTGTGCGAGGTCGAGGCGGAGTTGCTCGTTACGGCCCTCTAGCTCAGACAGGCGTAGATTTGCCTTTTCGAGCTCCTGATTGACCAGATCAAGCTCCTGCTGGGATGCACCTTGCAGAGTGTTCGATGTGTCGTCTTCAGCCTTGCCTAGACGTTGGGCGACGTCGTAGCTAGCCTTGAGCTCCTTCAGGAGGCGGTCTTGGTTGTCGACCTTTTCTTCCAAGCTCTTTTCTCTTGCGTCCCAATTATCTTGCTTTTCCTTGAGGACGGCATTCCAGGATGCTTCGACTTCCTTGATCTTGGAGTCTTGACTTGATTGTGAGGATTGTCTGGTGGAGCGCTCTTGTTCTAGCTGAGATTCAGTCTCGTCAAGCTGGGCTGTCAATTTGGCGACGGTTGACTGGAGGTGTTTGTTCTCAGATTCCAGCTTGGGCACGACTTCCTGAGCGGTAACAAACGAGTCGATCGAGGCTTCTAGCAGTGGATACGGATCGGGGGCTTCGGACAGCGGCGAGTAAATCTGGAGAAAGGCAGACTGGGTCGACTTGGATTGGTTGGAGATGAGGTCGATAAAGGACTGGTAGGATTTGAGCAAGGCCTTGATTTCACCCAATTTGGCGGCATCTTCAAGTTTGCGAAAGTCTTTGGTCTTTTGGGCGAGCTCCTTGCGTTGGACCAACGTGTCGCGTTGGTGGGTGACGAGGTCCGAGGCGGCCGTGTCGAGGGTGGAGATGAGCGAGCTGAGATCGACGTCTATCCGCACATCAGTATCTGAAGTGTGAGAAGGGGAAGAAGAGGCAAGGAAGTCGTACTCCGCCATGAAGCGATTGCTTGCTGGAACTTGTTCTCCTTGTCCTGGTCGTTCAAGGCGCCCTGGACGGCTTGTGGCTCTACTGCTTCACTTGCCATGTTGACTGCCTCTACTCCTTACGGCGCATGTGATTGCAAGCGACACAGGCAAGAGCGAGCTTATTGTTAGGACAATGTCTTGTTCTGTTGACCAAGTCGGCAGGAGCATCCACGAGGTACGTGGAGATTCTTGGCGCTTTGACATGTGAGAATGACGCCCATCGTAACCACCTTGATTGCCGTGAACACCAACTAGAGGCAGTCGCGCCATGAAGAAGCATGGAAGTCGCAGCTAATGATGGCGCATACGTGTTGCGCGACTTGATGCGCAATGCTCCGTTGTCGCCTGACAAAGAAGAAGAGCACGATGTGTACATAACCTGCGTCGATGCCTGGGGTGAGTCGCGCCTTCCGGAACTACCGCTCCTGCCATTTTTCTGACTGCTAGCAAGATGGCAACTTGTACATTGGCACTTCGGCAGGAGAGATCCTTCATTTTGTCTCAATTCCTTCGCCCGAATCCGACCAACCCACCTACATCCTTGCTTCTCGCCTACAACCCGAGCATTCGAACAAGAACAATGATTCCCTACCAGTCGTTGAGCAGATCCTGCTGCTACCATCTGTCGGAAAGGCATGCGTTCTGTGCCATGGTACCTTGACCTTCTACACACTTCCCGAACTCAGTCCGGCTTTTGGAGGAAAGATCAAACAAAGCGATTGTACATGGGTCGGAGGGCTGGACCGCGACTTGGATGGCCAAGACCTGGATCCTGCTGATGGCTGTATCATTGTCATTTGCCTGAGGCAGAAATTGCGTGTCATTCGTATCATGGAACAGGGCTCCCCTCGCAAGATCAGAGACATTGAGCTTGGGAATTGTCTGGACATACAACGAAGAGCAGACCTTGCTTGTGTCGCAGACGGAACGTCTTATGCCCTGCTGGATATCGTCAATCAACGCAAAATTGACCTCTTCCCTATCTCGTCTTCTTCCGACCTGGCTTCCGGTCGTCAGAGTCCAACTCTCGACCCTCCTCCAATACAGCGTCCGCCGTCCAGAAGCTATTCGGCCACCAGCTCTGTCCGCAGGCCCGATCTCCGTGCTCAAGACAGAATAGCCAGTGTAGGAGGCGCACCACAGTCCGGTCGACAGACTCCAGACCGTCTTCATCCTAATGATTCAACTTCGCCATGGGCGAATCGTGCTGCGTCTCGTCAGGCTCTTTCTCCAAGCCCCACGAGACCGCTCGCTAGTCCATCACTGGACACTGACGGCAAGGTACTTCCGCCCACACCCCAACTCGAGCAGCCGCCACATTTGCCTTCCGTAGTACACGCCTCGCTGAAACCCCACATCTCTACTCCCACGCCCAACGAGTTTTTGTTGACGACTGGCACTTCTCCTGATGACCCCGCTGTGGGTATGTTTGTCAACCTCGACGGTGATGTCGTCAGAGGTACCATCCAATTCGAGAGCTATCCGGACTCTATCATAGTCGACAGTCAAGCTTCGGATCCTTCAATGCCACAAATGCCTGGAGACATGTCTCAGGAAGGCTATGTGTTAGCTGTGGTAAGGCGTGAGAAGGACGGTATAGTCGAAAAGACTGTCGAGTACCAACGCTGGGATGTCGATCCTACAGATAACCAGTACCACAAAGACTACCTCAGCCTTCCAGATCCTGACATGTCGAGAGCTCAGATGGCACTACGAGAAGCTACTACCTCGACGAATTTGAGTCTACCGTCTGTTGGTAAAGCACTCAGTCTGCGCCGGCTCTACCTCCACGAAGCGACACCAGAGGAGACCGCATCAGATGCCAAGCGCAACAATGACGAGGACAAGCTAATTGATCGTTTCTCAACCGTCCAGACCAGAATTTTGCTCTTTGCGAGTGACTCCATCTGGTGGCTGGTTCGAAACCCTCTGGTCGTGCAGCTCGAGACGCGGCTGAGTGCTGCTGTCAATACCGCGGCCCATACATTCACCGTACAGCGTGCCCAGGTGCAAGCTGTCATCAACAGTATCCGCGGAAAGGAAGCCACGAACGAGTTCGAGTTCTTTGGCTTCAACTATATCCGTCAACAAGCTTCTTTACTGCTGTTGATTGATCTCATTCTCAAAACAAATCAGGACACCATTGCTTCCGAGACCGACAAACGTGCAACCCACGATGCTCTTGTAGAGGGAGAGATAGACCCTCGCATCATCTTATCCATTATTCCAGTCTTGTGCGATGAAGTTGTCGAAGGTCCACAAGGTCTCTGGATTCCTGGTGGTCTCAAGAATGCCATTGACCAATTCAAGGCCCAGTACCATGCAAACTCGATGAACCAAGATCCACAAGGTCCATACGGAGATAATCTGTTGCAAGTCCTAAAGCATTACCTTCAGTCGTGGAGAAGGAAAAAGGGCTTTGGCAGTATTGCAGATGAGAAGCAAGTCTTCCATACCGTGGACGCTGCATTGTTGTCTCTGCTCCTGATGCTTGACAGCAATACCTTCCCAGGACCAGCAATACCAGGATCTATCCGCGCTGAACTCAACGACGTTGTTGATCAAGGCGTTGAGTGCTTTGACCATGCAGTTGAACTTCTTGAACGACACAAGCGTCTCTACATCCTATCCCGACTCTATCAAAGTCGACGCATGGTAGGCCAAGTGTTGTCAACTTGGCGGCGCATACTCGAGTCCTCCGAAGATGTTGGAGGCGAATTGATTGATGGCGAGCTTGATGTGCGCAAATATGTCACCAGGATCAAAGACGTCGAGCTTGTTAAGGATTACGGTACTTGGCTTGCAAATCGCAATCCTTCGCTCGGTGTTCAAATTTTTGCAGATGAAAATGCAAGAGTGAAGTTTACGCCTGCCGAAGCTGTCGACCTGTTGAAGGAACGTGCACCAACTGCTGTCAAGGACTACCTGGAACACCTCGTGTTCGGCAAAAACCAAAACCAATATGCCAACGACCTCATCTACTTTTATCTTGATACCGTCACCGAGGCTATTTCCGATTCATCAACGTCTGCAAGGGACATACTTCTTACGAGCTATCACACCTACCGGGCCTTGTTCCCACCAAAGCCGACGTACAGCCAATTCATCCTCGACAATAGTCTTCCAGATACATGGTGGCAGAACCGACTTCGACTTCTTCAGCTCATCGGCGGTTCGTCGGTCTACGATGTGGAAGCTCTGAGCAGCAGACTAGAGCCCTACTCAGAAGTCCTCGTACCTGAGATGATTGTACTCGCCGCTAGACGAGATGAGCACCAGAAAGCACTAAGACTGCTCGTCCATGGCTTGGCAGACTTTGATACCGCTGTACGGTATTGTCTCCTTGGTGGTAGCAGTATCTTCCACCCCGCTTCATCCTCGTCTACTCTTCCTTCACCGTCAAAAGAAGAACAGCAGATTCTTTTCACTCATCTGCTGCATTGTTATCTTGATCTTGACGACTCGAGTCAGATACTTGAAAGAGTCGCAGAGCTTCTTGAAAGATTTGGCAGTTGGTTTGATGTTGCCGAAGTTCTGCCTTTACTCTCCCCATCATGGCCACTTGAGCATTTTGGCACGTTCATTGCGAGTGCCATGGGCAGACTTGTGTCTGAACGAAACGAGACTGTCATAGTCAGGGCACTTGCTGGCGCGCAGAACTTGAGGATTGCTGTTGATGTGGTCGACAAGATTGAGAAAGAGGGTGCTACTTGGGAGAGTGTCAAGAAAGATAGTGGTGTCGCTTAGTGCCCTTCGTCTCTCAATTCGACTTGAGCTTTTTCTTGTCGAAGGCCTGGTATTAGCATTGTCTGGGGTTCTGTGACTTGTTTCACGTTTTGCGATTTTCTCCTCCTTACACGGATCTGATCATCAGACAGTACTTTGAGATTCAGCTCCAGGATCGCAAGACACTTCTGACTCTACCATGAGCGAACCCGCAATCAGGCGTTCTCATCAAAATGTTCCCAATCACGCAATATCCGCGCTCGCATCTGCACACTAGCGAGCACTTCAAGCAAGAGCTTCGTACAGCTTGTGCCATACTGAAACTCGATGTGCTCGGACACGACCGCCCTGTCTAGCTGCTCAAGATCGGCCTCTTTCTGCCAAGGCCCATCGTCCTCGCCGAACGCCTCCATGTCAACGATATACAACTGCTCCATTTACTCGATCGACGACAAAAACGACGCAATGAAGGCCGATCAGGCATCCTCTGAAGGTCTAGAAAGGATGCAACGAGCTTATTACCATGGTTCGTCGATTGCCGTAGCATCAAGAGACTTTCCTTATCACGCGCCATGTGTACAGTAACCCTTCATGCCGACAGGACCCATGGTCCAGAGCCCGTCGATGATCAGTGTTAGGTGGATCAAAGAATGCTATAAGACCTGCTGGATTTGTCCCCTGTTCCTGTCCAACCACCCATCCCTCTCGGCTTCCACGGCAGCCCTCACCTCCTCCATACTCCCAAAGCCACCATTCCAACACCTCTCGACCACACTACCCAAGATCTTCAACTTGCTCGTATCAGGAAACCTGCCTCCCACAATCCTCTCCTTAATCTCTGCATTATCCAAATCAGGCCAAACCTCCTCTCCACTCATCATACTCCACACCACCATCCCAAACGCAAACAACTCCGTCTGCACAGAAACACCACTCGTCGCAACAACATCAGTGCCATTCTCCGTCAACAACCGATACCCAACCCGATACGAACACTTCGAGACCCCTCCATCCACCGCCGCACCACCCCAATCCCCAACCTTGACATCCAACCCCTCCGTCAAGAAAAAATTGAGCAAATGGATATCCCCATGGAAAATGTTTTTGCGGTGAGCAAACTCCAGTGCCTCTGCAGCTTGCACCACCCATTTAAACAGCATTTCCTCTGACGGCGGTATCTGCTTCTCCCTCACCCACTCAGCCAAATTCCCTCGTTCTGCAAACTCCAACACCAGACCAGAAGGTATTACTTCATGCACACCATAAAACCCCAATATCCCTTGTGGTAGCGCATTTTGGTCTGCAGAAAACCTCTCATAGACTTTTTTTTCGGTGTCAAAAAGCGAGGGTGCAAAGTGTGGATGCACGCATTTGACGATTACGGGGTCAGAAACATTGGCGTGGGAGGATAAAAGGTAGATGACAGAGGTGTGGCCGTGTGCGTTGGGTAAGCGGTGGTAGGGTGGTGTGGAGAGGGAGAGAAGGTATAGACATGCTATACCGATGAGAACTTGACATAGCATTGCGAAACCATATCAAATCCAAAACTCATGGTTGCAAAGAAAGAGGTAATATCCTATACATATGGTGGCAGAAGCGGGGGGCTTTAAATATCCTTATCATTTTTTGGTTGCGAAGAGGGGGGAGGATTGCAGGTCAGCCACACATCGCGCCTCTGGCCTCGTACCACCAAGGCTTGATATTAAGGCAGCCAGTGAGCTTGTTTTTACTGCAGAAGGCTTGGGTTGTGTTTATTGCGGCGTTCATGTGTTGTGGACAGGAGGGATTCGCGATCACGCGTTCTGCGATACGAACTCTAGCGCCACGCGTGTGCGGCCAATCAGATGGGGGATTTTCCCGATTGTATACCTTCCGAGTTTCTGGTTCGACTAATCATCTTTTGAGTCTCGTCGCTGACTCGCATTTTCATGTATAGATATATTGCTGTCTGAAGGTTGATATGGACGGCGGCGAGAACCGGACAGAACGACAAGAGCATGATTTATATCTTTTGATGTTTTTTGGTTCTTTTTTATTTATTTTCTAGCAAGACGAATATATCACAATGTTAATTGTTCTCGTATCGCAGAGCTTCATCAGTTTTCGACTCTCTTGACAGAACTTCTGACATCCTCGGGCAATTCTTCTTCACTCACGATTCCCAGACTCAGCGCATCGCCCCAGAAAAACATGGCTCTATCTCTAGCGTAAGCGAGGTAGTCAAATTCTTCCTCCGCTTGCTCGTCATCTTCTTCGTTCGGATCAGGTCGCTTGTCGCTGATATCGTCTTGCAATTGCTTTGCCTCTGCGTCGAGGGGATCGGAGAAGGGTTGCTCTCCAGTAGGTGTAAGCTCATCGGGGGTCTCCGATAGAGGAATATTCGAAGACGGAACAGAAGGCAGACCAGGCACTTTAGCCTGCACAATACCCCAAGCTACCCATTGAGCACTGTTTGCCAGACGCCACATGTGTGTTTCACGGAGGAGAGAGCGCACTTGAGCGTCTTCTTGAGCTTGATACTCTGCATCTTGCTTTGCGGTCGTGGCGGCCGATTCAGGAGGCCCTCTTGCGTCCAACATGAAGTTCGAAATGCTGCTCGAAGGGCCGGGAGGACGCTTGAGCTTCTCCTTCTCCTTCTCTGCGGCAGCACCGTCTTGAGGTCCTAGCATGGGAGTCGCAGCGTTGAACTGAGGACGGTGACGCACGTAGGCGCGAAGGAAGCGTTCCTGTTCTTCGGGAGTGGGGTACAAGGCGGTGTTGCAGCGCCAAGGTGCCTTCTCGTCGTGGTAGTTGTAACACCACTCTGTAAAGTGGTTGGCAAACTCGAGACCGGGAGTGTTTGCATTGGCATACTCAAAGTCAATGACGATGAGCTGTTTGTGCGTGTTGGCAGGTAGAAGCAGAGGCGAGGTGCCTGAGGGAAGAAGACGGAGGATGTTTCCGTATTGAGTCTGGGTGGTGTTAGTGAGAACACAAGAGGTTAGTGGTATCTAGATCTTACATCGTTGTGGGCAAAGACGTAGCGAGAACGCAATTGGCCGGGCTCAGTGTACTGTGCCTCCAGCCATTCACGATATTTCTGCACGGTCTTCTTGAAGACAGCCCATTCTGTACCACAGACAAAACCACGAGCCTGCCATCCTTCGCTGGAAGAATTTTTGCTTTGCTGATACTTGAGCACTTCGCTATCGAGCCACATGGTCACGTCTTGAACACGTTGGAACCATTTGTCCCAGTTCTGCCAGACAAAGGCACCCTCGTCACGCTCGCGCTCAAGCAAATCGATACCTTCATGAAGTTCTCGCATACGCTTTGCAATCTGCTTGGACGTGTCCCGGTTACGCAAGTCCGTGGGATCAAGTGCTTTTGCATGGAAGTATTCTTCGAAACGACCGTTGGTGAATGTACCGAGCAAACGAGGTCCTATACGTTTGCGGGCCAGACGGCGGAGGATTTGAAGCTCCGACTCGCGATCAATGAGATGCTCAACCTGAGGACCATAAATACGCAGAAGGAGCTTGGAGGGTGGAGGACGTTGCAAAGATTGTTTTCCATCGGCGCTTGTGGGACGAGGAGGCAGGACGCTTGGTGGTGACACAACGTAGACAGCATTAGTAAGGGCGCCACTGAGTCTTTCGACAGTGCACTCGTTACTCATATCCATGGGTACACGACGCCAACCCTTGATACGGAGCGTGTGGGTAAGACGAACAATCTCGAACTTGAAGGATGACCAAGCTTGACGAGTACCAAGCCCAAGACTCTCTGTTGACTCTGACGGGTCCGCAGTCCCTCCACCGCCAGCCAAGGTCTTTGTGTTATCAAGCCACGCTTCGGCAGAGGGCACAAGAGCGTCGCCGTCATGGTACTCAGTGTCAGATGATTGGCCAGCATTGGATGATGACTTGTGCAAGCGGTTGACTGATGGGCGCTTTCGGATGCTTGGGTGCAAAAGGGATGGTCTACGAGGCTTGTCGAAGTGAACGCTCTCCTTTAAGATCTGCTCCAGTCTGCTGAGGTCGACACTTTCGCCAGAGCTACGA
This sequence comes from Aureobasidium sp. EXF-10728, assembly GCA_023848605.1. Lineage (NCBI taxonomy): Eukaryota > Fungi > Ascomycota > Dothideomycetes > Dothideales > Saccotheciaceae > Aureobasidium > Aureobasidium sp. EXF-10728. The sequence goes on from SWBG01000005.1 coordinate 782,390, forward strand.
CGACGGGATCGAGATGCGGTATCAACATTCTCATGAGAAGTGCTTTCATCCTGGGGGGCATCGGCAGACTTGCGCATCTTACGTGCATCACGTTTCTTTCTCTCTTCACGAAGCCATGCAGTTACCTGACCGACGAGTCCACCACTGAACAAATGATGCTCCTCGTCCTTGTCAGGCTCGGATTGCTCGAGGAATGGCAAAGAAGTGACGGATGCATTGCGGGAAGGTCTCCCTGACAAACGCTTCGAGTTAGGACCTTTGGCCTTGAAGGCACGAGGACCGCTAGGCACTCTGTCAAGTTCAAGATCATCAACATCCTTGTCCTTTCCAAGCATCATTGGAGAAATCGTTTCCGCATAAGGATCGATAGAGACAGCTGATACATGATAAGCAATTTGAAATGATAATAAAATGAAGAAGACAGGAGATGTGATTGCTAGCAATCAGGTACAGAGTGGAATTTGAAAAATACTGCATCAAGTCATGAAGGCAGGTGGAAGAGACACGTACACTTGGGACCCTCTTTAGGCGACTGCGCGCTGCGGAGGTTCAGCAACTGCGACGGTGAGACTGGCTGACCATTTTGAGGTGCTTGAGCATTGTCATCGTTCTTCAAGATGCCCTGCAGCTTTGGCGAGTCGCGATGAGACATGACAGTATCAACAGGAGGTGCTGTTGAGGTGTGCGCGTGGCTATGAGGTGGCAGCTTTTCAGAAGAACGGATTCCGTGCATAAAGCTGTTGTCGGGTGAGCTTGGCGCAATCGATCCTTCCTCGACGATGTTGCGAAAAGGTGTTGATACCCGTGTTTGAGATAAGAAGGAAAAGATGGTGCCAGAGGACACGAGTTCAGGAAATTATCTGTTATCACGGCCGGCGTGACATTCGTTTGTGGATGCTCGAACAAACAGGATTATTGTTGCAGATGGCTTGCATAAAGTGTGCACAAAGCCCCACGTGTTCGACTATCTCTTGGCGGTGGTCGCGGTCTCGACTCAGATGACGACGGTGACATCTTCTCCAACGTCCTTCGAAACATGATTTGTTACGGACGCACAGCTCAGATAAGGTAGAGAATTTCTTAGCTCAGGTAGACCCATAATTTCTTGGCAACAAAAGGTCAAAGCGTTAAAATGTAGCTAGCTATACCTAAGCTAACCTTTCTTTCTATACAAACAAATAAACACATACTTATAATGGCAGGCCTTTAACTATAAGACATCTCTACATAAGTAGAGGATATTAGTATAGTAAGTATACGCTTAACATATTCTAGGTATATGTTAGAATTGTGCTAAGACTTTTTAGGGTGGCAGTATAGAGAGCTAGGAAATTAATAGCCTTAGTAGTAATGCTAAGGCCTTAGAAGAAGAAAAAGATGTTAAAGCCTCTTAAGGGGCATAATTTAAGCAGGTCTTAGGTAGCGCCTTAGGTAATTGCTTTAATATAGGGCTCAATTAGGTATGCATATGTTTAACATATATTTAGCATATACTAAACATATGTAACATAGGCTACCCTTATAACACGAGGGATTACTATTAGTACTAATGGACGTAGTTAAGTTAAATGCTTTAAGGTAATTGACTATTTAGTTATACCTAATTATCTAGTAACTACTCTAACTAGTATTTTGCATTTTATTTCCTTTCCTATCCCTTTACTTATTAAGTAATTAACACCGGACAATATTAAAAAGGCATTTATAAGGATCTAGTTAAGGGTATGCTAAGCATCTACTAAACATA